>CM071571.1:32270874-32605431 GCA_036426205.1 Ascaphus truei | reverse complement strand
CAAAATGTGAATCTGCCTTTTATTAAATTGATCAGCTGAAAACCGCAGGACAAAGGAACCGGCCGATCCGCTGCAGATCCAAATTCACAAAAAACAATAACCCATTTCTAGAGCCAGTGAGCATCTCTATTCAATATACGTACACTGCTCAAACATCTCTGCTCTGACTGCTCGAGGACCCACATTTCTATATCCCAGATGTACAATGTTCTACGTTATGGCAGATTGTCATACAGTAGTAGTTACAGTAATTTCTAGTACACTCTCTCCCTGACACAATATATTCTAGTGAACACCCCAAACACAGTGACCTAAACACTAAAGGCGTGCTTCCTGTTTGATGGGAAGCCGCCTCCTGCAGTACTGGCAGGTCCTGTCCTGCGATGTCATGGGAGGGGTACATGTATACAAACAGAAACAGAAAACCTAGTTGCAGAGCACTCAATCACTAATTGATTTGTGAATTAATCTAAAAGTATCTTTACTGTCATCAACAAATATAAAATAATGGGTGTTAAAATAAAATAGCACTGACAGTGACAGTGTCATGGGAGGGGACCTACAAGAGAAATAACACCATTCATTGTAGGATATAGCCTGAATTAACACTAACACTAATGTAAGGATATAAATCATGAAGTAATAGAAAATATTAACACTTAGCAAATTATGCATTTTTAAACATTATATGAGAAGTAACTTTTTTTACATAATTTCTAAAGGTTTTATATTACAACAAGGGAACGGTTCTTCATCTAGATTACTTCTCCCCAATCATGAGGTGATCAGAAAGGCACAAGAAGGAGAACGGGTGAGAGAAGGCAGAGGTAAGAGCAGTAAGCTCACCCTTAAATTTAGGGTACCATTTTTATAAAAGCTTCTTGGATAACCTGAGGCCTCAGCCACCTTGAATACCCTATTAAATATACCACTGTTTATAGTTCTGTTTGGTCCTTTGAATGGGCAATGTTTTGCAGGTCTCTTGTTCTACTTTGAACCTGAAATTATGTCCCACTGACACCTAGCCACACATTCACCCTGGCAAACAAATTGCAGACATTTTAAAATGTACATTCTTTGAAAGTTTGAGAAAAGGGGCCAATTTTACTAGGTTCCCAAACACAAGTGAAAAGTTCACCGATCTCTACTATCTGGCCACACCTGCAGGACAAGACCCTGTGTCAGCTTGAGGGAGGGTTGAATAAACCACTGCCCACTGAAGCTTGGCCCCATTGAGTTATAGAGTGGAGGATCGGGGGATGGCAGGACCCAGGATCGAGCATAAAAGAGAGCAATTCCACACAGAGACAGGTGCACAGTCAGGTGTCGGTTGCTGTTTCCCTTCCTCGACCATCTGGTCCACAGATGCAGGACAAGACCCTGAGGCTGTTCGATGGATAATTGAATTAATCATTGCACATTTACTGAATGCCCTGGAAAAGGGGGAGATTACTGGGCTTTTTTTGTTTTATTCTTATTAAAAAATTGTGTAGCCTGCATTATAAGGAAATCACAAAATTCAAAAAAATTGAATGGCACACATCAGGGGGTATTTTGAATTCTATTGTGGAGTGCACAGAGCTTCCCCAGCAAGCGTGCATCCATGCTGACGTCACGCGGGCGCCCCCTGGCTTCACTCCTTTGAAGGTGATGTCACATTTCTCAAAAAAAATAGGGAACCCACACATGGTACATCCATCAATCGGATTGGTGGATGTACCATTTGTCAGCCTTATATACGTAAAGTACTGTACTAGTTACAATTATTTTATTTTCTTGAACCTATTGGAAAAGTAATTTTTTTAAATTTCTCAGGAGAAATGAATTTGGGAGTAGAAAGTATAGCATTGAGTACCCAATGGTTCGTGTCACCCTCCAATCTTGTTCTGTAAGTGTGGAAGTGCCTGCATTGCGCTTGTGCAACATTTACTGACCAAGTGTAGGATATACATATAGTTATTAACACATCAGGCATATTAAAAATATACAGTATTGATCATTAAAAATATTTTTTTTTAAAGTTATTATGTCATTAAATACATAAGTATATTAGTTTTATTATTAAAAGACGGGACAACATTTTTTCAAAGGGAGTAAGGAGTTTTGGAGAAGGGCGTTTTATAGGAGAGAAGAGGGAGTTTTAGAGTAGGTAGCACAGAGAAAGGAGTTCAGTTGGCTGGTGCAGGGGATTTTGAAAGAGGGAGGGTGGAGCGTAGTAGGAGGGAGGAGGGAGTTCGGAGCAGGGAGCAGATAGGAGGGAGTTTAGGTGAATGAAGGTGGCAGTTTAGGACGATGGATGAGGAGGTTTAGGAGGAGGGAGGATGGAGGTTTACACAATATCCAAGGATGTCCTAAAATGGACATCATACGTCAGGTAATAACAACTCAAATAAAAAGTAGATTACACCGTTGATAATTGACAAAGAAGAAAATTAAAATAAGCTAATAAGGAAATTGTTTCCTCATATACATTCCCATAAGTCTCCAGAAAACAGAGCATATGACTTCTAGGATGCACCATAACTCGTGTGGAAGGTATACAGTATGTTTGTTAAGAGTCTCTCTTCCTGCTGTAGGTCTTCTCCTGTTCTGTTGTACTGAAACAGGGTCTACAAAACAAAGAAACAAACAAAATATTATTGTCTAGCTTTGATGGGTTCTCCAAACAAGAAGGTTCTCCAAAGAAGAAAGTAATGAGGAGGGAGTGAGAGAAATGCTGGAGAGGGAGACACAGCCATACAGAGAAAGAGGACATATATAAAGGAGGAAGAAAGATCGGGGAACAGAAAGGCTGTAATGAATAATACACACAGAAAAAATATATTACAATAAAAGAACTTGGAAACAACCCATGGACGGATTTGTAGAATCCAATCCGCGAATTCAGCAATCCATTGGCGGATTCTTAACAATCGGTTGCGGAATCCACAGTGTATAGGTAATAATAATTGTTTTAAATCCGCAAAATGTGAATCTGCCTTTTATTAAATTGATCAGCTGAAAACCGCAGGACAAAGGAACCGGCCGATCCGCTGCAGATCCAAATTCACAAAAAACAATAACCCATTTCTAGAGCCAGTGAGCATCTCTATTCAATATACGTACACTGCTCAAACATCTCTGCTCTGACTGCTCGAGGACCCACATTTCTATATCCCAGATGTACAATGTTCTACGTTATGGCAGATTGTCATACAGTAGTAGTTACAGTAATTTCTAGTACACTCTCTCCCTGACACAATATATTCTAGTGAACACCCCAAACACAGTGACCTAAACACTAAAGGCGTGCTTCCTGTTTGATGGGAAGCCGCCTCCTGCAGTACTGGCAGGTCCTGTCCTGCGATGTCATGGGAGGGGTACATGTATACAAACAGAAACAGAAAACCTAGTTGCAGAGCACTCAATCACTAATTGATTTGTGAATTAATCTAAAAGTATCTTTACTGTCATCAACAAATATAAAATAATGGGTGTTAAAATAAAATAGCACTGACAGTGACAGTGTCATGGGAGGGGACCTACAAGAGAAATAACACCATTCATTGTAGGATATAGCCTGAATTAACACTAACACTAATGTAAGGATATAAATCATGAAGTAATAGAAAATATTAACACTTAGCAAATTATGCATTTTTAAACATTATATGAGAAGTAACTTTTTTTACATAATTTCTAAAGGTTTTATATTACAACAAGGGAACGGTTCTTCATCTAGATTACTCTCCCAATCATGAGGTGATCAGAAAGGCACAAGAGGAGAACGGGTGAGAGAAGGCAAGAAGAGCAGTAAGCTCACCTCTAAATTTAGGGTACCATTTTTATAAAAGCTTGCTTGGATAACCTGAGGCCTCAGCCACCTTGAATACCCATTAAATATACCACTGTTTTATAGTTCTGTTTGGTCCTTGAATGGCAATGTTTTGCAGGTCTCTTGTTCTACTTTGAACCTGAAATTATGTCCCACTGACACCTAGCCACACATTCACCCTGGCAAACAAATTGCAGACATTTTAAAAATGTAATTCTTTGAAAGTTTGAGAAAGAGGGGCCAATTTTACTAGGTTCCCAAACACAAGTGAAAAGTTCACCGATCTCTATATCTGGCCACACCTGCAGGACCAGACCCGTGTGGTAGCTTGAGGGAGGGTTGAATAAACCACCTGCCCACTGAAGCGTTGGCCCCATGAGTTATAGAGTGGAGGATCGGGGATGGCAGGACCCAGGATCGAGCAAAAAGAGAGCAATTCCACACAGAGACAGTGCACGTCAGGTGTCTGTTGCGTGTTTCCCTTCCTCGACCATCTGGTCCACAGATGCAGGACAGACCTGAGCTGTTCGAGGGATAATTGAATTAAATCATGCACATTTACTGAATGCCCTGGAAAAGGAGATTACTGGGCTTTTTTTGTTTTATTCTTATTAAAAAATTGTGTATAGCCTGCATTATAAGGAAATCACAAATTCAAAAAAATTGAATGGCACACATCAGGGGGTATTTTGAATTCTATTGTGGGAGTGCACAGAGCTCCCCAGCAGCGTGCATCCATGCTGACGTTCACGCGGGCGCCCCCTGGCTTCACTCCTTTGAAGTGATTCACTTTCTCAAAAAAAAATAGGGAACCCACACATGGTCATCCATCAATCGGATTTGGTATTACCATTTGTCAGCTATATTACGTAATTACTGTACTAGTTACAATATTTTATTTTCTTGAACCTATTGGAAAAAAGTATTTTTTTTAAATTTCTCAGGAAAATGAATTTGGAGTAAAAGTATAGCATTGAGTACCCATGGTTCGTGTCACCCTCCAATCTTGTTCTGTAAGTGTGGAAGTGCCTGCATTGCGCTTGTGCAACATTTACTGACCAAGTGTAGGATAGACATATAGTTATAAACAACATCAGGCATATTAAAAATATACATATTGATCATTAAAAATTTTTTTTTTAAGTTTTATGTCATTAAATCATAAGTATATTAGTTTTATTATAAAGACGGGACAAACATTTTTTCAAAGGAGTAAGGAGTTTTGGAGAAGGGCGTTTTATAGGAGAGAAGAGGAGTTTTAGAGTAGGTAGCACAGAGAAAGGAGTTCAGTTGGCTGGTGCAGGGGATTTTGAAAGAGGGAGGGTGGAGCGTAGTATGAGGGAGGAGGGAGTTCGGAGCAGGGAGCGATAGGAGGGAGTTTAGGTGAATGAAGTGGCAGTTTAGGGACGTGGATGAGAGGTTTAGGAGGAGGGAGGATGGAGGTTTACCAATATCCAAGGATGTCCTAAAATGGACATCATACGTCAGGTAATAACAACTCAAATAAAAAGTAGATTACACCGTTGATATTGACAAAGAAGAAAATTAAAATAAGCTAATAAGGAAATTGTTTCCTCATATACATTCCCATAGTCTCCAGAAACAGAGCATATGACTTCTAGATGCACCATACCTCGTGTGGAAGGTACATGTTTGTTAAGTCTCTCTTCCTGCTGTAGGTCCTCCCTGTTCTGTTGTACTGAAACAGGGTCTACAAAACAAGAAACAAACAAAATATTATTGTCTAGCTTTGATGGTTCTCCAAAACAAGAAGGTTCTCCAAAGAAGAAAGTAATGAGGAGGGAGTGAGAGAAATGCTGGAGAGGAGACACAGCCATAACAGAGAAAGAGGACTTATAAAGGAGAAGAAAGATCGGGACAAAAGGCTGTATGATAATAACACAGAAAAATATTTACAATAAAGAACTTGGAAACAACCCATGGACGGATTTGTAGAATCCAATCCGCGAATTCAGCAATCCATTGGCGGATTCTTAACAATCGGTTGCGGAATCCACAGTGTTAGGTATAATAATTGTTTTAAATCCCAAAATGTGAATCTGCCTTTTATTAAATTGATCAGCTGAAAACCGCAGACAAAGGAACCGGCCGATCCGCTGCAGATCCAAATTCACAAAAAACAATAACCCATTTCTAGAGCCAGTGAGCATCTCTATTCAATATACGTACACTGCTCAAACATCTCTGCTCTACTGCTCGAGGACCCACATTTCTATATCCCAGATGTACAATGTTCTACGTTATGGCAGATTGTCATACAGTAGTAGTTACAGTAATTTCTAGTACACTCTCTCCTGACAAATACTATTCTATTGAACACCCCAAACACACGTGACCTAAACACTAAAGGCGTGCTTCCTGTTTGATGGGAAGCCGCCTCCTGCAGTATCTGGCAGGTCCTGTCCTGCGATGTCATGGGAGGGGTACATGTTACAAACAGAAACAGAAAACCTAGTTGCAGAGCACTCAATCACTAATTGATTTGTAATTAATCTAAAAGTATCTTTACTGTCATCACAAATATAAAATATGGGTGTTAAAAATAAAATAGCACTGACAGTGACAGTGTCATGGGAGGGACCTACAGAGAATAACACCATTCATTGTAGGATATAGCCTGAATTAACACTAACACTAATGTAAGGATTAAATCATGAAGTAATAGAAAAATTAACACTTAGCAAATTAGCATTTTTAAACATATATGAGAAGTAACTTTTTTACATAATTTCTAAATGTTTATATACAACAAGGGAACGGTTCTTCATCTAGATTACTTCTCCCCAATCATAGAGTGATCAGAAAGGCACAAGAAGGAGAACGGGTGAGGAGAGGCAGAGGTAAGAGCATAAGCTCACCCTTAAATTTAGGGTACCATTTTATAAAAGCTTCTTGGATAACCTGAGGCGCTTCAGCCACCTTGAATACCCTATTAAATATACCACTGTTTATAGTTTGTGTTTGGTCCTTTGAATGGGCAATGTTTTGCAGGTCTCTTGTTCTACTTTGAACCGGAAATTATGTCCCACTGACACCTAGCCACACATTCACCCTGGCAAACAATTGCAGACATTTTAAAATGTACATTCTTTGAAAGTTGAGAAAAGGGGCCAATTTACTAGTTCCCAAACCAAGTGAAAAGTTCACCGATCTCTACTATCTGGCCACACTGCAGGACAAGACCCTGTGTAGCTTGAGGGAGGGTTGATAAACCACTGCCCACGAAGCTTGGCCCCATTGAGTTATAGAGTGGAGGATCGGGGGATGGCAGGACCCAGGATCGAGCTAAAAAGCAGCAATTCCACACGAGACAGGTGCACTCAGGTGTCGGTTGCTGTTTCCCTCCTCGACCATCTGGTCCACAGATGCAGACAGCCCTGAGGCTGTTCGATGGATAATTGAATTAATCATGGCACATTTACTAATGCCCTGGAAAAGGGGGAATTACTGCTTTTTTTTTTTTTATTCTTTTTATTAAAAATTGTGTAGCCCGCATTATAAGGAAATCACAAAATTCAAAAAAATTAGCATGGCACACATCGGGGGTATTTTGAATCTATTGTGGAGTGCACAGAGCTTCCCCAGCAAGCGTGCATCCATGCTGACGTCACGCGGGCGCCCCTGGCTTCCCTCCTTTGAAGGTGATGTCACATTCTCAAAAAAAATAGGGAACCCACACATGGTACATCCATCAATCGGATTGGTCGATGTACATTGTCAGCATCTATATACTAAAGTACTGTACTAGTTAAATTATTTTATTTTCTGAACCTATTGGAAAAGTAATTTTTTTAAATTTCTCAGGAGAAATGATTGGGAGTAAAAGTATAGCATTGAGTACCCATGGTTTCGTGTCACCCTCCATCTTGTTCTGTAAGTGTGGAAGTCCTGCATTGCACTTGTGCAACATTTACTGACCGCAGTGTAGGATATACTATAGTTATAAACATATCAGTCTATTAAAAATATACGTATTGATCATTAAAATATATTTTTAAAAGTTATTATGTCATTAAATACATAAGATATTAGTTTTATTATTAAAAGACGGGACAACATTTTTTCAAAGGCCAGTAAGGGTTTTTGGAGAAGGGCGTTTATAGGAGAGAAGAGGGATGTTTTAAGTATTAGCACGAGAAAGGAGTTAGTTGGCTGGTGCAGGGGATTTTGAAAGAGGGAGGTGGACGTAGTAGGAGGGAGGAGGGAGTTCGAGCAGGGAGCAGATAGGAGGGAGTTTAGGTGATGAAGGTGGCAGTTTAGGACGATGCATGAGGAGGTTTAGGAGGAGGGAGGAGGGGTTTACACAATATCCAGGTGTCCTAAAAGGAACATCATACGTCAGGTAATAACAACTCAAATAAAAAGTAGATTACACCGTTGATAATGACAAAGAAGAAAATTAAAATAAGCTAATAAGGAAATTGTTTCCTCATATACATTCCCATAAGTCTCGAAAACAGAGCATATGACTTCTAGGATGCCCATAACTCGTGTGAGTACAGTACAAATGTTTGTTTAAAGTCTCTCTCTCTTCCTGCTGTAGGTCCTTCTCCTGTCTGTTTGTACTGACAACAGGGTCTACAAAAAAGAAACAAACAAAATATTATTGTCTAGCTTTGATGGTTTCTCCAAAAAGAAGGTTCTCCAAAGAAGAAAGTAATGAGGGGGAGTGAGAGAAATGCTGGAGGGGAGACACAGCCATACAGAGAAAGAGGACATATATAAAGGAGGAAGAAAGATCGGGAACGAAAGGCTGTAATGAATAATACACACAGAAAAATATATTACAAAACGAACTTGGAAACAACCCATGACGGATTTGTAGAATCCAATCCGCGAATTCAGCAATCCATTGGGCGGATTCTTAACACATCGGTTGCGGAATCCATAGTGTATGGTAATAATAATTGTTTTAAATCCTCGAAAATGTGAAATCTCCTTTTATTAAATTGAGCAGCTAAAACCGCAGGACAAAGGAACCGGCCGATCCGCTGCAGATCCAAATTCATAAAAAACAATAACCCATTTCTAGAGCCAGTGAGCATCTCTATTCAATATACGTAAACTGCTCAAACATCTCTGCTCTGACTGCTCGGGGACCCACATTTCTATATCCCAGATGTACAATGTTCTACGTTATGGCAGATTGTCATACAGTAGTAGTTACAGTAATTTCTAGTACACTCTCTCCCTGACACAATATATTCCAGTGAACACCCCAAACACAGTAACCTAAACACTAAAGGCGTGCTTCCTGTTTGATGGGAAGCCGCCTCCTGCAGTACTGGCAGGTCCTGTCCTGCGATGTCATGGGAGGGGTACATGTATACAAACAGAAACAGAAAACCTAGTTGCAGAGCACTCAATCACTAATTGATTTGTGAATTAATCTAAAAGTATCTTTACTGTCATCAACAAATATAAAATAATGAGTGTTAAAATAAAACAGCACTGACAGTGACAGTGTCATGGGAGGGTACCTACAAGAGAAATAACACCATTCATTGTAGGATATAGCCTGAATTAACACTAACACTAATGTAAGGATATAAATCATGAAGTAATAAAAAATATTAACACTTAGCAAATTATGCATTTTTAAACATTATGTGAGAAGTAACTTTTTATACATAATTTCTAAAGGTTTTATATTACAACAAGGGAACAGTTCTTCATCTAGATTACTTCTCCCCAATCATGAGGTGATCAGAAAGGCACAAGAAGGAGAGCGGGTGAGAGAAGGCAGAGGTAAGAGCAGTAAACTCACCCTTAAATTTAAGGTACCATTTTTACAAAAGCTCCTTGGATAACCTGAGGCCTCAGCCACCTTGAATACCCTATTAAATATACCACTGTTTTAATAATTATAAGCTTTTTAAAGTTCCAAAAACAGTAACAAATGGTGGTAGGGAGTTTGCACACAGTAATATATGAATAGAAAGATGCGTGTGACAATGGTACAACCTCTAGTGATGTTGAGGGACTTCCTGGAGTAAATTCCTATGATGTTAATGAAAAAGGCACTAACCAAATGTGATGATTCATTGTGCCATTAAAGTTAACAAATGCAGAAACTGGTGTCAGAAGTAAGGTTTCCCTACACAGAGTGAGGAGCATGTGCTTTGTGCTACAGAGGCCTGGCAAAGACTTCGCAGTATCCAATGTTTATAAGCAGAAGAGCTGAGTAAGCAGTTTTCCTCGGGACAAGAATTACTTGGAACATGTGCTGACTAATTCTCCATTCATAACTTGCTGTGATGCTGATATGAAGTGATGCTGTTCTGTGTATCTGTCTCCGAAGATGATCCACCTAGTTTTAGACGATTCGACTGTGGGAATATCAGATTTGTGAATTGACATTTGAGCGGCTCAAATTTGACCTGGAATTTTTGAAACTTTGAGGAGAAAGCCTGTTGAAAAGTATGTGGCGGAATTTCTACAGGATTTGAGGTTTTGTTTAAACAAGCCAGCTCAAGCAAAGAGTCGATGACTTTGAATAGTTGCCATTAATTATTACTGGAATTTTTAATCTGTGAGGCTAAATAATGTGTTTTTGGCCTCTATTACAGCTTTAAAAAATGTTTTCCTTCTGGGATTCCCTTAAAACCAAGTTAGAACTAACCGATTCCCCTTCCCTTATGCAACCACTATTCTCTGACCCCTCCCTTCCTTTTTACACAGGAAACCCGCACTCCCATACCTGGATTCAAAAAGGACTCACAAGAGTCAAGGATATCCTTACCCAAGGGAAAGTCCCCCCATTCGCTTCGCTACAAACAAACCATGATATCCCCTCCTCCGAACTCTTCAGATTTCTCCAGGTTAGGCACTATATCCAATTAATTTACAAGCCAAGTCAACCCCATGCTTTAACTTTGTATGAGGACTGGTGTCTACACCAGTCCCACACAAAGGGCATTATCTCCAGAATATATCACAGTTAATCCTCTATCAAGAACAACCAAACCCCCGATAACTATATGGTATCCTGGTAAAAGGATCTTAACGTCTGTATAGATCTCGATATCTGGACAGACATCTGGGAAGCTGCTTCCAAAAATTCATCATGCGTTGTAATTAAGGAGAATATTTACATGTTAATATTCAGATGGTAAATGACACCTGCCAGGTTGCACTCTTTTATCCCAGGCGTCTCCCCTCTGTGCTGGCTTGGTTGTGATGAAGTGGGGAATATACTGCACATATTCTGGTCATGCCCCAAAATCCAACAAACATGGACGGAAGTGTTCACCTTAATACACAAGATACTAGAAATCTCTGTCCGACACGCTCCAGTAAATATATTACTAGGAAAACCAATGGCTAATATCTCCAAAAAAAAAGCTAGAGTAATATCCCAAATTTTAAACGCTACACGGTGTACAATTGCCGAAAATTGGAAACAACCGGGTTGCCTTTATGTTATTTTTGGAGCACTAATATTAAGAGCTGCAGGAGCTGCAATATTGAATGCCAATGTAAGAGAGGAAGTATTGCGAACAGAGGGAGTAATTTAAGACTTTCTAAAAATATTTTGAAAAAATACAAAAGGTCCAAATAGTTTTTTACTCTGCCTAACAATTTTGTGGGTGAAAGAGGTTTTGGTTTAGGGGTAATATCTGGAAAGTGCAGGATAAATTCAATGAAGATGTGATCCGACCAATAAAAGCTATGGACTTCCTTCAGAGAAGAGGATATACCGGAGGTCAATACTTGGTCAAGAGTGTTAACGGTAAGGTGGCACGGACACAGGAGTCGCGAATCAAACTATCTGTCCTTAAGTGCTTCTAGAAAGGTTTTGACCAGTGGAGAGTCGATTTTCTCTAACCAGAGATTGAAATTTCCTGCAATAAGAATGTTGTAATTGCCTAAGGATATCAATGTTAACGAATCCAGAAATTCTTGAATGAATGCCTCGTTATTCCCTTGAGGGTGGTATTCCACAAAAATGATGGCTGATGTTTTAGCATTGATAATCCATTTTGTGCAGAATTAAAGGTTAGTGGCTTTAAAAGAAGAGCCTTTGGCTCAGAAATGCCCATTCAGATGAGATGTTGGTAAGAGCAACTTCTCCTATATTGTCAATAGCTCTGGCCTATTTCAGGACTGAGTATCTTGAGGAATGTCCTCTTTGAGGGTACAAAAGATAAAGATACAGATATCTATCTTATACTCGGATAGGACTTTGCGAATTTCCATTTTGTGCTTGGGTACTGACCAGGCCTCCAGTAAAGCACGGGAAATTTCACCAGGGCTGTTCAACACGATAGAAGGACAAAAAGCAGGAATAGTATCAAGAGAAGATGGTGATCTAGGACAGGGGTGCACAATATTTTCCCCCTATGCCCCCCTGTCTGCTCTCCTCTCCTGCTTGCGCTGCCCCATGCTCAGCTCCGGCCTCAAATGACGCGCGGGGTCATGTGATGTCACGTTGCTATGGCTCTCTTTTTCCCTTCACAGAAATTGGGTAGGGGAGAAGGTAGATATTCTGTTTTAGTGATAGTGGGCTGCTTGTCAGTCTCTTGGGAAGTTTTTGTTAATGTTTCTTTTTTTGCTGTGTTGGTGTTGCAATATTTGTGTCTGGGTTTTCTCTCTCATTGGTTGAGACTTTCCTTCTATGTTTTTTTCCGAGTTCCCTCAGTTCATCTCTGATCTGTTTGTTGTCCTGCTGCAGGGTTAGTATAGTAGTTTTTAGATCCTACATATTTGCCATGTACAGCTCAACCCCATTATAGCGCGATCCGCTACAATCCAGATTCTCTTATAACGCAGTCTGAGCCTGGCCCATGAACATCTACCTTTTTTCCCCCAGCCGGCACCACCATGCAAGCTGCTGTTTTTTTTTTTAACATATCAATGCAATGCTTTAACACACACACACACACACACACACACACACACACACACACACACACACACACACACACACACGGGAAAGCAAAGGACGACAAGCGAGACACCCAGCACACACACACAATAAATTGAGTATTTATTTGCTAACAGAGGTCCTTGAAAACAATCAGTAGGTTTCTCAGACTTAAAGTAGGAAAGTTCTGGACATCCAACTCACTCACAGCCCATGAGACAGCAGCCCGAATAGACAGGATGAGTGGGAGAATAAAAACGTATTTGCATGACGTAACTGCAATGAGAAATGGAGGCTTCACCTCTGACTGGCAATAAATGCACCCTGAGCAGAGCCTGCAAGATTTGCATTGCAAATTACCCTGTGGACAAGATTTAAGGTCGTTGGGTTACACCAAGCATGTCAAACTCAAATGCTAACAAGAAGGAATTGGAAGCTGCACCATTATTACCAAGGGGCAAAGCTAAATCCATCTCATTTCCCATGAAATACCAGTCATAATGCTACCTGTATACATGTCCATTAACCCCTTCAGGGCAAAGAAAGGTATTGCTGTGTAATGCGTTACATGCTCCTTTTACTCTGTTGTAACTTGTAACTATTGCTAGCTAAGACTGCTTTAAACATGGATACACAGTACAAGAGTCAAACGGAAAAATTATATTCCACTAGTAACATAGTAAATATTGCTTCAGTCAAGTGTAAATGAGGCAGAGGTTTTTATGGACATTTTGGAAACAAGATACTCCCATAGTCTCTTATCATCCAGAGATTGAATGTATGCGTGTGAATTCAGAGGCCTCAGTGGATATCACCTGCTTCACCCTGCAGAAAGGTTACATTCAAATGCTCTGCAAGCTCAGATGTTCCATGAGAGGACACAGTTACAATCTCAGTGCTCTCTGCAAATTCAGTCCCGCAGTCTGAAGTGCTCAAACACAATGTTATTTTCTGCAAGAGACGACAGAAGAACTTCATTTTGTAATAGCTGCAACACTTAGAGAGTCTGGGGTTTAATGAGGAACACACACACCACCTACCTCTCTTGATTCTGGGATGATTGCTGCGGCCCTGGTGGCCATTCCCCCCCCCCCCGTTATAACGTGGTGGCAATATGTGGACCCGAAGCACCATGTTATAACGGGGTTCAGCTGTATTTATTTTTTATTTGACTAATTTCTTCCCTTAGCTGGTCAGTGCTCACCTCGAGGTTATTTTCTTAACGAGGCCTCTTTGAATTGTGTGAAGTCCCTCTCCAGCTAGGATAGACTATCTGTGATAGTGCTGTGGGGTGGGTATGATGAGCTGGGACAACGTGGGATATCTTTTGTGGCTGTGTCTCCGGTTGGGACAGGTCTTTTGTTGTGTATTGCTTTGCTGTCTGTCTCACTGTTTTTCTTATTTGGGGGGAGCTGCTCTTTTTCTTCAGCTTTGGCTTAGACTTTAAGTGCCTGGAAGATACACTCAAATTCCTGCAGGCTGCTCTCATTGACTTGGATCATGATGGTGCCATTGTTATAAACATTTGCAGTTAACACATTGCTGTCTAACTCTTCCTCATCATTGATTCTTAACTGTCTTCCCAAACGAATTCCTCTCTTTGTGAAGTGTGTGTAGTGTTTGCAGTGTGCTAGACTGCAGGGGATTTAGCAAAGACAAGTTAGTTTGTTTTTACTTTTACAAAAAGAACCTGTCAAGAGAGGCAGGAAAAAAGGCACCACAGGTGTGCACTCAACACTCTTAGTTGACAAATGTGGCAGAAATGCACTGGGAATGTTCCCCAACCTAGGAGGTGGATCTATAAATGATCCGGATAATACAATTGTTTCTGAAGGTTAGTGAGCTGATACATATGTACAGTAATTTTTAATGGTTTTAATTAAAAATCTCTTTAATAAATATATCTTTAAAACAATGCGGTAATCAGCTTTGTGTAACAATGCATATGTATAAAATGAATATGTATAAAAATCTACTGATTAGGCACTCCGTGTAGTATTCTCCGTGGCGACCACTCTGTAATATAACAAGATGCACCTGTATAATTGTTTGCAAATCTCTAGCATTTATATGTAGCAATAACCATGTTTACAAATAGTTAACGAGTTTGGTCAATATCACTGGATTATCAAAGACATAGCATATGCTTGTTCTATCCAATGTAAGGTTAGGACAGAATTAGACATCCATGTATCAAAATAAGAGACAGTAAACAAACAACCACTGTATCAGCAAAAAATGAGAGCAGTGGTACTTCATAATAAAAACATAGTATCTCTTTCGATCCAATAGTTATGGACAGAGTATCTATATGTTTGCCTCACTTAAATAGACTATTGTCTGGCACATTGCATAGTTAAGTTACACCACAATTCAGAGTACCTCAGTGTGCGGACCCGAAACGCGTTAGAGTTTACTTGTTTTCTCATGACCACCCAATAAATCATTTTTAGCCTCAATACTGGTTGCAGCCCCCATTGCTTTGTGCAGCTGTGCTCCGCCACCGGACCCCACGGGATCACGATTTCTTCATGCATACTGGGCGTGATGCACGCAACTACCTAGGACTGGGCTGCTGCTTACAAAAGTGAGTTCTCACAGTGATTATATACTATTATTATTTACACCTGTTTTACTAGGGACACACATTAGACTTGTATGGCATATATATCTGTGTTCGTTCTTCAGTATTACAGGTACTAGTATATCTTTTTATTATCCTGTGAGTCCACAGCAGCATTCATGCATGCCCAGATACCTTGGTTATAATCACATATGCCTGAATTCTATACATATACATAGGATTGCTGAGCCCCTCACATAGGGATCATATCCCGTACTTACCAATAGTATCTCTTTCGATCCAATAGTTATGGACAGAGTATCTTTATGTTTGCCTCACTTAAAGAGACTATTGTTTGGCACATTGCATAGTTAAGTTACACCACAATTCAGAGTACCTCAGTGTGCGGACCCGTTACTATCAGCCGTCCCTAAGGCCTTGATTATACCAGATGACACTGAGCGGCAGCGCGATCCGGTGACATCCCCCTGCGCTGCCGCCGAGCGGCATTTCGATTATACAGGGGGGACAGGAGAGAAAAGGAGAAGCGGAGACAGGGAGGCGTGGCCGTGAGAGGTTCACCCTCATTGACTGAATCGCTCACGTGACGCAGCCGTCGCAAGCCAGATACAATTTTCCAAATTGCTTCAGGAGTCAGCTGCCCTGCAGCTCCAGGCTGCACGCTGGTATGTTCACTTGAATTTTTTTTTGGATCTTGTTTTTTGGCCGTGCACTTCAGGTAGGTGAGGGTGGGAGATGGCAGTTGAGAAAATGTGTAAAAAAAAAAATCTGTGATAAGGCTGATCTTACCCTGGTCCCACATTGGAGTGTGGTGTAACAGCTAGAAATCACGGTGGACACAGCTCCTGTGGTAGTCTCGCTCCCTGCTGTTAACAGGTGACCGGGTTGCCAGTCCTGATGTTAGAGTGTGACGTCAGAATTGGCGCCTCCCTTACCCCTTGTTTTTACTTTTTCTCCTATGTACCAGCAAATTCAGCAAACAGATTTTCTGGATGTTCTCTTGTTTTATTTTCCTTGAATTGTTTCTTGGCCTTTTGGCTCTTTTGTTCCTGAGAGTATCTGATTTCTGCGGTGTTAGACCCCCCAGGGACGGGTGTTATCAACATTGTCTGTTTGCTGTGTTTTTGATTGTTTAAAGATACATTTTCCTTTTTTTTGTGTATTGTTCATTGTATTTTCCAGCGTTTCTGGTACTGTACGTGCAGTCGATTGGTAAATTCTTACTGTTTGCTCTTCTGTCTGTTTCTGTTGGTATTTCAGGGTCTGTTCTGGTTACCTTCTTATGACCCTTTTTTATTCTTTAGTAACGTTTTTTTCTTGCCAAATTCTTTGCTTGTCTTTTCTTGTTCAGTTTTTCAGTTAGGGTGTGCTAAAACATAGCATCCTTTAGTGAATAAGAGCTAGGAACTCCCTGTATTGTCCCCTCAGGACACAGGGCTGTGAGGAGGATGTCATGCTGATGTTCCGTTTAGGGGGTCGGCATTCTGTCACTGTAACTCTACTTTCTAAATGCTGTGATTCTTTGTACTCTTCCTATCCTCCAGTACCTGGGAACTCTCTCCCCCTGCATCTCACTATGCCCTCCCTATTGCCTTTTCTGGTTACTGTTTCCTCACTCCTTTGTGGATGTCTCTGTTCTCTCCAACTTCCCCACGCCCCACTGCGCCATTATTTATATAACTCTCTCCCAACAACTTCTTTACCCCTCAATAAAAAACACCCACACAAATCTATTCAAACCCTTTATCTACTCCTTCCTGCTGCTGGGGATCTCCCTGAAGCCAGACATACACACTTGCTCTCATTCATGCCTCACTGCCATCTCCTCCCATGCAAATGGTGTCAACCTTTTCATTTAATACTGACTAACCTTAAAACTCGCCCCACAAATCAAGCATCCCAATAGCCTGCACTCATGGCTATTGTCCCACACCCAGTCACTCCTACCACCCATTGTGGCCAAGCACAGCCATCTACAGCACTTATTCCCTCACCTGTTGTCTCTGTAAGTTCCCCTCAAACCATAGATTGTAAGCTCTTTGGGGCAGGGATTTCCTTTCCTATTGTCTGATTTTGCTGCACTTATTGTATTATTACAATTCCCTCTACTGTATTCTTTGTGAAGCGCTGAGTACACTTTTGGCGCTATATAAATAAAGACATACAATACAATACTGTTCTGAGGGACTGGTCTTCCCTCAGCCCCTAGTCTCCTTTCGGTGACAATGCATGAAAACATGAAAGCTAAAGACTGTATTTTCCCTTCATGTAATTTAATTTCTGTATTTCTTTCCTAATTTTCTAAAGTAATTTTTTCTTTGTGTCAATCCCAATAATACAGTACTGTAGTTCAAATCCTTTACTGGCCTATACCACCTTTGCTGTGGGTCTGTTCTAGGTATGCACTACCCTCTTAAAGAAAAAATATTTTGCTGACTTTACCTTTGTCTAAACCCCTGGTTCTTCTAGAATTCCTTCTTTTATTGAAAATCATTTCCTCCGAGAACCTAACGTGCAGTATACCCTTAAACCTTTTGCATGTCTCCACCACATCTCCCTCTTCCTCGTTTCATGTACCAAACTCTTGGGAATATGTTTCAAATTGGCTTAATAACTTTTATCTGACCATAAAAGCATGAATTTCATGGATCTTCCCTCTGCGTCAAAGAATCAAAGTGCTATTAATCTTTTCTCCTAAACTTCAGGGGGCGGTTATAGAAGCAGTTTTAGGCTACGGCCCCAGTCTTACCTGCACACGTGCACCTGGTGGCGCGTGCACAGGTCCAAGTCGCAATCGGCGGTCTGTAGGGGAGCTCTAGGGGAGCGCGGCCATGACGGGGAGCGCGGCCATGACAGGACATACCTGCCCCGCCATTGGAGCGTGCCGATCATGTGATCTTTAACCGTGTCAATAGAATCCGTCAGGTCTTAGATGGTGCTAGTCTCTGTGCTAGAGAGATAAGTGTCAGCCAGAAAAAAAATTCAGTAATAAGTATATTACAGTACACTGTTTCCAAATGACACAATCGAATATTCTCACATTGTGTCAAAAAGCAAATTGTATCGTCCTCATTTACATTCCATAAGCTTCCAGAAAACAGAGCGTGTGACCTATAGGATGCCCTAGATGATTGGTGTGTAAGGTCCTAGTACCTGTTTGATAAGCGTCTCTCATCCTACAGGTCGTCCTCTCCTGTTCTCTGCTGTGATAAAAGAGGTCCTGCAAAACAAATAAACAAGCAGCATATTATGCTCTATATAAGAAAGTAATGAGGAGAAAGTGGGAGAAATAAAGGAGAAGAGACAGGCAGACAAAGAAAACACAAATAAACCAGAAAGGAAGAGCACAGAACAGAAAATCTGTGATAAATAATAAATACCGAAAAAGAAGGTAAAATTAAAGAACTGAAAGAAGAAATACAATAAATGTAACAATAACTGGAAACAAAAAAGAAAACACTGAGGTATTAACTATAAAGAAATCCACTTTGTTACACACCACCAAATAATAAATAATAATTCATTACAAATAACTTTTATTAATATGTGGGTTACATAAAACATATATCACTGTACACAGTGAACAGTGACTAAAATATACAGAGAGTAAGCGTGACTCCCACCAATGCTACTTACTGTGACTGGCTAAAAAAAATACCAGGGTAAGAAGACTAAGATGATTGGACACTGAAGTTGGTAAATGTCACAACCACAAAGATAAATGTGGCCCGATAGTTGTGGTAACAATAATACTGTAGTAAACGGGTCACATACCTCCCTAAAGGTGACCAAATAAAGTCAGATAAGGGAGACTATGCATGGCGATGAATAATGGCTGAAAATAAGCCAAGATGAATATCAGACCTGGATGTACATAGCACTATACTAAACTGATAGTGAACTAGATATAGTAATCAGCCAACCTAGACAAAGGTCATAAATACCAGAAAACATTTGACAGTATAAATATAAATAGCATATTGCCTGTAGTTAACAGATTGCCAATGTATAAATAAACAGCATGCTGATGATTGATGGTCAGTCACCAGATAGTATAACATGGCAGAGTGACTACCCCGCTATCGGGAATAGACCGAGTAGATGGTAGTGCACCAAGTAATATAGACTGGTAAATCGGATGAAGTATAGACTGCAGGTTGAATTTAACAATCTAAATCTCCAAAGTTATGGTGGCTAAAGAACACCTAATAATCTACAAACATACCCATAGTGGCGTCTGATGTCACAATTAACGTGCCCGACGCACGTTTCCCTCCAGTTACAGAGCTTCGTCAGGGGAGATTACCCACCTGCTTACCTCCATGTTGTCACCCTTATAATAAAAGTTATTTTTTAATATTGGACCTGCTTAGCCCCAGTTTCTTGGAACGCTGTGCTTTGCTTTTTTTCTCAATTTTGGATCTCCCTTTATCTTCACTTCCCGGCTGGATGCACGCATCTGAGGACGACTATCATTATACTTCACTTATATGGATGAAAGATTGAACTTTACAAGCTCTAGGTGATCTGCCGGTAACAATAGGAATTGTTGAATCATAGCTGTTTTCACAGACAGCTGTTGGTTCTCAAAGTTCCTGACCAAGGCATTTCTTATATACCACATTAATGAGCTCTTCAAGCAAGTTATTCTTTTTTACTCACTGGTGCTATAATAATCTGTCCTCCAACTCAAGGACATAAGAAAATATGTTGCCATAATATAAATCCGTAACTCTGATGCACTGATTTCAGGGACAATTGTCTCTATTGTTTTGCTCTAATAATAACTCGAACTAATAAAACAACTACATGTTTATTATTTTCTATGCTAACAGTCAAACTTAATTTTTTCTAATATTATTTTTGCTAACAAGATTGTAAATGACATACACACTTAAATAGGAAGCAAAACAGCACAAAATTCGATGCAAAAACACAACTGAAAACACCAGGACCTGTATTCTATATACTTGAAATGTCTCACAGATCTGCGCTTGTGACTGTCCTGGTTTTCAGTTGCATATAGAATTAAAGGAGCAGAAACACGGGCAGGGGACTGCATTGTAATGTCCTGGTCCTCAGTAAGGGTCTGCATCCTGCAGTACTAGCTGCCCTGTTCCTGTGATGTGAGGGGAACAAGGTTTTGTTCTGCAAACCTGGGCCTGCAGAAGAACAGAAAAACCCTCATACCATAGACCAAAGAGCCCACAATCAAGAATTTCCCCATTAGAAAGCACACGCCTAAGACTCCTTGGGGTAGATCATCGGAAGTCTGTTAAATCTGGGCTACTAACGTGACGTTACCTAAATAGGTAACATCCCTTAGTTTCCCAGAGTTTCACGGGTATCCACAAAGCTAAATACATGTGTAGCGCAGTTTCCCCCAACCTATGGGAGATGTGGTGACTGCTGAGTGTGTGCTGCTTTACCTGTGGCTCACAGGAAGCCTGAACCTCCGCTGCTGGGAGCCTGGGGTGTACCTGAATCGTCTGGTGACAGCGCCTTCATCCATGAGGGATTGTACCAATGTTGGATAACCCTGTCACAGGACAATGTAATAAATACACACTGGGTATGGTATAACAAGTTTACTGAACAGGCAATAACAATAACAGAACACAGGCCTCACAGGGCCTTACCCCCACACAGTGCCTCCAACCACCGTGTCCACACCCCGATGGGGTTTACCCCAAAGTACTGAGGTTTCCTGAGCACCTAACCACCACAGGAGCCAACCCACCCAATCTGTGTGTGACAGCGCTGCCCACAATAAGTGCTAGAGTTGGTGCACTTGTACTGTAGATAGGGGATACCTGCCTGGTGCTCAAGCACCTGGTATCACCGACTGAAGAAGAATGGTCCGGTCCCACAAGGTCGCCGTCAGCGAAGGCACCCGCCTCCACATGGGGTGATGTCCAGCTGGAGGGTCCCACCTTGATGAGTCTCTAGCCTTGTGGGGGTGGTCTGGTCCCAGACCACAGGCCGCAACTGCTGCGCAACGTTCTGCTATGTCCTGACACTAAGGATGCTAAGCGGGCAGTGTCTCTGTCTAAGGGGCCTGTCCCTAAAGCAGCCACAAGCTATGTGGGAGTCAGGGCCTAGCTGGGGACTAACAGGGGGTCTTTGGCTTAGTGCAGGGGCCTACTGACACCTTCCACCTACACCCTCACCTCTTTCTGTCCCAGCTCCGACTGGCGTGCTCCTCAGCATGCCAAATGTAACCACTTGTGGAAGCACGGGAATCCCGCAGGGCAATTGGCTGCTGTGGCCCATGTGTCTAGCAGCCCCAGGGGCTGCTGGGGGTTGTAGTCTCCGTGGAGCCTATTCTCCTAATGGCCGCTGCTCACGCTGTTGTAATGCGCATGTGCCAGGTGCACCAAAATGGCTGCCACAACAATTAGGCCATTGCGCAAAACGTACTGCGCATGCGAGTACATTCCAAGATGGCAGCCCCCGCTACCTGGGTGCGCCAGGGACCTCCGGCGACCCGCTCACTCGGCGCAACCTCCCTGCTCCTATCAGTGGTTCCCTCGCTATGCGGATGTAAGCGGGGAACAAGTGGGAGGGGCCGAGAGGGATGCCCAGAGGGAAGACCTGACCACACATGCAACAACAATGGCCTCCGCTTAATGCCATGTCAAGTTAGCACTGTCTTGTGTTTGCTTCAAATAACAGGGGGTCAAGTCTGTCTTACCCAAAGATGATGTTACTTCTATCAGGTTCCTGAATAGTTGGTTAATTCAATTTTAAAAAGAGGTGACAAGAGGAAAAGAACTGGTAAATAACAAATAGTTAACGATAGTTAAATCATACCTAACTGTGGTCTTATCAAGACCCTGTAAAAGACTGATTTCAGGATCGGGATGTGAGTAATATCACCTTTTGCTATGACCTAACGTTACATTAAATCCTTGTGTTAACTATAACAGAGCTCTGTGAATATGAGTTGATAGAGGGAACACCTGTTTTGCATATCATTAGCATTATCGCCCGTTATAACTTAAAGGCTCGTTACGACTGAAGAAAGCACTTAATTTATTTATTTATAAAATGTTTTACCAGGAAATAATAAATTGAGAGTCACCTCTCGTTTTCAAGTATGTCCTGGGCACAGCATTATGATGACAATTCGTGGTTACATTAAATGAATAGGGTTATACATTCAATTTTCAGATATGTTATGTATAGTTAGAGATAATATGATTATGGGCGTATGTACAGTTACCGCCAAGATTAAAATGTGAGCGCTTAAGCCTTGAAATTACTCCTATATAACTCTAATATTAAGCTTAAACTATGCACTTATAATATATTAATGCACTACTTTCTTCTAGCACTGAAGTTAACATATCATTAAGTATTTAACGGACTTCTGAGGATCTACCACATTATTGAATACCCATAATTTAATTGGAGGCACAATTTCAACCCCTTTTTTCAGCCTTCATATGAGTGAATGGTGCCATGTTTCCATCACCCAGATTTAAACTGCTTTACCTTTTTGGCCGATTGAAATAGTTAATTTGCAGGAGACTTTCTCCCTGACACAATATATTCTAGTGAACACCCCAAACACAGTAACCTAAACACTAAGGCGTACTTTCAGCTTGATGGGAAGCTGCTTCCTGCAGTACTGGTCGGTCCTGTCCTGAGATGTCATGGCAGGGGACCTATAATAGAAATAACACCATTCATTGTAGGATATAGCCTAGATTAACACTAATACTAATGTTAGGATATAAATCATGAAGTAATAGGAATAATAACATTTAGCACATGATGCCTTTTATACATTATATGAGGAGTAACAATTGTTACATAATTTCTAAAAGATTTATACTGTATTACAAGAAGGGAAATATTCTTCATGTAGATTACTCCTCTCCACCCCCCCAATGATGAGGTGATCAGAAAGAACCTGAGTAAGGCTGAGTCCATAGAGGGGGAAGACACGCTTCTCCGCGCTTACGCTGATGCTCGGCTGCTCAGTCAGGAGCGATTCCATGGACTGGCAGTCGAGCCAGCGTGAGCGATCGGGAGGCAGGGCAGTGATGTCACTGGGCCAATAACCCGCGAAGAGCCGACGTCATGACGCTGCTTCGCGCTGATTGGGTGTTTTCAGCCAACAGCGCACTGAGAAACAGTTATCAGCTGTCGGTTGAAAATCCCTGCGCCTCAGCACGCCTGCGGACGCTTGCGGGAGCCCCTTCTCAAGACATCCACATTGAGGATTACGGGGCTCATCGCGGAGCGTCCACACGGCTCAGCACGGCTTCCCCCTCTATGGACCCAGCCTTAGAGCGGGGGAGAGAAAGTAGAAGTAAGAGCAGTAAACTAAATCAAAACTTTCGACTTTTTACCACTGGGGCATCAGTGATTTTGTTTAACCTACTGTATAGCACTGTTATTAGTTCAGTTTGGTCATATGTGGGACTGTACCTTTGATTATGCAATGTGTTGCAGATCCCTTGTTCTGCTCCAAACCTGAAATTATGTCCCATAATTCCCTTCCCCCAGTGACCCACATGTGTACCTTGTTCACTGAGCAGTTTTATTTCCTGCCGTACTTTCTGACCGAGGTTACAGATCAGGGAGCAAGGAGGGAGGAGGAGGCCTCACTAAAAGACACAGCAACACAACAATTAGCCATCAACTGCTTCTATTGCACTTTACTAATGTGATTAAAGGGCATTTGGATGCGTGATGTGTCTCTTAAATGGTAGATCCCTTTAGACATCTAACTAGTATGATCCTGAATTGTAGCACCTACCTATCTTTACTGTACCTCTGAGCAGCTGAAGCAGCTCTAGGGGCAGCACCTGAAAATGTCATCTGTTAAAGTGGCAAAAACTGATGTTGCCTCCACTGGGTCAGGCAGTAGGGGCTTCATTGGGGAGAAAGGCCCAGATTACAGAGGGAGCTCTGCAGAGGTAAAAGAATATTGAGTGCACACAGCCCCCAATCTGAGTCTGACTCCACATTCGTGTGTTCCTCAATCTGAAAGAAACAAAATGGGGGCGGTGTATCAAGCAGACATTCAATCTTCTGCAGTGACATTGAACATGTATCAGAATGGCAAGGAATTTGGCATCAATTTCTTCTGATTTAGTGCCTACTGCTAAATGAAAAAGGGGAGCTTAAATCAGCACCAAAAACGAAGAAAAAGAAGTGCAACAGCGTATGGACACGTAAGATGTTCTGAATTATGCTGTATCTTTGTAGAATTTCTACCCACACTTCACAAAATAAAAACAATCTCAAATTAGGGTTCATCCTTGATGTAGATTCAGGTAGATGGGGAGAACTCAGAAGAGATAGAAAGAGATACACAATAGTGTACATTGTATAGCAGGGGTGTGCGGCGGTTACAGAGGCCCTGCGCTGAGAGTGCGAGGCCTCTGTAACTCACTTACCTGGCTTAAGTCCACGCACCTCCATGGCAAAGCAGACGCCACGTGTCGTCACATGACCCCGCAGCTTCATTGGACGCCACATTAGAGGTAAGGGGGGGGGGACGCGACACAGGGGGAGAGCAGACAGGGGGCGTAGCGCAGGAAGTTTGCACACCACTGTTGTATGGTATAAAGTATCTGTCATGTAAAATTAGTATAGGTTGAACTTGATGGACGTATTTCTTTCTTCAACCTCATCTACTAGGTAACTGTTTATAGTCCACAACAGTTGCAGGTGATTTCTTTCTCATTCATTGATGTATTAAAATGTTTAGAATTTAGGATGAGGTGTTTGTAATAGTACAAACAGAGAAAGCTTACTGTTGATGCACTCCTCAAACATTAATTTACTAGTTTTATATTATTGCTGTTTTATAAAACAACTTTTACTTAGTAACACAGTAACACATTACCTCCTCACTAAGGTTGCTGAGGAGGCACAGTTTCTTATTAACTCAGAATGTAACCTTAAACTTTATTATTCCCTCTATTACTCAAATACATTTTATTGCAGGCGATATGGATTTTAGCCTGTCACCTCAGAACTATCGTACAGGTATATGAATAACTATTCACAACTAGCTAATATACCCAGGGTTGCCCGGGATATAAATCCGTAATAGGTAGTATTATTTATAAATAGGGGAAGAATAGGTTGAGTATTTGGTGTAAAGGTTGTACAATAATGTTCAAAAGAAACATGGAAGAAAATGTAATCCGATGTTGTTGTTTAAAAATGGTTTATTGTAAACACACCACAGTACAATGTGAGCTGTGTGTCCCGCTAGGGTGTGAGTGGTTGTGAGTCGGCGGGCGGATGTTCAGTACGGGTGGCGGGTAGGGGGAGGGAGGCAGGGGTGGGGGGGAAGGCAGGGGCAGGGGAAGGAGGGGTCAGTGTGTCTGTCAGTGTGTGTGTGTCACTGTGTGGGTGGGTGAGTTAGTGACTGGGTGGGTGAGTTAGTGACTGGGTGGGTGAGTTAGTGACTGGGTGGCTGGGTGAGTTAGTTAGTGACTGGGTGGGTGAGTTAGTTAGTGACTAGGTGGGTGAGTTAGTGACAGGGTGGGTGAGTTAGTGACTGGGTGGTGGGTGAGTTAGTGACTGGGTGGGTAGGTAAGTTAGTGACTTGAGTTAGTGACCTTGAGTTAGTAACTGGGTGGGTGAGTTAGTGATGGTGGGTGGGTGAGCTAGTGACTGGGCGGGTGAGTTAGTGACTGTGTGGGTTGGTGAGTTAGTGACTGGGTGGGTGAGTTAGTGAAGGGGTGGGTGAGTTAGTGACTGGGTGGGTGAGTTAGTGACTGGGTGGGTGAGTTAGTGACTGGGTGGATGGGTGAGTTAGTGACTGGGTGGGTGGGTGAGTTAGTGACTGGGTGGGTGAGTTAGTGACTGGGTGAGTTAGTGACTGGGTGGGTGGGTGAGTTAGTGACTGGGTGGGTGAGTTAGTGACTGGGTGGGTGGGTGAGTTAGTGCCTGCTTGGGTGGGTGAGTTAGTGACTGGGTGGGTGAGTTAGTGACTGGGTGGGTGAGTTAGTGACTGGGTGGGTGAGTTAGTGATGGTTTGGGTGAGTTAGTGACGGTGGGTGGGTGAGTTAGTGACTGGGTGGTGGGTGAGTTAGTGACTGTGTGGGTGGGTGAGTTAGTGACTGAGTGGGTGGATGAGTTAGTGACTGGGTGGATGGGTGAGTTAGTGACTGGGTGGATGGGTGAGTTAGTGACTGGGTGGATGGGTGAGTTAGTGACTGGGTGGTGGGTGAGTTAGTGACTGGGTGGGTGGGTGAGTTAGTGACTGGGTGGATGATTAGTGACTGGGTGGGTGAGTAGGAGTTAGTGACACTGGTGTGGGGGGGTGAGTTAGTGACTGGTTGATAGGGTACGGTGGGGGTTAGTTAGTGACGGGTTGGTGGGTGAGTGGGTGATTTAGTGACGGGGTGGGTGGGTCGTTAGTGACTGGGTGGGTGGGGTGAGTTTAGTGACTGTGGTTGGATGTGACTTGAGTTACTGTTGTGGTGGGTGAGTTAGCGACTTGGTGGGTAATTAGCGACTGGGTGGGTGAGTACGACTGTGTGGGTTAGTTGTGAGGGTGGTGAGGTGTGAGTTATGGGTGGGTGGGTGAGTTAGTGACTGGGTGGGTGGTGTGACTTTAGTGACTGGGTTGGGTGAGTGTAGACTGGGTGGGTGGTGAGTTAGTGACTGGGTGGGTGGGTGAGTTAGTGACTGGGTGAGTTAGTGAGTGGGGGGGCGAGTGAGGTGAGTTAGTGACATCTCCTCCCCCCTCCCCCCCGTAGCCCCATAGCTCAGGTGGTGGCGGAGGCCTGAAGATGGTGGGCAGGCCTGCATTTCCTGCATATCTCATGCAACCCCCATACCTCAGGCTGCTGCAGCATGAAGGTAGTGGGTGTTCCGCCATCTCCCCCCCCCCCCACCTCATGCATAGAGGAAGCTTTGGGGAGGCGGCAGGGTAGCTGGGAGTTACGGGGTGTGGTGTCCCCCACCG
Source organism: Ascaphus truei (assembly GCA_036426205.1). Taxonomy (NCBI): domain Eukaryota; kingdom Metazoa; phylum Chordata; class Amphibia; order Anura; family Ascaphidae; genus Ascaphus; species Ascaphus truei. The sequence continues at coordinate 32,578,202 of CM071571.1, read as the reverse complement.
GCCGCCTCAGGGGTCATTCAGCCCCGCTGCGCCCGCCACTTCCCTGCTCCCCCCGCTGGCATGTCCTGCAGTGCGCGGCTAAGCAGGGTTGCAGGCTGTGAGGAGGGAGGGAAGGAGGCGGGAGAGGGTGGTGCAGCTGCTGCGTCACCCCTGAGGGTTGTAAGGTGATGGGACCAGCGGCGGTGGACAGCAATCACCCCTCCCCCCGCACGGCCAAGCAGGGTTAAGGGCGCCGCAAGGGGAGGTGAGCTGCGGGTGAGGGGGGGTGATGGAGGGGAGGTGAGCTGCGGGTGAGGGGGGGTGGTCTGCAGGTGAGGGGGGGGTGATGGAGGTAAGGGGGGATGAGCTGCGGGTGAAGGGGGGTGATGGAGGGGGAGGGGAACCGGCAGGGAGGTGATATATTTTGGTGGTGGTGGTGGGGGGGAGGATCCAGTGGCCCAGGCCGCGGGGTGAGGAAGAGAAGAGTGGCCGGGTGGTTGTGCGTGTGTCCCCCACCACAGCTACGCAAGGCAGGCAATGAAAGGCGTGCGGGGGCGGTGCCGGGCCACTGACCAATCTGATTGGCTGAGTGACAGGCCGACGGACCAATCAGATTGCCCATAAGCACAGCCAACATACGTTTTCAAAAATATATATATATAGATTTATCTACAGGCCATATGTATCCCTCTCTTAGGGCTATGCACTACGCAGTGATAACTGCTTTTAAAAGCGCAAAGTGCCTTTTAAGGCCGATATTGCCTGCTGCGCGATTCACTAAGCAGTGATAACAGCGCTTTATCGGCCTTAAAAGGCATTTTTTCAGCCCTGTGAAAAAAATCATCCGATCGGGCAAAAAAACGGCAAATGCGCCACTTTTTACCAGTCAGCGGGATTCACCAAGCAGTGATAAGTCAATCGTGCTTTAAAAGCACGCCAGAATAACGCGCCAGCTAAAAGGCTGACGCAAAAGAAGTGAACACAGTCCAAAAATCTTTGTTTACCTTTTTTCCAGCCCACCATTAATACAACAGGCCGGCAGGTGTCCCCGGGTGATCCCCGCTGGGGATTCTTTGTTTAGAAATATTTGGACAATTTCAATTTTATTTAGTAAATAGATTATTTCACGGGCGGGGGGGGTATGCTTGCTTTTTAATAGTGGCTTCTTTTATTAACCACTATTATTATTAACTAAGATGATTAAGGGGTTAGGGGACATTAGATTGTCTTTTTTTATTGTTCTGTATTGTTTGTAGCAACGGTAGAATTGGACGGTGATGAGGATGAGGACGGCCTTCATCGTGGCAGCCTCACAGGGGTGAGTGCAGGATTTATTTACTTTATTTATGCTGCTTAATGTTGTATTGGATAATAGTAATTTTGACCATAATTGGACTGTATGTGTTAGGGGGCGGTGGGGAGGGGGGGGGGTTATTTATTTCAAAGTATTTATTTATGGGATTTTTGGAGGGCACAGGATTGGTACCACAGGGCCACCGCCGGCCTATAGTATTCCTGCGCATAAAAAAAATTAAGATATTTTATGTATGTTAGGGGGGTATAGGGGTTGTCGGGGGCACAGGGGGTGGGTGTGTTGTGTATTGCAATGTTTATTGGGGGCAATTGTCCCCAATAAACATGCTGTTGTGCATTAACCCAGAGAGCACCACGGATTAATAATAAAATGACGTTCACGCTGTCCGTACATTTCCGTGATCACACATGCCATCCGCTATCACTTGTGGATAGTATCGATTCCCCGCATTGTGCTTCTTTACCAGGGTGCTTTTAGAATTCTCACTGTGACTGTAGCTGTACTTTCTGGCACTTGTGTGCCCTACTGCTTTGTTCTTATTTAGAACTTTCTGTGGGGTTTTTCCCACCTGTGTGGTTTTTTCCCTCTGGTGTGGGACTGTGTTTATTTTATTGTATGGTATTTTATTTTGTTCACTTTGTTTTCTTACGGTCTTTATTGGACTGTATATATCATTTAGTGACACTGTTCTGTGGTCCATTAGACTATATTTATTGTATTAAAATATCATTTTATTACTAATCCGTGATGCGCTCTGTGTGCATTTTTCTTTTTGTCGTTTTGGGAGTTCCCTTCTGGGAATTCCCAATAAATAGGAGTGATTTGAGGAGTGGCTCCTCACATGTAGCTGCAAACGGATTATATCAATTGTATTGATTAACAGCACGAACGCAGAAACCTTATCCACTTGTTTTTTGTACCTTAGCCCAGGGGTGAGCAAACTTTTTATGCCGAGCCCCCTTTTTCATCCATAAAATTTCTCGGGCCCCCCCTGCCTCATGTAATCAAAATCACATGAAAAAAAAAAAAAACCCCTTTATTAAACGGTATACAATATAAATCCAAATATGTTTAAATAGTTACATATTTCAACAGCTCGCGCTTGCAAAATTAGGCTGCGTCCACGCTGCCGCTGAGAGCGGTGACATCACCAACTCTCCAAACATGAGCACAGGGTGTCCTGCATAATTTTGCAAGCGTGGATCGGGGCTATTTGTGTGTGTTTGTGTGTGTTTGTGTGTGGCTGTGTGTATTGACTGCTGCTGAGCGCACTTCAAAGTCAATTTTGTTTGTCTCCCCAAGCGCCAAGCTTGGGAGAGCGTACGTGCACAAAGGCAATCCTTTGGGGGGGCATTTATCCACCTCTTTGCTACCTCCCTTCCCTCTCCCCCCCCCTATTTTTCTTCCTTCCCCTCCCTGCTCTTTGTCTTGCTATCCCCATTGTCATCCAAACTCCTACCTGCAGTATTATTTATTTTTTTCCGTTTTCAGTGTTGTGTTTTCACTTTTTTTTTTTAATTATTATTTCTGTACATTCATAGTATGATTGATATAGTGGCAGCCGACCCTTTCACTTGCAGAGGATCGCAGCGAAGCAGGTTGCCAGCGGACAGCAGGACCACAGCGCTATTGCAGGGCAGACACCGGAAGGAGGGGCGTTTGACTTCACCGTGCTCGGGCGTGCTCCTCCCCGTACCTCCGAAGCCCCTGCGCGTGCGCTCACACACCATCACGTTGCCGCCACCTGCACTATCCTGTTCAGCCACCCGCACACATCTTCGGCTGCCCGCCCGTGCACATCTTCTTGGCCGCCCCTCACGCACAGCTTTTGCGTCCCCCCGCGCACAGCGTCTGCCGGCCCGCGCACCAAGTTTTCGTTGCACGCCGGCTGTGCCCCTCTAAATAATCTTGCGCCTCATTGCCCCCCAGTTTGCGCACCACTGCATTACAACACACACTCTCTCAATCAATCAATCACCACATACACACACTCACCACATACACTCAATCAACACACACACACACACACACACACACACACACACACACACACACAACCCACCACACCAACACAACACACATACAAAAATCAGGCCCCGAAGAGCCGCTAGAAATCATAAGGAATTAAGTAGGGGGGTATAGTATGAGAGGAGGCAGCCGGATGGGAAGGTAGGCAAGTGTGGGGGGGTGGCCCTCCCCTCCCTCCCTCCCCCCCGCCCCTCCGCTCGCCCCCCCCCCCACCCCCCCAGTCCCCTCCGCCCCGCCCCTCCCTTTCCCCCCCGCGGAACCCACTCCCTCCCCCCCCCCCCCTCTCCTCCCACCCCCCGGGTCACGAATCTCCAAACACTACACGACCACACACACAACACCACACCACACCAGGTTCGCAGCACACACACATCACACACCCACACACACACCACACAATCACACACACACACACACACACACCCACTCTACACACATCACACACACCGACGACACACACACACATCCCCGCCGGCCATCCCCCCCTCCCCCCCCACACACTCCATCCCCCCCCACTAACACACACAACCCACCCACACACTATCGCATACTCATCCCCCACACACAACACACTCAATCCCGCCACACACTCACAACAATCCCCCCCCACACACCGCCCCACAATCCCTCCTCCCCCCCCCCCCCCGACCCTCCCCCTCCCACCCATCCTCGCTCCCCCACCCACCCCCGCGTCGCCCCGGCCCCACACACACCCACCACTCCCCCCCCCCCCGACACCCACTACTCCCCCCACCCACACACACACATACCCCCCCCCCCCACACACACACAAACTCAATACACACACACACTTTCATTTCACCTGGGTGGGTGACATGCTCCGATCCCCCAACCCCCAAGCTGCTGAAAACTGGTGCGGGAAGCAGACAGGAAGAGAAGGAGGGCTGTCTGTGTGCAGAGAGAAGCCCCGCCCCCTCTTCAAGACACAGACACATAGAAGCAGCAGCACGGAGCTTCTGGCCGCCCATGCACAGTTCTGCCCGCCCCCAGGTTTCCCTGCAAGCAGCCTGCGCCCCCCTACATAATCTTGCGCCCCCCCAAGGGGGCATGCCCCACAGTTTGCGCACCGCTGCCTTAGCCCCTTCATTGTTTTAGCGGACAGCCGCTTTAATGTATTTTTTTTAATAGTGTGTGGGAGCTGAACCGCTTTGAGTTTTGGCTCAGGGACCCCCTGCTTCCCGAGTTACAGGCCCCGGTATGGGGCATTGGATGCCAGTGTCGCCGCCATTTTTAAAGCGTCCACGTCGCGTGACGTGTAAATAATGGAGGAGAAACCGGACCCAATGCCCCATATCTGGTCCTGTAACTCGGGAAGCAGGGGGTCCCCGAGGCTGAAATCAATGCGGTTCAGCTCAGGAGACCCCCTCCTCCCGCACAATATTAATAAAAATAATATTAAATCAGCTTCATTACCATAGCGGATAGCCGCTACGGTAATGAATTATTTTTTATTGTTATGTGTGTTTTGATACTAGTGTACATGTGTAGGGGGTCTCCTGAGCGGAACCGCATTGGTTTCAGCCTCGGGGACCCCCTACTTCATGAGATACAGGCCCCATTATGGAACTCAAGGAAATCAGAATGATGAGATTTATAAACAAGCATTACTAAACAGGACATTACCTGAGATTCGTAAACTGGTAGGATTATCTGTGTCTGCTCAAAATCAATTTCCAAGGGTGTTGAATTGCTTAAAGAGGGCTGAAGCAATTCTAAATGATCAAAATAAAGCCAGTAAAGGGAGAGTTTTTGCAGTAGAAGGTCCCCCATTACAAGCGTCAAAGCCCCCAATGAAAATAGCTCTTCCATTTTAGATAACTTTTTTTGCCAATCTCTGAGCGATAGCAAAGGGAAAGGTGCTATTGGGAGGTGATTTTAAAAATGCAACAGAACACAACAGAACTATAGAAAACATTGCATCACTACCCTTCATAGATGTTTGAGAAACCTAAACCTAGTGGATACCTGAAGAGAGAAACACCCATAATTAAAAGATTACACATACTACTCCGCCCCACACAAGTCATATTCGAGAATAGACCTTTTATTTACAGACATTACCTTAATCCCTAAAATAACAAAAGCTAAGTAAATGAAATCCCTTAGTCAGATCCGACATCTATAGAAATGAAGATAGAGAACCTATGCTCCCAAACATAAACACCTCTCCTGGAGATTAAATGAAGCACTATTAAAAAAATGACAAGACATTGGATCACGCCCCCCAGTTTGCGCACCACTGTTCTAAGCCATAGCATGAATGTATAGAATATACTATGAACCAGTATGCCCACACATAAGGCTTAATATATAGCAAGGATTATTATATGGCTGCAGTATGATGTATCTTAACCATGCTGTTAGCAATGTACCCATCAGTCAACTGCAGATTGCCTCATTAAAAAAAAAAAAAAAAAAACATAAAACAAAATGGCCACTATCACCATTTCTCATTTAGGAAACCTTCTTGCATTAGGATCACCATCTCTTGGCATTGGGCTTCCACTCAAGAATAGTTTAGCAGATTTCTTGATTCTCTGGAATCCAACCTGGCGTTTAGTAAAATTGTATTTGGATATTATGGATGAAAAGGGGTCATAAAGGCCAAAAAATTGTGAGCAATTCAGCTCTATAGTTCTGCCGCTACTTTTCATGACACGGCTGCATTGTGCTCTTGAGCGACCGTGTTAACATCCCAGAAGGAGATAGGCACTAGCTGGTGGCTGACAACAATTTTCTTTCCTCATAAGGGTAGCAAAGTCTCTGTAGATTCGGGGCTGTGGCATGTTGCAAAATACCGGCCTCATGTCAGCGCTGACAATCACACTTATATTTAACACCCATTGCTTCTGTATACATAATCTTATGGCAGCATTAGGCCGAGTTTGTAGTACTTGCTACGGCGACTGCGACGTTGCGCAGCGCCGTAACAAGTACATGCACTCCGTCGCGGGTGCCCATAACGTCACGCGGTTGCGATCGCCGGCAGTCAGAGGATTTTGACTTCCACAGCGATCTCCGCGTGATGTCAGCGGCACGTGAGCGGTTTATCCAATGAGGGTGAACCGCTCACGGCCACGCCTCTGCCACGCCCCCTAGTCGCAATCTCTGGTCTCCAACACAAGTGCAGGAATCGCTGTAGGGACGGCGACGGCTGACGTCACGGTCGCCGTAACCCCTACTATAAAACTAGGCCTTAAGCTACAATGCTACCAGCGACAAATCTAAAACTGCACATCTTAATAAACCATGGGGCCCTTGCCTGGCCAACCATATTATAATGAGATTAGACAAAGTTTGTGTTTGCTGTTTCCCTTTTCCTAATCCGTGTGCTTAAAACAAAACCACAACGCAAATGACCTGATTGATAAATGTGACCCAACTACCCACTGATAGGGTTGCCAGGTGACTTCTCAAAAAATACTGGAAACAATAGTGAAAAATGCAACATGCTCGAAAAGTCGGTGGGGAGGTATTTTATTTAGAAATTCTCAGACCATTATGTAATTTTTTCTAAATTTCACTCCACGTATGCCCCAATTTGCACCATTTCATATTCTATTATGTAAAAAAAATTCTGGGGAGGGGTTTGGGGATTGAGCAACATGCAACCTCCCAGCATTTTTTACAAAATAGAATATGAAATAGTGCAAATTGGTGCATACGTGGAGTGAAATGCAGAAAAAAAAATGACATAGTCAGATAATTTATAAATAACATACCTGCAGTCATACATGGCAAGCTATACTGATCTTTATGCTCCTCTCCCACTACTTCCAAGATTGTTGCAACCCCCCTCATCCTCTCATACCAACACTCCTCTTTCCTCATCATCACCCCCTCCACTTTCCTCACCTTCACCCCCCTCCTCCTTCCTCACCTTCACCCCCCCTCCTCCTTCCTCACCACCACGCCCTCCTTCCTCACCACCACCCTCTTCCTTCCTCACCACCACCCTCTTCCTTCCACACCACTACCCTCTTCCTTCCACACCACCACCCTCTTCCTTCCTCAGTACCTCCTCACCCCCCTTCCTCACAACCTCCTCATCCTCCTTTTTCATCCTCTTGCCATCCTGGTATCTTACATGTGGTTGCAGGGACAGAGTGGAACGCTTCTCTCCTCTCCCACATGCAAAGCTGGGAGAAAACTAAATTTCCCTGCATGCAAATGGAGGAGCTGTGCCTGACGTTGAGCCCTCCCATTGGTTAGTCTTCTCCTTGGCTGGGAGGGGGGGGGATGTTGCCCGTTTCCCTGGTTACCAGATGCTGCAGCCTGCTTCTGAATCGGAGGTAAGAGTAGGGACGCTGCACCCGGCCACCCTTCACACTCCCATGTGAACCGGACACATACATGTCCGGTATTACCTCTCATTTTTTTTACCGGACAGATCGGCAAAATACAGGTCTGTTCAGTTCAAAACCGGACACCTGGCAACCTTACCCACTGACCCAGATAAACTGCTGCATGCAGTTGCAGCTGCATCATACTGATATTACATAGTTACATAGTAGATGAGGTTGAAAAAAGACGTAGGTCCATCAATTTCAACCTATGCTAAATTTAGATAACAGATACTTTATTCTATATCTATACTTACTTATTGATCCAGAGGAAGGCAAACAAAAAACCTCATTTAGGGGAAAAATTAATTCCTTCCTAACTCTTAGAATTGGCAATCGGATTAATCCCTGGATCAACATCCTTCAAATGTATACTTATTTGGTATATCCCTGTATACCTTTCCCATCTAAAAAGATGTCTAACCTTTTTTTGAACAAATCTATTGTATCTGCCATCACAGTCTCCATGGGTAATGAATTTCACATTTTAACTGCCCTTACTGTAAAGAACCCTTTCCTTTGTTGCTGGTGAAATTTCCTTTCCTCCAACCTTAAGGGATGGCCCCGAGTCCTTAGTACTGCCCGTGGGATGAATAGTTCTTTTGAAAGCTCCTTGTATTGTCCCCGAATATATTTGTATATAGTTATCATATCCCCTCTTAGACTCCTCTTTTCTAATGTAAATAAATCTAATTTAGCTAGCCTCTCCTCATAAGTTAGATTGTCTATCCCCTTTATTAATTTAGTGGCTCTTCTCTGCACTCTCTATAGTTCCATAATGTATTTTCTTAGGATTGGTGGCCAAAATTATACTCCATATTCAAGGTGTGGTCTTACATTGGGCACTATTGCTAAGCCTGCTGTCTACAAGCACTCCTAAATCCTTCTCTATCAAGGATTCCCCCAATATATCTCCATTTAATTTGTAAGTCGCCTTTTTATTCTTGCATCCCAAATGCATAACCTTACATTTATCTGTATTAAACCTCATCTGCCATTTACCTGCCCACGTTTCCAGTCTCTCCAAGTCCTTCTGAAGAGAAATTACATCCTGCTCTGATTCTATTACTTTACACAATTTAGTATCATCATCAAAGATGGAGACTTTGCTCTCGATCCCAACCTCAAGGTCATTAATAAACAAGTTAAAAAGCAGGGGTCCCAGTACCGATCCCTGAGGTACTCCACTCACGAATTTAGCCCAACCTGAAAAAGTTCCATTTATGACAACCCTCTGTTGTCTGTCCTTTAACCAGTTTTCCATCCAGGTGCATATATTATTACTGAGTCCAATTTTCTTTATTTTGTACACCAACCTCTTGTGTGAAACCGTATCAAAAGCCTTGGCAAAATCTAAGTAGACCACATCAACTGCATTACCCTGGTCTAAATTCCTACTTACCTCCTCAAAGAAACAAATAAGGTTAGTTTGGCAAGATCTATCCTTCATAAATCCATGCTGACTATTACTAATAATTTTGTTTTCCATTAGGTATTCCTCAAAATTATCCCGTATTAAACCTTCAAGTAGTTTCCCTACTATTGAAGTCAGGCTTACAGGTCTGTAATTTCCCGGGTGTGATCTAGCTCCCTTTTTAAATATAGGCACCACATCTGCTTTACACCAATCTTGTGGTACAGAGCCTGTGGAAATGGAGTCCTTGAATATTAAATATAATGGTTTGGCTATTACTGAGCTTAACTCCTTGAGAACTCTTGGATGTATGCCATCGGGGGCCAGGTGCCTTATTAACTTTAATTTTTTCAAGCCGCTTATGAACTTCTTCCTCAATTAACCAATTGTTCTTTAATATGGAGGTTGTGGCTTCCTCCTGCTGCACTACTATTGAACTTGATTCTTCCCTGGTAAACACAGAGGCAAATAATTTGTTTAATACCTCAGCTTTTTCCTTATCTCAAATAATCTGCCTACCCATCTCACACTGAAAGGGTCCTATATTTTCTTTTCTCATTTTTTTGTTATTAAGGTACTTAAAGAACTTTTTAGGGTTGACCTTACTTTCTATTGCAATCCTTTTTTCATTATCCATTTTTGCTAATTTGATTGCCCTTTTGCAATTTTTGTTACATTCCTTATAATTCTGATACGATGTCTCTGTCCCTTCTGACTTAAAGAATCTAAACGCCTTCCTCTTCTTGTCCATTTCCTCCCCTACCTGTTTATTTAGCCACATTGGTTTTGACTTATTTCTTTTATACTTATTACCCAAGGGTATACACTGATAAGTGTGCTTTTCTAACAATGTTTTAAAGACTGCCCATTTATCTTCTACATTTTTCCCTGCAAAAACATCATCCCATTGTATTACTACTAGATTAGACCTCAGTTTATTAAAATCTGCCTTTCCAAAGTTAAAAGTCTTTGTTGAACCCAAGTAATCTGTTTTTTGATAATTTATTTCAAATGAGACCATGTTATGATCACTGTTACCCAAATGTTCTAGGACTTGAATATTTGTTATTACTTCTACATTGTTTGATATGACCAAATCCAGAACTGCCCCTCTCCTGATTGGTTCCTCAATAATTTGGGTCATATAATTGTCTTTAAGCGCCCCCAAAAACCTGTTCCCTTTTGTTGTAAGGAACCTTAACACCACTGAATATTACCATGTGAATATTCCAATGAATGAAAAGCATAAACTGATCCTATACAGTATATGCTCCACCTTAATGTAACTATAATAATTTTGCTCCTTCATTCTTTGTTTAGCAATATTACACGTATTGCCCGAATCTGAAGGGTTATAAACTGTCATATGTCATGTTTGTCAAGTCTCATAGATTCTGTGTATCATTTATTTCAGTTGTGTCTCACTCCTTTTTATTATCGTATATCTGGATCAGGGGCGGATTACCAATTAGGCACGTGCCTACTAGGGGGCCCACATGGGGGCCGCCGATAAGGGGGAGCACCAGGAGAACTGTCCCTGGCTGGAAGCAGAACATTGTGCTAATGTATTCCTTAGGGCTCTGCACCTTCAGGGTCCCGCCCCTCATTGCTAATGTGCAGGGGATTCTGGGAGTTGTATTCCAGCTCCAGATTCAATGTTTGAACAGCTTAAGACAGCAAGACCACAAATCCCACAATCCCTTTTGTAACCCCCACATGTCCATCATCCAGTAACTATAGGTTATATGTACCCCCTGCTTCTTATCGCTTCTTCTTGCACCCACTACCTCTCTCCCTCCCACCTGTACCCACTGCATCTCTCCCTCCCACCTGCACCCACTGCCCCTCTGTATCCCTCCTGCATCCATTGCTTCTCTTCCTCCTACTTGCACCTACTGCCTCTCTCCCTCCCACCTGCAACCACTGCCCCTCTCCCTCCCACCTGCACCCACTGCCCCTCTCCATCCCTCCTGCACCCACTGCCCCTCTATTGCCCCTCTCCATCCCTCCTGCACCCACTGCCCCTCTCCATCCCTCCTGCACCCACTGCCCCTCTCCCTCCCACCTGTACCCATTGCCCCTCTCCCTTCGACCTGCACCCATTGCTCCTGTGTCTAACTCTCCTGGACAAACTTCCCCCCCATTCTCCCTCTCACCAACTGCATCTCTTTCACCTGCACCCACTGCCCCTCTTCCTCCCACCTTCACCTACTGCCCAGCTGTCTAACTCTCCTGCACACACTTTTTGCAGGAACAGTGTACGTTCTACAGTACAGGAGACACACTCATTTAAATATATATATGTAACGGGTTTTCCCCCCCCCAATCGCAGATATGGTGTGGGTGCGGAGAACATACGTGTTACCAGGTGTGTGTGGTGCGTTACCTGTTGGCTCACAGGAGGGCTGAGCTTCCGCCACGGGGAACCTGGGGCAATTACAATACTATGGACAACCACTTACAATAGGTGCAGCGCCTCCACCTGCGATGGCTCCCACCAGAGGGGGAGTGGATCCTCGCAGGACAAACACAATGATCACATACACAATGGGGTATAATAACTAAGGACTTTACTAACATGTAATACGACACATCACATTCATAACATAACCTGTGTCCCTCTCAGGAGGAGACACTAACCGTGACGTCTCGCAGGACGATTCCCCAACACTAGGTGATCCCACCCAGTGTCCAAAGAACCCCACCCAATGTCCCGCACTCTTGCAGAGAGTCAATGGGTGACTGCGCAGTCACTATTAAGCTAAGGGCCCGGTGGTGCACTTAGAACTGTAGATACCTGCCGAGCACTCCAGTGCTCGGATCAGCAACGCTTCACAAAGGGTCAGACGCGTGATGAATCCGTCTGATCCTATCCTGGCGATATTCTCTGTGACCCCAACGTGGGTCCGAACTCCGTCACTGGAACCGCAGCATCCGCTGAGTCCCTCTCTAACGATACAGCAACGTGACACACCCTGCACTACAGGCCGTCCCTATAGCACAGCATCCTTAAGTGGCTTAAGGGTCACTCTCCTAGGGCATTCGGGGTTGCCTATCCTATATAGGTAGGTCTTGTACCCACCCTACTCATAATACGGGCCCTGGGCCATAGCTCCCCGGATTGGTTACCGCTATGAACCCCCCCAGTTTCCTCGTACTACGCGCAACGCCGCCCTGGGCAATGGCTCCCCGGATTGGTTACCGCTATGAACCCCCCCAGTTGCCTCGCCACTCGCAACACGGACCCTGGGCTATGGCTCCCCGGACTGGTTACCGCTATGAACCCCCCAGCTGTCTCGTGCCACTAATTCACCTAAACGCCTGCCGCAACGCTCTGCAGACTAACCTCAGCCCCCTTTATCCCTGGCTATTCCCCAGCTCTGACTACCATGAGTGACAGGGTCCCTCTCAGAGACTATCCCTGGCAACACTCACTAACCTGAGGGATAAGGGCTAACTTGGACCTTAGGGCCGCTGGCCTAGTGCAGGGAGTCCCCGGCTCCTGCACCCTACCTCCTTCCTTGGGCTCCTGACTCTGACTGCTGTGTTCCAACCCGCCAAATGTATCCACTTGCTTCTTAGAGATCCTGCAGCCCTATTGGCTCCTATGAAGCACCTGGTGTGCTTGGCCCTAAGCCTCATGGGAGTTGTAGTCCCATGGAGGCTGTACTTACATTGGGGCCGCGTGCGCATCGTCCCTGCGCCTACACTAACCTCTAATGGCCGCCACAACCTCCCTCTCACAGTCCCTACTTTCGCGCGACTCTTTCCTAACTCTGGCCTATCTTCTGCGCAGGCGCGACTCTGCCTGCCCTGCCGTGACTCTCTCTCGGCTCTCCTCACCCTCGCGCAACACCTCCCTGGCGCTATGGTTCCTGCCGCGCATGCGCGACCACTGCGCATGCACGAGCCAAGGAACAATGGCGGCTGGCTCACCGCCCGGCTCCGGGAGCGCCGGGAGTCCTGTGACGCGCATGCGGCCCCGGCAACCGGCCGCACGCGTCCCCGGCAACCCCCGAGCCGGGACCCGACCGCCCTCACCTTCCAGAGCGTCCGGCGGGGCCTCCATGGGACTCGGCGGCCCCCGCGATCGGCATCGAGGTGAGGGGGGAGCGGACACTCTGGGGAGACCTGGCTACATATATATATATATCTTTCTAGCCCCAGGTTAAAATAAAAATAGTGGGATTTAAAGCAGGTTCTCTCATATTTATAAATCCTCCCATTAGGCTAGAGAGAGAGGGGTGTCTTTTAACTTCTCCGGAGCGGCCTTCCTCCAGCAGTTGTGTTGTCATGATGTCGTTAAGCTGCAGGAGGAGGGCCCCCACAGTCTTGGTGCCTAGAGCCCCCAGAGTGTCTTAATCTGTCACTGATCTGCCCTGTTTTTCCCCCAGCTGGGCAAGGATCAAGGGGGACTCTGCCAGCCTCCTGGGCACTCTTCTCCCCTTACTGCTGCATCGTGGAGCAGCTGCCCTGCTTTCCGGCGCTTTGAGCCATCCTTTGCTGCTGGAGCTCCGCTGGGAACCGCACACCAAGCGTCTCCCACAGCCAGGCACGCTGCGATACTCCGCCCCGTCGGCAGGTTGCCTGATGGGGCGATTTTCTCGATCCGGCGGGCTGTGTGTGAAGAGCCCCAGCGCACCTCCTACTGTACATATAGCCTCCCTTCCCTAACGTGTCATCAGCTCCAACTCCTACCCCCCCAGGCTTAACCCTGCAGCCGCCGTCAGGGAGAGTGGAGAGGCTCAATGTGTTAAATCCCGCAGAGTAGGGGGTAGGGACACCTGCAAGGCGGGGAGGAGACCATTTATAGTGTTTGTAACTGAGCAAGAATCACTCTTTGATAAAGCGCCCTAGAGGCGAGAAACGTGTCAGAGGATTAGTTTGTGGTTTAAATTTTTTGGCCATTATGCCTAATAAATTATTTTTGGCATCGTACTTGCCTCCAGCCCTTTTCTATCAGCTGTGCTCATTACGTCTTCTTTTTACATGCATCTACTGTATGTCTGAACACACAAAGATTCATTGTATTGTATTGTATGTCTTTATTTATATAGCGCCATTAATGTACATAGCGCTTCACAGTAGTAATACACGAGGTAATCAAATAAATAACAGAGCATCGGAATAAGTGCTTTAGACATAAAAGTAACATTAAGGAAGAGGAGTCCCTGCCCCGAGGAGCTTACAGTCTAATTGGTAGGTAAAGAGAACGTACAGAGACAGGAGGGAGTTCTGGTAAGTGCGTCTGCAGGGGGCCAAGCTTTATCTATCATGTGTTCAGAATATTCACAGTGCTATTCATATGCTTCTTTAAGCAAGTGTGTCTTAAGGTGGGTCTTAAAGGTGGATAGAGAGGGTGCTAGTCGGGTACTGAGGGGGTAGAGGTAGAAAAGGGGTAGAAAGAAGACATCCTTGAGAAGAACGCAAGAGCCATTAACACTAGACTTACTAGTAACCACATCCCCAAACTGACCTGCATGCACACTCACGCCCAAACTGTTTACACCCTCTTGTGGTGCTCTGCATAAGCTTCCTTCTGTGTCTAGATGTGAGGAATGACAATTATCTCTCTCCAAACAGATGCTCAATATTTCTGCTCTTTCACCCTTACAAATCAAACCACCCTGTACTGGAAACTCCTCTCTGTTGTGGAAAAACAGAAACGTGTTTATTTCCAGCCCTGCACAAGAACATTTGTGAGACTGGTCATGGTCCTGTCCTCATTCTACAGTAGCTGGTCTATATCATTATTAGGTATCCTTCAATATGGGCAAATACTCGTACCTGTTTATAGTGTCTTTATCTTCTTGTGCCCCATTTCCATGTGTGGTAGACAGATAAGCCCTACTTAGGATATCAGTAAGCGCTCATGCTTGGAGAGTGGTGACATCATCAACTCTCCAAGCATGAGCGCGGGGTGTTCTTAATATTTCGCAAGCACGTGCGGCGTTGCAGGCAAGCTGAGCGCGGTTCAAAGTCAGATTTTTTTGTTTACGTAAGCGCTAAGCGTGGGTGAGCGTCCGTGCCCGCGCACGAGCGTGTGGACATAAAAATTGAAATAGCCAGAAGTAACCTCGCCAAGCACCGCACGGTCAGCGCGCTCAGCGGCACAGGGGACTCAGCCTAATAAGTATGTCCTTGCCTGGACAATATCAGATGGTTATGTTCTACTACTGCATTGTGCAGTAAAATGTTTGTGTTTCCCACAGGCCTTGCCTGTCTGACCATAAGATGTGCCCTTCTCTTTCACTCTTTCCTGTCTTCTCGCACATTATTTACTCTGCATACAATTTCCTGGTTCTTTCTTGTCATTGTCCTTCTTCCTTCTTGAGTCAATGCCTCCACTAGGGATGTAGCTGGTTTCTCTATCATTGTTCTCTCTCTCTGGACAGTTCAGAGGCTCTGCATATCTGAAGACATTTTTCATGTTCATACCCCCCTTCCTACAGTAGCATCCCCTACTGCTACCACAAAATATTCTGAGTCTCCAATGTCACCAAAATCACAGAACAAAAAAAAACAAAATAGACAAACATCACCACCTGCAGGACAAATAGAGAAATGCGATAGACACTAGGGAGAAACCCCTGAATCTCCTAATGAAACGCAATGTACACAAAAGGGTGTCCTGCCCTCCTAATAAATGAAACAATACATCTAGAAAATAGTCAAAATAAAGATTTTAGGTGGCTGTAACACTAAAAAAAATCAGACAACTGAATAGAAAATATAGATATCACAAAAATGTGATATGGACACAAAAAGCAATGAATCTATCTCAAATACATTAAATGTTCCTATAATAAAGTACCAAATTAATTTCAAACTTAGAGCATTTAATAAGTAGGAACATAAAAAGAGAAAAAAGGGATTAAAAATATAAAGGGACCAAACAGAGAAAACAAATGTAAGGGAGGGAAGGGTGGGGGGGAGGGGGGGCAGGAGGAGGGGCAATGTTGCGGGGTATATTACCCCTCTCTTCTGTCCCGTTCCCACTCTCAAAGAAAAAAAAGTGTGTGTGTGCCGCGCATTTTAGTGAAACTTGTTTTTTGCAGAGATGTGGTTGTGTAGCGCACAGCATCCAAAAACGAAAGCAGGTCTGGCGAAAGCTTTCTTTATTGTTAGCAAGGCATAAAACAGAGGGACGCAACCCTTCAACGCGTTTCGTGCAAAGCACTTTGTCAAGAAGTGACTTTGTTTTTTGCCACTGTTCTGTCACAGAAATTGTATTTGTGATGGCGATGTTTTTAATTCAGTGAAAGAGATTTGAGAATATAATTTATTTGTTTTTGTGTTGAAATTTCCATACTCTCACTTGGAATACATGATATAATTGACTTATGATAACTAAAGTAAGATACATACAGATGCAGCAGCCGTTATTCGATCACTTACCTGGCTAAATGTTGCATTATGGTGCGTTGTGTTGTGAGATGCAGATATAATTGCCCATCGGATTAACACCCCTGCTGTGAGTCCTATCGGGGTCTGCCTGTCTGTAAGAGGCGCGCAGTAAGAGAGAGACTGAATCAGTCACTAACTGCGCGCCACTCACAGGCGATTGCAGGTGTTTTATTTAATTTTAAACATTACAGTAATGTAGCAGGGGTCTCCAGAGCTGAACCGCATTGATTTCAGGTCCGGGGACTCCCTACTTCCCGAGATACAGGCCCCGTTATTGGGGGGCAGGTATCTCCTATACATCCAAATGTCTCGCGCCACGTGACCGGGACATTTCCATGCATAGGAGATACTGGCACCCCATAATGGGGCCTGTATCTCGGGAAGCATAGAAAGCTATAGAGCACGTTCTACCACATTGGAGGGGTGGTGACAGAGGACTAGAATTGCTGAGAAGAGAAGCGTTCTGGATCCACCGTCTAAAAACCATGACACCTAAGGGCTTAAATGCTGAAATAGATCTGACACCCTTCCTAGTTTGAATGTACAACTAACCGTGCTCCCCCCTTCCTCCCTGTTTTTCTTCTCCTCTATGCTCTATTTACCTTATCTGTGTCGTTTCAGATGTTTACTTCACACAATGTACAGTGGATGCTAATAGACAAATATTGTATAATGTTTTATGATATGGTACCATGTCCAAAGCACAATTATACTCAAATAATTGTATAGTCATGATATAATCATTGCAAAGACCTACTCCAGAGATCCTTATATTTGGCAAATTTGTGATAATATGTAAAAGTATGTTCTATAGTCTGATGTTTACCTGTTCATTGATAGAGATGTAAGTGAAATGTCATTCTCCACCCAAAATTCTTAGTATAATACACTTAATAACACTTATGGGATATTAGTTATTAATATACAGGAATCGTCCCCCTGTTTATTCTGCAGTGGCAGTAAATAAAACCACCATTCAACTATAGTAGTAGGCATTTAACATCATCCCCTGAGTAATCTGTAGTAGCAGTAAACAATAAATATAGTTGTTAATAGTAGCATTATCCCTTTGCCTCTGCTATATATTAGAGCTATTTAGCCCTTATACATAATTAATGTTGGGTCACAGCAATTATGCTATACAGTATATTACAGCTTCAATATGAACAATAGAATATAAAGATATAATTAAACCTCCTTTCAAACTCTCTGACTGATCTCAGCTGTTAATTGAATTAAGTAATCAAAGAAACCTTTAACCTGCAGTTTATACTCTGCATACTCACCAGATTATAGTAGTACAATTAGCCTAACTCTCCCGTAGATAATTAGCTCCATATTCAAATTAAGAGATATACATTGATTTTATATATCTATGAGAATGATGTTTCATAAGAAATAAATCATGTAAAAGGATCTTTCATGTATAAATGTTACAATTCAGTTCTAAGTATATGTATAACATTATCAATCATAGCGTTGACATAATTGTCTGTAGTAATTGTTTAATAAGATCAGAGAGGGTATATATGGACACCTATTAACCCTACAACTCACACACTCCTGACGAAGCCATTGACAGCTTGCAAGAGCTGGGCGAAACGCGTTGAGTGGTGTTTTGGTCTAGTGAGGGATCCGTAGCTGCACCATCCACTGAGCAGTGACGTCACACGCACCGGAGGAGACACAGAGTTCAGAGTCCCAGGTTGCAGACGGAGGAAATCCAGAGAGGAGGCGGTGAGAACGGCGGAGTACCCCCTAGATTCACTCTTAATGTGAAAAATGCGATTTTAATTTTGGCACATTGTAAGTGCACATTTTATATGCCTATATATCTTTTATAAAGTCTATTTCAAGACAGATCGCGCTATGTAGTTCTGTTTCTTCCTCTACATGTAATTCTGCCACTCTGATGAGACGAGCCTGGAAGCAGTTAAACAGTTTACAGCATCCACCTGGGGTGGCAGCCCAATCTGCCAACTGCATATATACCACTAACATCTTGTGAGTAGATAAACCAGTAGAGCCAAGATATTGACACCTAATTGGATTTTAGTCTCAACGTCTGCACTTAAATTTGCACTGTTTTTTGTTTCTTTATTTCCCCATATTTTGCTCCTCCTGGATTGTCTGAATTATATCATTCTACTTGGAACCCGGAAAACAGGTTCTACCAGAGGGTTTGAGCAGGGACTTATTATTTTTTGAGCACATATTTTATTGTAAATTACACTATTAACTTGTACACAACCACTATTTTATTTTAAGTTGTTAGCGCCTTATATTCACTATCATTCACAATACACTGTTATTTTATTACTGCACTAAAGAATGCACTTATTGTAATATGCACTATTGTGTCTCCTTTTCTCCTGAGATCCTTTCCTTCAACCTGGATGAACGAGGATTTATTTAATTTTGTGATATGTTAAGAATAAATAAGAAGGTGATCCTATAATGTGATTATTGACTTCAACTAGTCAGTGAATATACATATAGATAAATGATAGTGTTGCAGCTCAAAAAAACAAAACAGGAACTGTTCAAAATAACAGAAAGCTAAAGATAGGGGAGCGCAAATCTAAAGTGATAGTGATTATATTGTGAAAACACCCACCAGTATAACCCACCAAGTTGATAAAATAACCCAAATTGACTGGTTATAAAGAAAATCCTTCTGTTACCAACAGGTTAAAATTGCAGCCAGGTGTTCTTGGTTGATTTTCAGTAGATCTGTAATCAGAAGAAGGATGTGTATCCCAAAATTGAGACCAATTTACATAGAGACATACAGAATCTTAGCAAGTTCAAAACCCAAATCTACTCCATTATATTTATATATATAATATTTTTTTGTGTCAGTATGCAGTGGAAGAAATACATAATAGAGTATGATATTTGTCATAAGACATTTTGTCTTATTGAAATAAGTCTACTGTGACGTAGTTGTTGGCTTAAAATATTTTGCCCAAAGTATTGAACTAAATGACCCATATTTATGAATATCGATAAAATACATAATAATGTACCCAATAATTTGTCAGTGGGTGTAGCATTGGGGCTTTTCGTCTCTTGTTGTATATATTTTGGTCACTACCCAGTAGTACTTCAAATTACACTAATATATAAAATAAAAAACGAATAGACAATGCCGTTCTGTGCTAACAAAATGCTTTTATTTTTGCCAGCTTTTGAGATACGTATACTGACCTCTTCTTCCGGCGATGTTACAATGGATGAAGCAAGAAAGGGTTTACTTAAAATCAGTGTCTCTTGGAATGTATCTGTGACTAAAGCCTATCCCTCCCCCCCCTGTGCAGAATGTGATTTATGATTTAAGGTGTTAAATGGTCCCTAAATGTAGTGATATAAGACTTAAAAACTGTCCTATAAAAGCACTTAAGGCAAATGCACAATAAGAAAATAACCCTATGTGTTTCGTTCCTAGCGTGGGAACTCTGGCAGATACCCCTGACGAAGTTCCCACGCTAGGAAAGAAACGCGTAGGGTTATTTTTTTATTGTGCATTTGCCTTAAGTGCTTTTATATGCTTAGTGTTTTATCTATCTATGGATCAGTTGTTCGGCTCTAAAAAACTAAGGACAGTTTTTTAGTTTGTGTGCTACGAACGCGCTATCACTGCCTTGGACTTTGGCCTCTGACGTCATAGCCACGTGAGCAATTCTGAGGCAGCATTTAATTATCTGTATTTAATGACATATTCTGACACACACACACACACACACACAGACACACACACACACACACACACACACACACACACCCTAGCCTCCCGGCCGCTACTTCTTTTGCCTGGGCCTTACCAGTGTCAGTCCTGTTAGTTGCAGGCAGGGGAAAGGTTAATTCCTTCTTTAGGCTCTGTGTGTATATTACAGTTACTTGTTTTTGGCGGCGGGTGGAGAAGAAAATACGGTGGTCTTTTGTAAGCCAATGGGTTGTGTTACCATATATGTAATGTAACACCCAATAAAATCAAAGTGATAATATTACAGACATGGATACAATTCTGGTATCCAAGGACAGGCCTAGCAACCACCAGAGCGTGTCAGCCTGAGAGAAGGATACTGATTGGTTCATCCAAAAGCAGTGATCACCAATCAGTATTCAACCTGTTCTGATATGGGACAGGGTTCCAACCCCCAATCTCAGGTTATAAATTCTGACACTCTCCCAAATTAGTGAGTTCTGAGGCGAGAGATGAAGAAGTTCTAGAAGGAGTGAGGAGTCTCTTCCTCCATCCCACCAGGGGATGGGAGGGAGGGGTAACAGGCCTGAAAGGGGCCAAAGGCCTGAGTCAGGGCTCTGACCAGGAGATGGGAACAAGGAGTGAAAAGGGATGCATCTGTGTTTGCTATCTGATGTCATCTACAGTATCTGCAATAAAGACAGTTGTACCCAGAATCATTGTAATCACTGCCAGAATCATTGTAATTACTGTAAAGGAAGATCAAGGTGTCAGCATGGCCCATCCTCTGCCCCTGCAGAGAATCTGTGCTGACTGGAGGCACTGCACCACTGAGGAATAAGGTAACCTGCACCCCTGTTCTGGTTCTCCTCACACCATCGCGGAGCACTCAGCCCTCCTGTTCACCAGCAGGTCACAGCCCAACACACCTAGAAATAGCTGGAGAAAGCATACCCACCCCAATCTCACTTAGGGGTGGGGAAACAGGGCTACATATATATTAGTGGATTTGGGTTTTGAGCTTCCTAAACTCTCCCAGATCGTTAACTTATTGCAGTCTAAACTCAGGGCCGGCCTTAGGACAGCCCACACTCCCTCCTCTCCCTTCTCCTGTTGATGATGGGATCCCAATTCCACCTGAAAGGTGAGGGGAGAGCTGGGGAGTTCCTAAATTGGCACAGGATTGCACCACAGCTCAGCCCAAAGTAGGGAGGTGTGTGTAGTTGGGGGTGGGGGAGATGTATGGAGGGGATGGGAGGTCTTACGTTATGCGTAGCAGCGTCCTGCAGCTTCTGTTGTCATTGCAACATGCCGCTTTGCCATGACGTCATTGCATTGTGACATCATGGTGATTAGCGCCTATGAGGATCGGGCACAAGCTCCGCTCCAGAGTTTGATTCTGACTTGCTGCAGGCTTCCTCATCAGCTCCTGCTGTGTGCACTCTGCACAGCAACGAATCAGCACTCTGGTTTCACTTTCAGCCTCTGCTGACCAGCAGTTCCCGGATTGGCTGAACCACAAAAAGTATAAAGATATGCTCAGCCTTTGCACCAGCAATTTGGCTGAGCATAACAGTTGTTTCATGTGACGTGTGCTGGTTACAAGCACGCTGCTATTCCTTCCCTTGTCATCCTTCTTTCCATGCTGTTACTCCAAGACCCTTGCTACGGACACCGACTACCCGCTTGTGTCTTGCTCTCTAACTCTGCTATGAATACCACTACGCTGCCTTCTCCTAACCTCGACCTCGGCTACGTGACCCCTACTACTCTCACCTCTCCAACCCCGACTAACCACGACCACACATCTGCATTCCGGGCGCTACTTTGTGGCCTCAGGTCGGTGTATCTATATCCCCACCTTGGCCTCGCGGTTCAGTCCAGTCTGCGGTGAGCACCCGTTACAGCCGCATTGCTATTGTATTGTATGTCTTTATTTATATAGCGTCATAAATGTACATGGCGCTTCACAGTAGTAATACATATCATATAAATAACAAATAATATAAATAACAGATCATGGGAATAAGTGCTTCAGACATACTGTAAAAGTAACATTAAGGAAGGAGTCCCTGCTCCAAGGAGCTTACAATCTAATTGGTAGGTAGGGAGAACGTACAGAGACAGTAGGAGGGAATACTAGTAAGTGCGTCTGCAGGGGCCAAGCTTTATGTGTCATGTGTCCATGATTATCCAGTGCTACTCAAATGCTTCTTTAAGCAGATGTGTCTTAAGGTGAGTCTTAAAGGTGGATAGCGAGGGGGCTAGTCGGGTATTGAGGGGAAGGGCATTCCAGAGGTGTGGGGCAGAAAGTGAGAAAGGTTTAAGGCGGGAGAGAGCTTTAGATACAAAGGGGGTAGAAAGAAGACATCCTTGAGAAGAACGCAAGAGTCGGGATGGTGCATAGCGAGAAATTAGGGCTGAGATGTAAGGAGGGGCAGAAGAATGTAAAGCTTTAAAAGTGAGCAGGAGAATTGAGTGTGAGATACGTGATTTAATCGGAAGCCAGGAGAGGGATTTCAGGGGGGGAGATGCGGAGACAGATTTAGGAAAGAGTAGAGTGATTCTGGCAGCAGCGTTTAGGATAGATTGTAGGGGAGACAGGTGAGAGGTAGGAAGGCCGGACAGCAGGAGGTTGCAGTAATCGAGACATGAGAGAATGAGGGCCTGAGTCAGAGTTTTAGCAGATGAGTAACAGAGGAAAGGGCGTATCTTTGTGATATTGCGGAGGAAAAAGCGACAAGTTTTAGAAACGTTTTGAATATGAGAGGAGAATGAGAGTGAGGAATCAAGTGTAACCCCTAGGCAGCGTGCGTGGGCTACTGGGTGAATGATCATATTTCCAATAGCAATGTGGAAGGAGGTAGTAGGGCCAGGTTTGGGAGGAAGTATAAGGAGCTCTGTTTTTGCCATGTTAAGTTTCAGTCGGCGGATGGCCATCCAGGATGATATTCCAGAGAGGCATTCAGAAACTTTGGTCTGTATAGCAGGTGTAAGGTCAGGGGTTGAAAGGTAAATTTGTGTGTCGTCAGCATAGAGGTGATATTTAAACCCAAAAGATATGATTAGGTCACCTAGAGAGTGTGTAGAGAGAAAAGAGAAGGGGTCCCAGGACAGAGCCCTGGGGTACCCCCACAGAGATCAATAGAGGAGGAGGAGGTGTTAGCAAAAGAGACACTGAAGGTACGATGGGAGAGGAAAGAGGAGATCCAGGATAAAGCTTTATTCCGAATACCAAGAGTATGGAGAATGTGAAGAAGAGGGTGGTCCACGGTGTCGAATACTGCAGAGAGGTCGAGTAATATGAGCAGAGTGTAATGACCTCTGTCTTTGGCAGCGTGGAGGTCGTCAGTTATTTTAATGAGGGATGTTTCAGTAGAGTGAGCAGTGCGGAAGCCAGATTGTAGAGGGTCTAGGACAGAATAGGTGTTGAGAAAGTGTAGCAATCGAGAGAATACAAGACGTTCAAGGAGTTTGGAGGCAAAAGGCAGGAGGGAGACAGGTCGATAGTTAGAAGGACAGGTAGGGTCAAGCTTGCTGTTTTTGAGTAATGGTATGACTGTTGCATTCTTGAAGGATGATGGAAAGGTACCAGAGTAGAGGGAAGAGTTAAAGATCTGTGTGAGCATAGGGATTATAGAAGGAGTAAGAGGTTTTAGGAGATGGGAGGGAATGGGATCAAGAGGGCAAGTGGTAGAGGGAGAAGAGGAGATCAGCAGTGACACATCCTCCTCCGAGATAGCGGAAAAAGAGTCAATGTGACGTAGTTACGCCATGATGTCATAACGCTACAGGAGGAGGGCCTCGCTGCCGGCATGTCACTTTGAGCCCCGCCAAAGGTAAGGCCGGCCCTGATTCCAGATTCCCATTGTGATGTAGTAATTTCCCCCCAAATCAATGTTTGCTTGGATTGACAGCCAATGAATTAAAGGGAAGGGGGGGAACGGGCATTATACCGTAGCATCATTCTCCTTACTCTAGGTCTTGCCAGACACTGTTAGTGGTCATTCTGAATTTCCAAAATTTCCTGAACCAATAATAAGATAGCGGAAGTTGTGCTCGAGGGACCAGTTCAGTTACATTTGTTTTACTCAACTGTACAAGAGGGAATGCTGCTTTAATATAGTCAGGTTTTAGATGTTAATTATATTCATTACCTACCTAGCTTAATAACCAAAAGGGAATCTTACACGACTGTTGAGTAAATCTATTGTTTTTTTTAATGGTGTTAGAATGGGATAAGGAAAGACAATAAAGCCAACAGCTATAATTATTATTGGTGCGTAGTGGTACCAGGTTAACTTAAAATTAGCAGGTTCATTTTCAAGAGCGACCCAAACATGCATTAGTAAATATGACCTCTAATGTATGCAGCATACTGTAGATGTATGAATGTTATAGCTATCTAATGAAACAAGTAATTACAAATTAAAATACACATTAACTACCCACAAAGGAAAACTGCAATTTACAGTTATTTAATTAGAGCCTTATTTTAAACAGACAAAATACACTTAGATGAGATTTGTAAGTGCTGCATTTCACAGGGGGTTGCAGCTGCATTTGTATAATTGTGGAAATGAACATTGCATTTATATGGTTCACAAGCATATCTATTATAATGTGGGCTGTATAAATGACTAGCCGTAATTGACCCATTTCTCCCTGGAGCCTGCAAGAAAATAGAGAGTAGCAGGCAGCTTCCATTGAGAATTTAAGATGCAGCCACATTGTACAGTATCACTTCAATCGAAGTTAATATGCCAAATGAAATCGGAGCTTTACAGGACCATTCCATCTTTCTGTTTTTACTCTTACCTGAGCCAGCAGATTCCCGTGGAGCCCATTGGTGGTCCCCCGTTGTCTGGGGGTCCCCCAGTTCCAGAGCGGGGCGAGTCTGCCCATGATATGGGGTCTAATCTTGGGGTATCAATATGGGCGCTGGGGTCAGGATAGGACCAGCAGCTACTAGAAAAGTTGTGATGACATGGTGGCTTTCTATTGGTGACCCTGGCGATCATGTTTGTAGTCGGTGGCGATATTTGCCATTTTCTTTTGTGTCAGAACCGTTATCACATTATGTCCTAGAGTTATCTTATCACTTAGAGCACTTATCATCTGAGATCAGACTCCAAAAGACTGTTCATGTTCCCAAGGCTCAGCAAAGTATCCGGCCGCTCTTCCTTCTCTTACCGTGCACCCCAAAACTGGAACAACCTACCGGATACTCGAACATCCACCATCAGTGTAAGTTCTTTCAAAACTAAGGCTGTCTCACATTTTAATCTGGTCTGTAACTGTTACATAAACCTATAAAATATATTTTCTTTAACTGTGCATGCAATGTCTTGTATATAATGTGTACCCTGTTCATTTATGTAACTATATTTGTAACCATGTATTATTTGTCTTAGCTCTATGCCCAGGACATACTTGAAAACGAGAGGTAACTCTCAATGTATTACTTCCTGGTAAAACATTTTATAAATAAATAAATAAAAATAAAAGAGATAGTATGAATTGAGTTGTTTTTCTAAGTCGTCATTACATTATGGCATTTAGCTTGTAATCACGCTGCCCAGATATCTACAGACATGATTACATTTTTCGGCACAATCCAAAGACTTTTTGTATTTTTTTCAAGTTCTACTGCTAGATAGGAGATTTTAACCAATTGTGTAGATATTATTTTAACAAGACATTGTGATACATGGCGGTGATCAAAATATATGGCTATAAAATCTATGCTGATCAGCTGCAAAAAAATAAAATGTGCTATACAAAAAAATGTGCAAACTCATCTTAGATCCTGAAACTATTTCTGCCGTTCAGGGTTTTGTAAAACATAGATTATACATGTATTAGTAATAAATGCGTTTGGAATAAATTTATTAATTTAGCTCTTCAACAGAAAAGTTTGACCGTTTGTCACGCTGTTATATTAATAGCAGGATAAAAAAAATGCAATTTATAATTTCCCAAATCGTATCATTAAGGACATATTATAAAGAGATACAGTACTCCTGAACTAGCCAGCATCTACGAATCAAATGACGGACACGGTAATAGAACCCCAAATCAAGCTTCCATAATGGAGATAAACAAGGTATTTGATACCCTGATCACCCATTTAGATTGGAAATTTAGAGTGCATTAAATGAAATTGCCAAAGACTTTTCATTTTTAACTGGATCGGCTATTCGAGAAATGGACGTATTTGAATGAAAAAAAAGCAGGCTATTGATTTAGCAATTAAATATGAAAATGATCTCAATAGTAATGAATTCTGTAGTGAAATTGAAAGTTTAAAAAAAAATCTCCATCAATTAAAAAAAAACATATGAACATCTTACAACGACTATATGATTACTCACTTATAGAGTCCTATCCTAATTTGGCAATTGCTTTGAGGATATGTCTTACTTTACCAGTAACGAAGGCTAGTAAAGAAGAAGCTTTAGTAAGCTAAAGCTGATTAAAAATTGCTTACGATCTAGTATGGGGCAGCAGAGGTTATGAGGCTTAGCAATCCTATCTATTGAACATGAAATATCCGATAGTATAGAATTTGATGATATAATTAATGAGTTTGCTGCGCTAAAAGCGCTTAAAATAATGTTGTAGTAAGAATCAGCCCTAGGTGCGTTGTGTCTTCAAGAGTAATATTTTTGTTTTATTGTTATTTTTAGAATTGCATATTTGTTTGAATTTGATGTACTGTTGCTAGTTGATATTGTTCCTAATAAATGATAGTTTAATCAATAAATACTTTTTACATCTACTTCACCTTGGAACAAAAATCATTCTTTAAAAAATGGGGTGGAACATAATTATTATTTTTCCTCAGGCAGAAGAATACATAGTTACGGCGATGAATATAGCCGCTGGGGTCAGCACTCGGCCCAGCGCCAATAGAAAAGTTGTGATATCAGCAGGAGTGACATGGCAGCTTCTTATTGGTGACCCTGGCGAACATGTTTGTGGTCAGTGGCCATATTTGTAATTTTTTCCCCCCGCAACGGCACACAAAAAAACTACAAATATTTCCGGGACATGGGGGACCTCATTGAGCTTCACGGGACCCCCTACCGGTTCAGGTAGGGTAAAAAAAAGGCTATGAAGAAATACCACCTTAATATCAAAGATCTGCAAATATTTTCTTAGTTACGTAGGGTCCTCTATATCTACTACCAAGAGCATGTTCAGTGAGGCCCCACTCATACGGCGGGTTAGGTTCCAGAACCCCCGCCGAAAAGTGCCAAAAAGCAGAAAATAGCCTTCACTCCCATGCTCGTGCATCATCTCTGCACGGAGGTGGCCGCAGCCTTACAGACAATGTAAAACCATTTCAATGAAGATGTGTTATGGTACTGTGAAGTGGCTTAGCATTGCTTAGAACATTTTAGGGAGGTTATTCATTAAAGTTAACTTGAATGGGAGATTCCGGCTCTTAGAGGCGAATTGACACTCACACTTTAACCCTACTGCTTTCAGAAGGGCCAGCAACGCGTTTGGGGTTAAAAAATGGACCGTACGCACCGTTAAGGTCCGCTGTGGGTTAACGTACCTTATTGTATCAGCCCACAATATTGAATCAGTGCAAAAAGAAATATGAATTTCTGGTTCCTTAGGAAAGCTGTGTTATCCTTCCTCCACTGCTTGGGGAATATTGTATTTCAATGGTTGGCTTATAGACAGATAATTAACCCTGAAGGGCACGTTGATTTTAGGTTGAAATTGGAATATATTTACATTAAGTTGTATCCATAAAGCATTGGTCATACTTGCCACCCGGAACATTTGATTATTTCAGGTTTGCATAGAACAAGCTGAATTCCTGGTTTTGAAGGGAAATATGAATGCAAGACCCATAGTTTAGAAAGTCACAAAAACACACGGCTCATTAACAAACAGCCTAACTATTTAACATTATAAACAGTCCAATTCTTAAGTCAAATGAAAGGCACAACATCAGGTATACTGCGCGATATTTACATTTATTGCAAATGGTATTTTAACCTGTTGGGTGCCCTTTGGACGTAGCTACTATGTCATGGGGCCTGGGACTCCATCTACGTTGTTCATGGGGAGATCGGGTTCTGTGCTTCACACGATCTGACACTTAGTGGAACGAAAGGAGGATTCCTCCCCTTCAGTCACCAGTGAGAGCGGTCACATGATGGCGTGGGTCGGAGGTCCCTACGGCACTCAAGGGGTTGAAGAATCTGTCTGGTAACTTATCTTTATTTATTTTTTGGTACAATCCAAATATATCTGCTTGTATATATTAGATAATTGTGAATATAAAACATTACCATTTCCTCAATGAGGAAAAATGGGTTTGTTACCCAATTACTGTGTATCAGTGTACATATAAGCTCAGTAATTTTATGCGTATACAGCTTACCTGTTTCTTTTTCCAAAACTTTTTTTAAAGATAATATCACCCTTGAATCTTGGTTGCCAGCATCTTAAACAGTGGCTCACATATAAGATATCTTATAGATACATATATGCCATCTTTATTCCAGCCATTACTTGTATCTTTTTAAAGCAGCCATTTATGTGCAAGCAGAAGCAAATGCCCCAATTAAAACATGTGGTGCTATAATATGATACTGATTGCATTACCGATCTCTAAAGCTCCTTCCTATTACAGAAAATATAACTTAGTAGTTCCATAATTAAATACAATTAACACACGACCATTTAGATTCTTCTTTAAGAAGACTCTTTAGATTTTAAATGCCATATTCTGTTTTGCTTTATGCTGAAGCATGGTAAATGTCATGGGACATATCTACAGTAAATATGAATGACTGTTTTTACTAATTGTGTATTTAGACTGCAAAAAACAGGAGTCAAACTACAAACTGCTCATCTCATAGCAGCCAGATTTAGCCCAAGCTGCAGTGCATGTTTCCATCTCTCACTTTTGTTCCCAGAGTCTTCTATATGGTTTGTATTGAGATATACTAGGACACCAGCATAAGTCTATAAGTGGTCCCATAAACCACATAGATCTCCACTGCCCTTGGTCACGTGACCTGTTGCCCCGTCCCTGACCCCGTCTCATTTTTCTTGAGAATGATGGTGTTGAGTTCCTGGAGCAGTTTATCCTGCATTTGCAGAGGCGTCGTTTTTTTCCCCACCGAACTTTTGGACGAGTCCGAGGAGGGAATCGGCTCAAAAAACAGTGGGGGCAAAGCACTCAAGTCCAGTGCACTCTTTCCTCCTTGGCTTCTTACAGTACCTGCCTGAGATCGGTTTGGCTCCAGCTGCCGTTCAAGAGAAGCCGTTTTTGCAAAGCTTGCACCAATTGCCCTATCAGGCATGGATGTTGTTATGTTGTCACCATGGATAGTCTTAAAACTGTCCACACAAACGTTTCTATCTAGAGAGTGAGTCTTAATGTAGTCAGCCCTTTCTGGCCTTTCAGGAGAACAGGTCTTATTTGGGACTGGTGGTGTTTGCATGGTATGTTTTATCTGGTCCTGGTTAAGAGTGGGCTTCTTCGTTCGGTCTAAAGGAGGAGGCAGTTGTTGTCGTTCTGCTAAAAGGTTGCAGTCCACCTCCTCGTAAACAGGCTCAAACTCATCGCTTTGCTTTTCCTGTAGCTCCTCAAATGAGTCCTGGTGCATCTTCATGGGCTAGCGAAAGACAGAGGTATGTTTAGAAAATATAGGTTGCCAAGCTACAGAATATAATATAAGCTTTTACAAGAAATCTGTAAGGCATAATCGGACGTGCAGATGAATGAATACAACAAAAGTGTAATGGAGAAGTACACAAAATAAAAACATGCTACAGTAAGTACATTAGGTATTGATATTAGGATTAAATTAGTTTTAATAGATGCATGTATATGTCATACTCTCCTAGCTAACCCACTGTTCCTAAATATGAAGAGCTGATTTCTTTTTCATTCATATTTAAAGAATAATGGGTCACCAAGATAATTAGTATTAGTAACATTAAAAAAATAGTATTAGTAACACTTAAACGTAAAGTAAGAAGGTGTTCTTAATAGAAAAGGTAGGGATGATATCTATATACAATCATATTCAGGCACATTAGATCTGATCTGTGTCATGTTGGTGTGCTTGGGCCTAGATACATCAAACTCCGTTAAAATGGAGTTAATATGCACCCGGATGATCGAAGTCATCAAGTTTGCGTTAATAATTTACGGGGTTCAATATTTTACCCATAGTCGCGATGTGGGAATTAACATGACCGTTAATAACACATTCATTCCTGTATTGCCACTATGGGTAAAATATTGCACCTGGTGAATGACCGCAATGTTCGTGATCGCATTACTAATATTTCTACCATAGGGTTTCTATAATATCAATTCTTACAGTACCCTATGGCAAAAATTACATTAACCCCTTCGCTGTCTGAGGCTACCAAGGTATAGCACAGGCAACAAAAGGTTAATGCACAATCAACCTACACTACCTACGCCCTATTGCTACCTTAGTGGCTAGTAAAGCTTTACTAATCGCTAAGGCAAACAAGGAGTTAATGCCTAACTATCCCATTACCCACCCTCTCCCACACCTCCACCCCCCAAGAATCCCCCCTTATAGATTAATGGCCATTAACCCTCTTAGCCAGACGTGGCTAATACGGCTTTCGGCCATTCAATTTTTTTTTTTATAAAAGCACTTAAAACATAAGCACATGTATACTGTGGCTATCTAGGCCCTCTTAATGGGGGGCTAGATTGCAAATGTGGCTAACAATGGAAGCCTGTGACAAAAATGGGGTTACTTTCCCCACCCTGGATGAAGGTCGTCATCTTCAGGGCTGAAGCACCACAGAACTAATCCAATAAAGGGCTGTGCCCAACCATAAAGAAAAGCCATAAAGCAATCCAAGGACTGATTTGCCCCCCCCCACCCCACAAAAAAATACATAAATAATCTACAATCCGATGGCATAGACAAAAATACAACCATAAAAAATAATCCACGGCCCAATGGTTTATTTGTAATGCAAGGCCATCTGTGGCCTGCGATATGGGTTCCTTGAAGACCTTCAAGAATTTTCTTTGGTAAGTATTTCTTCTTAAAAGCTGTCCTCTTTCTTCAGCTGTATTCTTCACCACTGGATGTGGCCCCGTTAAAGACGTTGTCTTCTGCTAGAGCACAGGCCTGGGCCATCACAGAAGTGCCCCTGGAACACATGGTACATTAACCAATTAGCTTGCTTGATGTACCATGTGATTCCCTCTCTTAAAAAAAGCATCACAGATTTTTCCAACCAAACCGTGATGCCATCTTAAAGAGAAGGAAGTGAATCACGTGTTTCTGTGACACGTCTTCTCGGATGGCCCAGATCCCTATAAAAGGCCTAGGCTCTCGCAGAAGACCGTAAATCTTTAAACGGGGTCACATCATGTACTGAAGAATATAAAGAAAGAAGACCGCTTTTAAGGAGAAAAACTGACAAAAGAAGATTATTCAAGCAACAGAGAAGAGGATCGATGGCCTTGGATTACAAATAGGGTTTTGGATTCCTTTTTTATGGTTGTTTTTTGTTTATGCCATCGGATTTTGGATTCTTTTTTATGGCTTTTTTTTTGGTGGCCACCAAGTCTTGGATTGCTTTATGGCTTTAATTTATGGTTGGGCACCGGCTCTTTGCTGGATTGGTTCCAGATGGCTTCAGCCCTTAAGGTGAGGGCAGCCTTCATCCAGGGTGGGGTAATTAACCCAATTTTTATTACAGGTCACCATTGATTGCCAATGTGGTTATCTAAGCCCCCATTGAGAGGGCCTAGTTAGCCAGTGTCAATCAATGTGTTAATGTTTTACATTAAAAACATATTATGCGCAATGCATTTATTTTTTTTGGAATGGCCAAAAGCCCTATACGCCACATTTGGCTAATACGACTTTTGGTCATTAGCCTAGAAGGGGTGGGGGAT
Source organism: Ascaphus truei (assembly GCA_036426205.1). Lineage (NCBI taxonomy): Eukaryota > Metazoa > Chordata > Amphibia > Anura > Ascaphidae > Ascaphus > Ascaphus truei. The sequence continues at coordinate 32,546,051 of CM071571.1, read as the reverse complement.
AGGACAAGTGGGTGATAGGGCTAGTTCCCCGGAGGAGGGTGGTTAGGTCCCCAGGTGGGGTGGTGGTATTGGATAACCCCATGTTTGCCTTAACGGTTAGTAAAGCATTGCATACAATAGTAATGCTTTACTAGCCATTGAGATAGTCAAGTGGGGTAGCTAGTGAAGTTTAATCCCTTTGTAACACTTAGTGGTGAGCTAGTCATGGAAACCCATGACCAGCTAACCACTTGGACTACTATGTTAATATGTACTGTAATGTGTTTTATTTGTTTATCATCTATTCCATGTTGGTTTATGATATCTTGCCCATGTATATATAATGGCCAACACCAGCCTCTAGTAGGTGATGAAAAAATGCAATATTTATTGGTGTTACCGCAGTTCCGATAAATATCGGGACTTGATGTATGGCATAAACCTGATTAAAACTGCAGTATTTAATCATTTTAATGCCGGTCTCGATATATTTATCGTCATGGTAAAAATGTGTTATTTGTAGCGGTGCAACATTGATGTATTGCACCATCAAAATAACACTGATTTTTGCCGATAGTCCCGCATTTTTGGCTTACCGGAGGAGGTTGATGTATCTAGGACTTAGTGTTTCTCTAACTTGATCTTGTATTTTCTTTATATTTGTCTCTTGCTAAACTAATAGTCACAGACCCAGAGTTAGAATCTTTCACACGGACTGGGAAGAGAGAATAAATGTATCAGGAATTAGAGCAGGTTCTCTTGTTAAATTTGGCCCCAATAACATGAACGTGCAAATCATTACAGAGAAACATGCTAAGCCCCAATGTGGATACTTACAAAGAACATGGACAGAGTCCTTCGTGTGTGTAGACGGCGCTGAGAAACAGAAAGAAAGTTGGGGAAAAAGTAAGCAAGTAAAGGAAAAATGTAAATAAAAGGACAAGGAGAGTGGAACCAGGAAGGAGACGGGACATGAGCATATAGTTAAATATATTGTGACAAACGGAAGGAAAAGGGCAGTCAGAGAAATCACAGATAGCAAGCAATATACTGGCCAGTTTGGCTTCAAAAAAAGCAATTCAAACTGTTTTCATTGTCAGGCTGAAATTGAGCCAAAGAAATCAAAAGTATCCTTATATTCTTACCCTATAAATATAAATAACCACTTTTCTTTTTTGTTGATTGCATACAGCAGTTATGCATTTTAATATTTTGGAAAATAGCACCAAATACTCAAATGAATGATTCATGGAAAGGAATACCTGTTTCTTCTCTTACCCACTCAGGTTGCTCTTTTGTTAACTGACAAAGGGAACAGGGCAACCATTATTTATTCATGAGATGCTGGGCTGGAGGGAAATGAGAAGGGTGCTAGCCATGCTGAGACCCACAGTAATTCACAATATATGTTTCCCTCTTAACTAAGCTTTTTGCATTTTCTTTACTAAATGAATGCACTGAAAACGACCAGGACAAGCAGAAGAAAGGTGATAAGGATTCCATGAAATATGCTAATTGTGACATTAAATACAAGTGAATGCTCCAATGAACACAAGCTAAGCAGCTCTATACCATAGAGCAGTGGTTCTCAGCCTTTTTCTCTCTAGGTTCCCCTATTCATAATAGTTGCAGACACCCTTACCATACTGCAAACAGCTTCACACACACACGGGACAGACAGGACAGACACCTACACCCAGACACACAGAGGATGACCACTACGCACACACGCACACAGGACAGTAACAGCAAAAACAAACAGGACAGATAGCCAGTTATAGAAAAATAAACAGGAGCGACAGTCACAGCAAAAATAAACAGGACAGTCCCTCTGTTCGCACCTCTCTCCTGCCCATGCTGCTTCCTCTTCTGGTTGGCCCTGCCCCCAGGCTCCTGACACCTCCTCTGGATTGGCTGCCGCTGGGTACTGTAGCCAATCAGCATGAAAGAAACTGCCCAGCCCCCAAGCAACTGCCCTGCTTTCACCCTGCTCTGGGACATCGTAGAAATCCCACAGGACTCTTTTGATCTCACGACACCCCAGTGTACCCCGGTTGAAAAACACTGATGTAGAGTGCCATATCCTTATGTCTGAAGTTCAGTGTACTTCAGAATAAGACTCTCTAACCCACAATAGTAGAATTCATATAGACCAATAATTTGTTCCAAAGTGTTATCTTCATGAAGATCTGCTGGTCCAGTAATAGTAGATTAATAAAAATCAGTAACTGTAAAATGACACAAACGGCGTAATTGCTAAACACTTTTAATAAGAGGCACAAGGTTTCTTTGGCATCTCTGACTAACCCCTATGAATGGTGTTAGAACTCCTTCTTTAGAGCTGGGCTCTTGATTTTGCATTGCGTGTTCCTCAATGAATAAATGAAAGACACCAAGAATATACAGGCATACCCCGGTTTAAGGACACTCACTTTAAGTACACTCGCGAGTAAGTACATCTCGCTCAGTAGTCAAATGGCAGCTCACGCATGCGTCTGTCAGCACGTCCTGAACAGCAATACCGGCTCCCTACCTGTACCGAAGCTGTGCGCAAGCGGGGTGACTATAGAGCTTGTTACACATGCGTTATTTACATCAGATACGCCAGTATATGACGATTGCAGTACAGTACATGCATCGATAAGTGGGAAAAAGGTAGTGCTTCACTTTAAGTACATTTTCACTTTACATACATGCTCCGGTCCCATTGCGTACGTTAATGCGGGGTATGCCTGTATCTTTATTAGACATGTATTTGCTGAGACAACAGAGCCTTTACAGACTGTAGCAAATGGAAGCAGGACAAAGGCAATGCTGGTAGGTTTCATTCTCTTTAAAGGAATGCATGTTACTGAAGTGAAAGTCACAACAATTGATATATTCAATCATTACATTTCTACTTTTATGGGTATCAAAAAGATGGGGAAACAGTTGAGTTCATGGACACAGTTGTCTGCCCTGTACCTGGAGCAGACGTCCGGGCTCTTCCGGTTGCAAAGCAATCGCTCAAATTCAAGCTAATTCACCAGACCTTGAATGAGCAACAGGCTCTTTACTTCCTTAATGCAGACCTGGCTACACAATGCCTAATAAAGTTATTGGCTTAAGTTTTCGGTGTATCCCTGAAGGAGCGAGGAAGTTCAGAACGGCACATTTCCTGTGCTCTTTGCATATTCACAACCAGATTCTAGATCAACAAAGCTCCGTTATATCAGGGCTTATAACGTGACTTTATCTAAAACAAGAACGGACATTATGTTCCCTCAAAGCTTATATGAAAAAGCAACAGCTGTTCCACGTGTGATTAAAATATGCATATTAACAAAACAGCCAGTTTTTGGAGTATAATGTTGCATTATCTTCCAATAACGTGACAGTAAATATGCCTTAGCGTTACTCCTGTCCAAACCCCAAAATACGTCTTTAACTCATGTTGAGAAAAAGAAGATAGGAGAGAGCAATAACACTGGGAAGTAATGCTATGTAGTTTAATCACACCTAATTGTGGTGTTACACCAGACCCTGTAAAAGCCTTATTTCAGGGTCTGGATTTGAGTACAGCAAAGCTTAGGCTACAGCCCCAGTGAGAGCGCGCAAGAGTAACGGCCTTCAGCCGAGCCATCTGAGGATCTGAGGCGTGGAGGGGGCGCAGCCATGAGGTCACGCGGCTGGTTCGTTCTCATTGGCTGAACTGCCGCCGTGACGTTCTTGACTTCTCAAAATGTAGTGGTGCCACTCACGGTTGATCAAGTGCGCGCACGCACTGACTGGAGCTAGCCACGTAGAGGGCTAGATCTTGTTCGTGCCGCACACACCGTCGTGTGAGCAGTGGGGACGAGGCCTGTGGCATCACCTAACTAGTTTAGCGTTAAGTCCCCACTTTAACCTTAACAGACTTATCGTGATGTTTATTTACTGTAGGTTAATGTCACAGTAAGTGACTTGAGAGAGCTTTGTGGGTCTGGGCCTAAGTGGGAAAGCTAACAAAGACAGTGGGAATTGGGAGAACAAGCAACATCTGGGATTAATGTACAGGATGCTGAAAATGTGCACATCCACAGCCAGCTTCACATGTTAAAAAACAGACATCAGAAAAAGTATTTTATATTTACTGTCCATCTAATAAACTAAAATATATTCATCCACAAGTATATCCAACCCAAAGCCTCAGCAGACTCACCAGTGTCTGGTTAGCAGAGACCATGGTGGAGTTTGTGTCATCACCGCGGATCGGAACCAGAGGCATTGTGCCAAACTTTTGCTTGGTCACGTCCGAGGAGGAGTGACGTCGGAGGATCACAGGACGCATATCATCGTGCTGCAGGATGAGACGAAGGTGACAACTGCTTGTTATCGATGCTGGGACACTAGAACTGCCTTGAAATTGTGTTCAATTCAGTGTGACTCCTTATGAAAAATATACACAGCATTAACTCCCACTGTGGGGAATATTCACAAACGTGTGATAGCTGCGGTCACACGTCAATTGAATGGCAGTTAACGTGCAATTGCGGCTATCACCCTTTCGTGAAGCTGCCCCCTAGGAAAGACATTTTTATCCCGTCTCTCTCAATGTTACTATACCAATGTACTTTGATTCTGGGGTTTCCCCCCAGTGTTTGTTAGTCTTCAACCTTTGAAGTGTAAAAAATGAGTTATAGAGAAGTTACATAACGCGCTTATTATATTTCTCATGCATCAAACTTAGTGCCCTGTCCTTTTTCCCTTTTTCGGTGTGGAAAGGGAGGAGCGAAACATGGAAAAACCAGGATTAACAAGCTTCTTACATTTGATGCAAGTAAACCATTTTTAAGCAGGTACTGTTACTCACTGGTTGGTTGCTGGTTATGTGTCTTCTCGATTAAAACGGTTTATTGTCAGTACCTGAGTCTTCAGAATACTTGTGATCCAATCCCACATCTCTGGTTGCCCTGCACAGCACAGGCACCTGCAGATTCAAAAGGATACACCTGTCAGCATGCACTTTATGTCAAAACAGCTGTCCGTGAGCAGGTTTACTAGCTATGCACTTCTTTAACCAAGGCGGTGCGAAATGTAATACGTAATGTAATACGACAGGCATAAGCTTATAGGGGTCCATGTTAAAATGGACAAGAAGCAAAAAGTGACGCACGGTGAGCGCTCATTTGTGTGTCATTACCCAGAATCCCTGGATTGCAGTGGAAGCACTGTATGCTAAGAGATAATGGGGAAAGGCAGGGTTGCAGACCTGTCTGAGACATGTGAATGTGCTCACAGTTGGTAAATTAATGTGCTGTTTTTATATGTAGAATTTGGAGTCCAGATAGAAATCTTTGAAGCAAAAACCAGTAGGCTGGCTTTAGAGAACTCCACAGTAGCTTCAGTCAGTAGCTTCTCTTTCAAATCAGTTCTCATTTATTTAAGAAAACCTTTAAACACATATTATCAGCTGTTCCTAAACATTGTTACATTTTTCTTTACAGACCACCTGTAATCATGGCTGTTACAAACACTGCAGTGTACCTTAGCAGTTCAATCATAAAACATGGCGTGGTTTGGTAATTGTATCTGCCCCAAAGGTTAAGGAAATCACACTGAAACTGATTTGGTTTTTAGTGCTTTGATGAAGGGAGACAGATATGAATAGGAAACTGATGGGGAGTTAAAGTCCTGAAATCTATAGGTAGGTCCCTCACTGGGATAAGAAATCATAATACATTAATAGTGGGTCAGAGGAAAAGCACTAACCCAATTAGTCTTAATAGTACATATACACAAGGACATCCTTACTAAATAACTATTTACTCATCCCACAAACGTTTATCTCTTGATAAGCTACCCTATGTTATACTTAACACCAATGTTAATTATTAAATGTCTAACACTGGAGATAGGCCAACCAAATAATAGCAAATATCTCAGGAGTGCAACAGTATACAAAACAAATATAAGAATAAGTGTAGATAGAACATGTTTGTTAAAATGTTAAAATACTAAAACCATGCGTGTTTAAAGCTAAGTAAAGATTTAAAGGAGCAATCCATGGCGGCCAATTTTTAGGTGTTTTTATTTATTTATTATATATAGAAATATAATTGAAGTTGTGGGTCTCCGGAGCTGAACCCCATTAATTTCAGCTCTGGCGACTCCCTGCTTCCAGAGATATATACCTTTGAAATAGGTGCTGGTACAGTAGCTGTTCTGGATCAGCAAGCAGGGCTTTAAAGTTTAAAGCTCCTGCGTCACATGGGGGAATAGGAAGCTGCACTGATGACATCATAGCTTCGTATTGGTCTGCAGGGATCAATCTTTGAACAGCAGACATATTGTGATCCTTGGTAGCTGAGGAGCGCGGCCACTCGCAACCCCTTTGGAGGTACGTATCTCCAGAAGCCGGGGCTCCCCGCTTAAATGGTATATATAAAAAAATAAAACAATTCGCAGTGAAATCCGCCGGCATGGACTGCCGCTTTAAAGACAGCTCATTGTACCGTACCCTTCTCCGGAGGAGGCCACATCCTGTAGCATCGCGTTGCCATGGTGACCGAAGTCAACCGACGCCGCGATGCTGCCGGAGGAGGACCGCTCTTCAAAGTAAGTCCCCTTAACTTTTTTTCACAGGGAAGGTGCTGCTGCCAGCGTGCCACTTTGGGCCCCGCAAAGCCTATGCCCGTGTCTGCTCCAGTCTCTCAGTAGTGAGTGGACTGAGAGGCAAAACGTTACAATTCACCATGAGTGGACAGAGAAAAGCCACAACAGAGAGCACTTACAGCTGCAGCTTGTCCAGGTAGACTGTGAAGCCCCACCTGTGTAGATAAAACAGGGAAAATATTATCCTCATCGTGCGCAAAAGTCTCTTAGTAACAGAAGTGCAGACACATGGCTTCCTATCCAAGTGCACATAGAAATCTTTGAAAGTCAGATAGTCATGTTGATTAAAACGAATATTCAAGACAAATACACCCAAATATTATAGTGTACTTAAAGCAGCAATACAGGTTTCACTTATTGTTTTTTTTTTTTTTTTTGTATTACAGGATTGAAGCAAGGGGTGTCCGGAGCTGAACTGCGTTAAATTCAGCTCCCAGGTCACACGGACCAACGGGAAGCCGCAAGGAATGACGTCACGGCTTCCTATTGTCACGCGGGACATGAAAACACCGCCATTTCCTTAGGCACAAGGTTCCCAGTAGATATCAGCAGCTACTACGGAGGTAAGTATCTCTGAAAGCAGGGGGTCCTGGAGCTGAAATTCACACAGTTAAGTTCTGCAGACCCTCTGCTTCCATACTGTAATAAGAAAATAAAAATAACTATAAATGAAACCAGTATTGTTGCTTTAAACTGTGAAATAACCTGGAATAAGCTGTATAAACTTCTTATTCAACACATTGAATATCTGGAGACACACTGTAAAGCAGGGGTGCGCTAATTTCCTGCGCTACGCCCCCCTTGGTCGCGCCTATAATGCGGCGTCAAATGACACCGTGGGGTCATGTCACATGACCCCGCAGCGTCATTTGACGCCCGTCGCCATGGAGACGTGTGGACCGAAGTCTGGTAAGTGAGTTTACAGAGGCCTCGTGCTGAGGAGCGTGGGGCCTCTATAACCGCCACGTCCCCCAAAAAACTCTTGCGCCGCCCCTGGGACGTGCGCCCCCCCCATTTGCGCACCCCTGCTGTAAAGGATAGAAGCCTATTGACCTAATTTAAAGGTGCTTCAGTACAAAGGAAGAAGAGACTTGAGAGATTTTGAAACCTCTGTACATACAGAGCCTGCACAATCTGCGCTTCTTCAGTACCAATATGGGGGTCCATGCATCAACACGTCGGCATGCGCAGATTTTTCTGCGTTAAAAAAAATGTGCCCCCTATGAATTTATATATATATATATATCATTTTTAATTTTTTTTTATTTGGTGCATATATATTGCTGTGCTGCTATTGTGTGCCAAAAACACTAGTTTCGCTACCGTTAAGCTGGCAGAGAAAACTAACAAGGTAAAGTAACACAAACCGCCCATTTCTTAATACATAGACTCGTGTCAACATGCAAAATGCTACTCCGCCCTCAGCTCTTCCCACTTCATCCATAAATCTCTCATTTCGTTGAAGATCAACGCAGACATACCAATAAATAGCACAACTAAGATTAAGTAAGTAGAGGATCCAGGGCTCTTCGTTTTGGCTCATTTAGCACACAGTTCTCAGTGCTGCACCCCTAATGACTGCAATATAATTATAACTATCATACAGGGTCCAATGTAGTAGGGACCTGTGAGCTGATCGTTTCCTTGTCTCGGTTTTGATTTTTGACTTGGGGGGGGGGGGGGGGGGGGGAGGGGCAGTCATAAATCTCCACGATTTGCCAAGTTTGGGCATGGACATGTTTTTAAAAATAAGGTGCCAGCTACCATGGGCTCTACGTATCAACGTCGAAATTTCAGCTCAGTCATTATTCTGTTGCAACCCGTGCTGAAAAATTCCAGCGACATGCAGTGTCTATGTATTAATCTTAGTTGTGTGGTCAGAGGTTTTAGTCTTGCACACATTAATTGCTATAATGTTAGCAATACACTTGCGTTTAAAGTACCGGTGCTCCGTGGTTCAGGAAAAAACCTGCCTGGTGTATTCTCAGGATACATGTAAGTAAGTAGAGGATCCAGGGCATTTCGGATTTGCAAAAAAGAATTTATTCTATTACTGATCTATGATTTCTTCATGTGTGATCGTGCTGAAATGAGCTCAATGCAAATCACTTCCCCGCCGAGGAGCCGCCTGGAGATAGAGCTTAAAGAACTTACAGCGATGGGGGTTTCAGCTTTTTCCGAATTCCCATGTAAACCTTGGCACCTTCAAGAGGCCACTCTCGCTCTGGCCTATCGCTCTGCAGGGCAAAAACAAAAAGTTCAATTACAGCTTCCATACTCAACCAAGTCTCAGAGGGATATGTTCCAAGAAAAACACTTGGGGGGCCTATTTATTAAAGTCTCCTAACTATTGCAAAGCAGAGCAAAAACAGCATCATACCAAAGAAAAGGAATGCCACAAGAATCAATGTGAGTTTTTCCTTTGGTACCTCTTGTGCAATGAGCTGCATTTTTAACTCTTTCTGACATATGAAGCAATAGGCCAAAACAGGGTATAGCAGAGGTTCTCAACTGCAGTCCCCAAGACCCCGTAACAGGTCAGGTTTTTAAGTTGTCCCTGCTTCAGCACAGACGTAGGATGCATTCCTGCACGGGAAAACTTCCCTTCACGTTATTGGGCCATACGGTGTTTTGCGACACTGGGGCCGGGAGTCATCAAAGCGCGGTATGTGCTATCGCTGCCAAATTGGCAGTACCTGCCAATAAAGTCAATGGCAGATAGCGCCAATTCGCCTGCGATAGCACGGAACGCGCGTTGATGACTCCCGGCCTAGGTGTCTTGTTTCATAGCACCGCTTAGTAAGTATGGGGCAATAGGTTTTGTAAAAAGTCTCTTTAGAATTAGGCAACATCAGCAAAGCTTGTCATTTAAAAACAAAATGGCAGCTGAGTGGTTCCCAGTAAAGTATCCTTTAGCCACAGGATATCTGGTTGTTATATGTCCGTACCTTTTTCTCTTTGAGCAGCAGCAGTTTGCGATCCCTCATGACAAAGTACCTCTCCTGGAACTTACTTCCCAGCAGTTTGGGGAACTCTTCCCTGCACTTCAACAGTCCACATTTTGGGCTTTCTCTCTTGGTTCCTATGGGAGACGCAAAGCACGGCGTTAGCCGACCTGAGCCGTATCTCATCATAAACCTCTATTTGTTCGTGTCCCGAAGATCGCGATCTCTCATTTACCCGTGAAAAGGCAGCTTCCTTCCCCAATGGGGATCTTCTTTACCAGCAGGAAGGCAGAACTCGGCTCAGGCAATTTGCACCACTGCAGAGCCTGCTCCAGGACCTTCTCCTTTGGGTGCAAGGGTCGTTCTGTAGCAATAAATGAACCCAGCAATGAATAAGAATCCTTGCACACTATAATGCTATTTACAGGTGTAGCCAATTACTGTTTTCAGTGCCCTGCGAACCCAAGTGTAAATCCCTGGCATTTATTTGTAATTTGCAGCAGACCCGCGATCGCTTCTGAGTATCAGAATCATACTGGACAGTTAAGTACTTCTTCAGCCTATTATACATTCTCCCTACGTCCCTAGTACGGGTCCCACAATCTAGGAACCATTCATTCATCTATTTCACAAACGTAAAAAGTAGGAATTCATAATTGAATTATAAAATTGAAATAAAAGTTGCATTTATTTATTTGACAGCCCTCGTCTTGGCTGGCGGTGGACGTCCTGGAGTGGGAGTGTCGTTGCAGACAGTGCATGCGCGGACATAGGAAAAGATATTCAGTGCACCATCTGCTGGACACATACTGAATTGCAATCACATAAATAATCCCCACATATAATTATGGGGCTTATGCAGAGAGGAAAAAAAAAGTTTAAAATGGCTGTAAAATAGCCACAGATTTGCCGTTAGTGAAGGTGTTATGCAGGGAACGTCGTTAACTCATTTCGGCAAAAAACTGCAAATTGCCAACTTTTCCTGGCTATTTGAAACTCGCCATACTAATGCACATATTGGCGTGTTCCAGCGATTCGGAGCTTCTGGAATACAACGCTATATTAGCATGGCGAGTTTCAGGTGCTCGCCACGAGTTTGGCGAGTTTTACAGCTCTGAAAAATTTTCAGAGCACTTTTAAAAATCGCGCCATTTTCTCCCGAGTTTAAGGATTTCTGGCTAGTTTTTTCGCCAGAAGATGGCGCTATTCCTTATCTATGCTCTCTGCATGAGCCCCTATGTCGGCTGATCTTTAACAAAGCTGTAATCTCGCACACTGTCACGGGAACAGTAAGCCTGGACCCATCTGCAAGCAGTCTACTGGGATCATTCACACAAAACTTAATTTTCACAATATATATACATTTATATGCCAAATTATTCATTACTTTGTAGGTATTCGCTCCAAAAATGACTAATTTAGATTTTTTTGGGGGAAGAACTGCAAATGAATAAATAAAGGAAATGCAAATTATAGAGACACAGGCAATGCATCCTTTGAAGTAAGGATTAAGGCCCATATTTTACTAAGCGGTGCTGCTCCACGAGACGTATTCCTGCACTGGAAGACACATTAACAACCCTGGCATGGGCTGTGCTGTGTCTTCCAGAGCTGGTAGGTCTCTTATGACAGAAGACTGCTTAGAAAATATGTCCCCCTAAATTCTTACTGGTCTCCCATACCATAAGGTGCTGCATCTTTAATATTACTGGACATACATACAGGAAAGCATTTACTTTTGCAATACGCCCTTTGCGGCACTAATAATTCTTCCGCTCAAGCACTTACCTAGTTCACCATTTTCCAACACTTCAAAGGTGAGCCAGATGTCCGTGCTCCCCGCCACATTCCGCATGTCCAGAACCTGATTGGTCAGCTCCTCTGCTGTCATAACAGGGGAAACCTGGGAGGGAATGATGTCAGATATTAAAAAACAAGGACTAAATGTCATTGAGTGGCTATAAAGAGTGGTGCCGTACATACCGATGTAGCCAAAGTTATTGGACCCGTTAAAGCATCAATGTTGGTTTTTTTTTTTAAACGCGTTGAATGATGCTCGGTAGAGCTTAGTTTCTTTCAATGGTGTCGCGTTAAATGATGCGCCAGGTTTGGCGCAGGGCAACACTTTACCTCGTGCGATGACGTTGGCTACAGCTGTGCGTTACTCATAGAGCAAAGTTCAATTAGCGCCAGAGAAGATTGTGATACAATGCAGCAGCTTACTAATTGTTCTTCATGGCTATGGTGTTAAATGAGGATTGAGCTTCAGTAGCACAAAGTCTGAAATAAATCTACTATTATAACATTTCAGCTGATTTACTTTGTCTACGAAAGGCTGTACAACACCTGTATTATATACTGAGCCTATTAAATGTGAATTTACAGTACTTCAAGGAACATCTCCGTGTCAGAATTATCCGTATTTCAATGAGTTCACTTTACAAGTATGTTTTGTTCATGTGCAAAATGATAAAGGACCCCCCAAAACGCATGATTGTGTACGTCTATTAGAGGGAGCTAACCCCATGTTTCTATATAGGTGGAAAGCAGGGGGTCTCTGGAGATTAACCTCGTTTATTTTTTAACGCTGGGGACATCCTGCTATCCGAGATGCTTACTGGAGACCCCCTGCTTCCTATGTAAAAAAAAAATAAATTACTTGGCAGAACTGCTTCTTTAAAGCATTTGTCTTTTTCACGGATCCTTAATCATTACAATTTTAAAAATTCATTTTTCTTTAAGTAAGACTGTATTTTCAGTGGTACAGTTTAAAATTAAACCCCAGTTAAATAAAATTATTATTAAAAAAATAAAATGAAAATTGCAGTAGAGCAACTAGCAGCAAAACATCCCAAATCTTGTTTAAAAAACAAACAAAAACAAATCAGTTCTCTAGTATTAGATAATACTGATTGCATTTTTTGAAGAACAAAAATGTCAACTCCTAATGCCATTTTAATATTTTTTTTAATGTACTAATCATTCTTTGGTTGCTATAACAACCATTTATAAAGTCAGATCCACTCCCTCTTTAGAAACAGGCTTTCGCACACCTTTGTGAGCTCTGCCCTCTGGCAACAAAGTATCACAAACCGATCTGTTGCAGTTTTTCCAGGAGCAGACTGTCAATTGTTGAGCTAAAAGCTATAACAATAATGTGTTACACTTAGTAATGTAATGTTAACGGGCAGCTGCAGCATTTCACAGACTGCAGCCGAGTCAGAAGGCGGCCATTTCGATAGCCCCACACAGCAGGATATTGGCCGATCAATCACAGGAAACGGATCAATCCTTGGCTTATGTAATTATTTCTCATTAGAGCTACTCGCATGCGGCAGATACATTAGTTTAAAAAAAAAAATGGATGCAGGACTGCTGTGTTCATTGTAACTCCAGTGTACACATGTTCTCTGTCAATTAATGACGACAATGTACAATGAAGTGATTACTTGAACTTTATCATGGAGCTAATGAGGGACGTTTGTGTGAATTAAGAGGTGACACATTTTAAGTGACTTCAGAATGACTGACCTTCAGGGTGACACAACAGTCTGGCAACTTCATTTCCAAGTAAACCTCGATAATTAGATCTCCAGCTTGTGACAGCTGCCAGGAGAAAGACAACGTCACACACAGTTTTATTACTACTTGCAATCTATGTTGCTGTTGCATTTATTCAACTGCATAGCAGATGTCTATGAGCAATATTCCCACGACATTTGTAAATGCATATACTATAAATGCATGCTTTTACTGGCTAGGCACTTGTTTAACCCAGGCTAGGCTGAAAAGCGGTGTAATACAGCAGTTATAAGCTTATAGGGGATCCATGTTAAAATGGACATGAAGTGACACTGTATGCTCATTTGCATGTCATTTCCCAGAATCCCTAGCTGCAGTGGAAGCGCATTGTATGCTAAGAGATAATGGGGAAAAGCAGGGTTGCAGACCTGTCTGAGACAAGTGATTTTTTTATTTGCTAAATGCATATTGTAATTTACTGTATGGCCATTTTGGACATTACAGGTTTTCCAAGTCAAAACAATGAAATGTGAAAAGGTTAAAGTGCCCACATTTTAAATAGATAGGGTGGGGTGCAAGAAGATACCTTGAGGTCCTCATTACAGTACCTGAACATCTTTCCAGGTGGTGATTATGCTGATTTCTAAATCCATTTGTGTCACCTGATCTTCGTCAATCTGGAAAAGATGAACAATTTCAGATTATTATTATTATTATCATCGTTTATTTGGAAAGCAGCAACATATTCTGCAGTGTGGTACAACGGGTGCAGAGATTTGAGCATTCCATAAACAGAGTTAAATGCAAATTATTCTGGAGGCCAGGGTCATGTGTAAGATGATTAGCCCAGATAGCTTCAACTCGGCCCTCTTTTCAAAGCACAACAAGTTCTGTATCTTTTCTTTACTTTATTTGGGGAAAGCAGCGTAAAAGACAGGCACTTGTGAAGAGATGTTGGTGTTTGGATAATGTCTCTCTGTGGGTGCTTTGTAGTTAAGGACAGGTGAAAAGGGTAATCCTGCCACTAGAGCAGTTACAGTAGGGTACTCACTCAGCCAGTGGGGAAGGTGGAAAAGGAAATCCCAATGTATGCTGGGTAGCAAGATAGCCTGGGGACAGACCATCTGTGGGCAGAGCAGAGGGGGAGAAAGCAGACTAGCCCATTCTAGTGAGGATCTCAGAGGCTGCAGTAGCAGCTCACTGATTACATGCCCAGAGGCAAGAAATGCAACATTGTTACATATCACACAGGCACAGTATGTGTGTGCAAACTCCATGCAGCTGAAAATAAGAACTGACAGGCAGAAGCTGCAAAGGAAAGAGGGGGGTGAATCAGAAATGCAGTTCTTGTTCCATGACACTCCCCGTCTGGTATCTGGAGATACCACTATATAACTTGAATGTGTGGAACATATGTGCAATGCAAACAAACATAACATAATAATGCAAAGTCCATGTCCACATAACGAGGTGATACCGGCCGGTACCATTGGCATTGAAATCCCTTGGCAAAGTTTTTTGGCAAAGGATGTTGGGTGGATGAACCGGTCCAGGTTAGCTGGGTTCACCACAATGTCTTTCTGTGAAAGTCTCTGGCACTGTTTCCTTTCAACTTTGTGAGAGAACAGTCCCTTTGACTCTGTAGTTTTCTCTACAGAGTGCATCACCTCGTGGATGTGCCAGTCATGGTAGTTTGTCACCCTATCACCTGGCGTTTGGCGGAAGGAGATGGCCTTTGGTTCCTTGCAGAAGCGGATCAACGCCCCTGGAAGACTGGTTGTCAAGTCTGGTCCAGTGAGTAGTGCCCCGTTTGGAGAGGCTTCCTGGTGCTGAGCGTTGGAGCTGAACGTTACCCAGATCTGGCTGGGTTTCTGATGGTGGTGAACACCAGATGATGGGAGGTGTCAGCATTTTGTACCTTCCTTCAGTGAAGGCGCTGGCTCTGCGTGTCCGCTAAGGAATCTTTTCCGCGTGAAGACCACAATTTGATCCTTGGTCTCCGGCTCCCTTTGTGGGTTGCGGCGAAGCGAAGTGAGCCTAGAGATGGCAGGTTCTCTATTGTTCGGGAGGTGTCCTTTTGGTGAACGCAAAGGTAGCGGGTTCACCCAACTGCCCGGTCCGTCTTTAACGCGCTCCTTGACTGTTAACCTCGGGAATCCTCTATCTTCCCTCGATGGTGTTTGCTTGTCGTAATCCCTTGTCTGGAACGCTGTGCACCGTGGGTCATCGGTGCATTTCTCTTGCACGAGGACGTCTCCACGTAATTTGGTGAAACGCTTTTGTGTCTCTTTGTTGACTGCCCTCAGGAGGTTGTTCTTTCCTTGGACATGATGAAAAACAGTCTCTTTTGCCCTTGTAAATCCCTTTGTGAAATGTCTTTGCGGCTGTCTCTTTTTTGACGTGTGAGAGGACAGTCTTTTTAACACTGTGGCTTCACCTGTAGGGCGCAATCTTTTGCGGTTATGCCAGCCGTGACAGCTGGCTGCTTTATCGCTTGATACTCTGTGGAGAGGGACGACTGTACGTCTTAGCCGTGCCATTGCTCGCGAGAGGATCGTCCGATTGTTTGTCTTTTGGACGATCCCTTTGTCGGTCACCTTTGGGAGGTTACTTTCTTCCTTCAGTGGAGTCGACTCGTCATCCTTGGTTATCTAAACCGCTAAGCATCCTAGGCCATTGTCACATCCCCCTGATGTGAGGATGTTTTTGTTGATCTCAGGGGTATGACCTTGTCTTTTCTCTTCACTTGGCCCTTCTGTCACTTGGAGATGGCCAAGACATGGTTCAGAGAGGGATGTGTGCCCACATTCTGTTACCACCGTTCTGCGGGCGTCGACATAGTCTTGTCCATGCTCTTTGTCAGTGCACGCGTTGCCCACTATCACCCATCCTAGGTCAAGTCTTTGGGCGTATGGCGCGTTGTGGGGTCCGTTATGCTGTTTACGGACTTTATGTACCCTCATGATGTCCCTACCGAGCAGCAGCAAGATCTTGGCGCCTTGTTCTACCGGCAGGATGTAGTTGGCTATTTCTCTGAGGTGCGGGTAATGGCATGCCACGTCTGGTGTGGGAATCTCGTCCCTGTTTGTAGCCATGTGGTTGCACTCGATGAGTGTGGGGAGAGCTATCTTCACTCTGTTATCCACCGAACGTATTACGTAACCGCTTGCTCTTCTCCCTGTTGACTCAGTTGACCCTGCACAGGTTCTGAGGGTGTAGGGTGAGGCATTGTCTTGTAAGTTGAACAAGTTGAAGAACTCCGTCTTCGCCAATGATCTGTTGCTTTGGTCATCGAGGATTGCATACATCCGAATAGCCTTCTCAGGTTGTCCTTGGGGGTGCACTGCGACAAGGCATATTTTGGAGCAGGGCATTTTGTCGCTTTCTTTTCCGCAAACCTCGGTGCGCTGAGATGTGACGGATGTTGGCTCTCCTTCTCCTTCATCCCCGCCATGCTCCGCTACGGAGGATGGGTTGTTGAGTTGGTGGAGTGTCAGCGCCTCTGGGTGTAACGATGTCACGTGCTTGTCACTTTCGCACACTGTACATTTGATTTCTTCTTTACAGTCTTTGAATAAATGAGTTGTGGAAGCACAACATTTGAAACAAGCTCCCCATTCCCTGAGTAAGTTCTTTCGCTCCTCTATGGGTTTCATTCTGAATCTGACACACTTGTTAAGCGGATGCGGCCTTTTCTGTATAGGGCATTCTTTGTTAAGGTCCCTTGGTTTCTCGTCTCCGGCGACCGACTGATCGGGAGTAGTTTGGGTCGTGGGAGGCACGTCCGTCCTGTGGACCGAGATGGGTGTTTGGGTGTTACCGTATCTCGCCACTGGTCTCTCAGTCCTCAGGCTGCTTGCACTGTGTGTGGTTTGCGCACCTAAGATGAAACTGGGATCGTTCCTTGTCCTTGCCGCTTCGCGGATGAAGCTCAAGAAGAATGAGAATGGGGGAAGGCGACTTGCTTCTCCCTTTTGTATTTGGAGCCTTGTGAAATCCATTTTTCTTGGAGGTTGTAGGGTAGCTTCTCCAGGATGGGT
Source organism: Ascaphus truei (assembly GCA_036426205.1). Taxonomy (NCBI): domain Eukaryota; kingdom Metazoa; phylum Chordata; class Amphibia; order Anura; family Ascaphidae; genus Ascaphus; species Ascaphus truei. Next base: position 32,528,932 of record CM071571.1, on the reverse strand, counting down.
CTCACTCCACAAGCTGAGTCCAAGACGTTGAGACCTGTTAAGGAATGGTCTTTCCTTGCAAACTCCAGCTCTTGCAGCAGGTCCCCGAGCTCTCGTAACTTCGAGTAATCTTTAGTTGTGATCTTGGGGAAGCTGTCGACTCTTTTGAAGAGCGAATCCTCGACTGCTTCGGGGCTAGCGTAGCACTCTTCTAGCCTTTCCCACACTAGGTCAAGACCTACTTGGGGTTGGTTCGCGTTTGCCGCCCGAAGTCTCTTCGCGTGCTCCCTGGATTCATTCCCCAGGAACTTGAATAGCAGATTGAGCTCCTCCCTTGCTGAGAAGTCCAAGCTGTTGATTGCATCTTTGAACGTGAACTTCCACGTCCGGTAGTTCTCAGGGCGGTCGTTGAAGCTGATGAGTCCTGTTTGCACCAGGTCACGCCGGATCATGTACTTTTCTATGTCTGTCAGGCCTGAGGCATCGGCGTGTTTGTCCCGTTCTGAGGTAGTTGCTGGGAGGGTCCGTGCGGTCGCCTCTTCCTTGGTGGGAACGCGTGGTGACTGCTGGTCAGTGTGAGGGGCTGTGTTCTCCCATGTTGGTGTACCTGGATTGCGAGCCTGTTGTGGTGCATCCGTGTGCGCGCTGGCGTGTGGATCACTGTTGCGGCTGTAGCTGTCCCAGGCAGCATGTACCATTGAAGGAACAGCGTCTTCTCCTCGTGGACCTAGCAAGTCTTCGGTGTCTGTGGAGTCACTCCCTCCGTGTTGAGATGGTGCGCTGGTGTTTACACTGAAGAGGCTCCTTACGTAGTCTTCAGTGCATTGGGCTGGATTCTCTGAGGCTATCCGTCTATATGGTTGCTCCCCGCCGTCCTGTCTCGCGGCTGCTTCTAGGACTTCAGCTTGGGCTATGGTGGCGGCTTCCTTCTCTTGATTTAGGGCCTCTAGGTTGACGCCCACCTCTGTATTTTTCTATTCAGCGGTGGCAGTGGCTGCCTGCTCCTCCTCTTCTAAGCGGGCCCTTTCTAATTTCATGACTGCCTCTTTCTGAGCGTATGCGGCCCTGGCACGTGTGGCCTCTGCAGTGGCTCGCGCCTTGGTGGCGTTTGCGCTTGCGCTTGACGCGTGAGATTGCGCTGATCTCGCTGACCTTGATGAGTGCCTTGATGTGCTGGAGCGCTGCGACGCGGTCTCCAGGAGGAGCTCTTTTCTCACACTTTGCGCGTCTGTGATAGCGGTCCGCACACGGCTGTCACGTGCAAGGTCAATGTTATTTTGTAAGTCTCTTTCTTGCAGGCTTTCGCCGGTGTTGGCTCTGGTCAAGTAGGTGATGTATGTCTCTGACAGCCCTTGGTAGCACGAGTGGTTAGACTTTATTTGAATAATTGCCTGCGCGAGCTGTTGTGCATTATCGCCAATACTAACAACATTGCGTAACTCTAGTGTGGTTCTTTCCCAGGCCTTTTCTAATTTAGCGTGGTGCGCTCCAATGTCAGTCTCATATTTTTCGCGGGCCTTTTGTGTCAGTGTGACTGTCCGTTTAGGCCTTGCTTCTGCCTGCGCCTGTTGCAGTTGCGCAGCGGTCTCTGTGTCTGAGTGATCACTCTCCTGCGTGATTTAGCCAGTGCGTGTGGCGTGCGGTCTTTTACCTGTGTCAGCGATGGGCGACTGTCTCAGATGATGCCGAGCGGTGTCCTGCAGCGTTCAGCGTAGCTGTACTCACAGGTGTCCGGTGGCTCTGACCCGTGTCCTGGCGGGTGACCGGCGGTGTGGCCCTTGGTGGTGCTAGCCGTGGGGACGTGCGCAGGGTAAGGTGAGATGGTAATCCCTCACTATGGAGCTGTGCAGAGGGTGAACTCAGACAGAGAAAGGCAATCAAGTTTTTTGTAAGCTGTACTGTCTGTTTGCAAAGCTGCTGCCTTGTGTGCAAGGTAGTTTGCTGGTTGAGTCCAGTGTGAATCTGCTTGCTTATTTGTAAGGCTGCAGGCTGTGTGCAGTTTGCTGAATAAAGCTTGCTGCCCTGTCTGGCAGTGTAAAGCTGCTGCTGTTTAAAAGGCTGCTTTGTGTTATCATAAAGTCTAGAGTAGCAGCTCCTGTAAGTGTCTGTAAGGCACACGGTATCCTTTTCACTATTCTGGAGGCCAGGGTCATGTGTAAGATGATTAGCCCAGATAGCTTCAACTCGGCCCTCTTTTCAAAGCACAACAAGTTCTGTATCTTTTCTTTACTTTATTTGGGGAAAGCAGCATAAAAGACAGGCACTTGTGAAGAGATGTTGGTGTTTGGATAATGTCTCTCTGTGGGTGCTTTGTAGTTAAGGACAGGTGAAAAGGGTAATCCTGCCACTAGAGCAGTTACAGTAGGGTACTCACTCAGCCAGTGGGGAAGGTGGAAAAGGAAATCCCAATGTATGCTGGGTAGCAAGATAGCCTGGGGACAGACCATCTGTGGGCAGAGCAGAGGGGGAGAAAGCAGACTAGCCCATTCTGGTGAGGATCTCAGAGGCTGCAGTAACAGCTCACTGATTACATGCCCAGAGGCAAGAAATGCAACATTGTTACATATCACAACAGTTATGTGTGTGCAAACTCCATGCAGCTGAAAATAAGAACTGACAGGCAGAAGCTGCAAAGGAAAGAGGGGGGTGAATCAGAAATGCAGTTCTTGTTCCATGACACAAATACAGACAAGCATGTACAAACAGATACAGAAGGTAATGAGGGTCCTGCTCCTGAGAACTTACAATCTAGAGGGAATGAGGGACAATGTGTAAACAAAAAGGTAAAGTGCCTGCTCATTGTGGGATGGAGTATACCTCAGGTTGGAGTATGGGCCAGCCCGACAGCCGATCCCTGAGGTTTGAGGGTGAGGATGTTAGGGGGTGTTACATAGCATGGAGATTGGTCCAGATGTCTGTGATTAATTGAGGGACAAGTTTTCCTTTACAAGCAAGTGGAAAAAGTATAGGAACAAGTAGCGAAACCAGGGGGTGAGGGGGAGTGTGCAAGGGTTCATTTGCACCCCCCAAGAATTTCATATATTTACACGCGGTTACAGAGGCCCCACAGTGGCACTCTTCCCCACAGCAATGAAACTGATTGCCGGGGGGAGGGGAGGAGAGAGAGTGGGGTCTCTGTAAGAGAGCAGCCCTCCTCCATCGATGTGACAACGTCACGTCATGGTGAAGCAACGTCACACGGTGAGATGCGCCATGACGAGCCAACGTTGTGGGACCGGCAGGTAAAAACTGCCCCCAACCTCAAAAGAGAATTTCTAGTTGCGCCCCTGATAGGAACGTCAGAAGGACATGCGTTGGTGAGATCGGTGTTGAAGTCACTGTGCTGTGAAACAGTACAGAAGATCCTGGGCAAGTCACCTTATGCCCAGTGGCAAGGATTCATTATGCCAGTCATTTTCTACCAGTTACAAACCTATGAATACATACTGGCGGCACTACATTTAAATAGTATATTATTCAGTCAAAAGAAATTCGCCATAGCAAATATTAAGAAAGAATAATAATTTAAAAAAGACAAATGTTTTTTGATATTTTGCTAGTTTGTCTTTTGATATTATAAGTAAAAGGCATATGAGGATATTATGAAACAATGGAGCCATTAAATCACCGCCCGGAAAGGTTTGTTCAGTTCTGTGACCCTGCACCATCCATTTTACTTCCCCAGCCCTGAATGTTACACATCAGGTTATATCCCAGAATCCTCTCTCTTTTTTGCTGCAAAAACGATTATACAGAGTTGCATTTTGAAGCAATGTTTCTGCACTAAAAAATCGTAAGGAATATGGTGAGAACTCCAGATTTGTATCGCTACTTATTGCCTGTATATATTGGTTTGTTGATAACAGATCTGCAGTTGAATTAATAAGACCCAGAACCCCCCTGTGCACAATTCCAATACTATTGTAAGCAACGTAATGTAGTTTTCCTCCGTATTTGTATATGTGCCAACAACATCCCACCCAACCTTATATCTTTTTTTATTGTGTATCCCTCTTTCCCATGACAATCTTAACGAGTTTAATAAAGAGAACATGGTGTATAAAGAAATCAAGAATACCTCCAGTGAATGGGAACTTGCAATGTATTATATTGTAGTACACTGCAGAGTCTTACAATGCCAGGAGGATACACAATGATAAATGATCATGAGTAAGTAAATACAGAAATAAAAAAATACTTACACTGAATACACGGGCATAGTTATCTATTAGATCCTCCATCACCTTCACCTCGTGTTCTCCTTTCCCATCTGTCTGAAACAGGCTGGGTGCGAAGAGCAGTGCTAGGTTCTTAGTGCACATCTGGTTTAAGTCTGCACATTTCTGAACCCTGGAATAGAGATCGACGGGAGAGTTTGAATAATGGGAGCTTTAGTGAACACAAGAAGTTTGCAGAGTTCAGTATGAATACTGAGGTATATATGTTAAGTTCCCAAATTGAGATTTTTGACTGATAAAATAAAATAATGCAATTAACTTACAATTACTTTGTTGTCATGCATGCATATAAATGTAGGGAGGAGTGGCTCCATGAGTACGACACTGATTATGGGGGGGACCTGGTTCAATTCCTGGTTCTTTCACCTTATAACCTTGGGCAAGCTAATTTATCTCCCTGTGCCTCAGGCACCAAATATCACAGATTGTATGCTCACCTGGGCAGGGACTGTTTCTGTAAAAATGTTATGCTCCGTACCATGCACTATACTGTAATTGTGATATGTTTTGTGTCCCATTGATTGGACAAAGGCGCTATATGAAATTAAGTTATTATTATATCGTCTTCTTTCATTATATATGGTGAGTTACCCTTTGTAAAAGTTTAAAAAATAAAACTGTAGGATACTGCACCTTCTACACTATTATATGAGCATAAGAACTTACTTATTGATTGTGGTCATTATTTAAATATCTCAATCAACTACATTTATCCCATTAGTCCTTTGAGTCCCACTCAGAGGTTTCAATGGCGTAGTAGATACAGATCGTCAAAAGAAAAATGCTCGTTTGCTAGGGGAGATCGCGTCCTGCGCACGCAATCTACACTGATGAGGTCACGGAGCGATGGCGAGTGCCGCATGGGCGGTGGTCCTCAAAGTGTTAAACGTGCCACTATCCTTAGTTCACTTTCATCCTAGGCAGGACTGCTCCTTTTGAGCAGGTCCCATAAATGATAGTAAAGTAACCGAGCCAATCAAGCAATCCAATGATGCAACTCCTTACCGGTAAAGGTGGCCAATCAGTGCAGTCAGTGTAGCTCTGTTGACCCTGGGTAGTTGGGTGATCAACTCCATGTATTTCTCCAGACGCTTTGGCTTTTGTTTGTTCTCTATGAAATATGTGCAACATATCACAAACCTGGGTGCTGATGTCACAAATATGATAACCCAACTTACTCTTTTTAGAATTCACACTGTTATTTAGCCAAGAAAACATGGATGGAGCCTGTATGACATCACACAGTCATATCTTAGGACCTATTAGTATTCTAGCTGCTGTCACCAACACAACCACTTAGTGAAATACATCCACGTGCAAATAAAGAAAAAGCATTAAAGGAGCAATTCCTGCCCTTTTATTTATTTATTATTTTTTTAACATAGGTTTCAAGCAGGGGCTTGACCAGACCTGAACCCCATTAATTTCAGCTCCGGGAACTCCCTGCTTCCCTAGATACTTACCTCTAAAGGGTTTGCCGGTATCTCGGCAAAGTTTAAAACTGTCACGTGGACCAATAGGAAGCCGAACCTGATGACGTCACGGCTTCCTATTGGCCAACAGGGTGATGGGAAATTTGAAACTCTGCCATTACGTGATCCATGCTAGCCGAGCGGAGCAGCTCCTGGCAGCCTTACGGAAGTCTGTATCTCCGGAAGCAGGTGGTCCCTGGAGCTGAAATGAATAGAGTTGAGCTCCGGAGACCCCCTGCTTCAATCCTATGTTTAAAAAAAAATCAAGATCGCAATGTTGCCTCTCTAACATTCTCTCGTATTTAACAACATCATTTTAATAGCCTTTCGAACATATGGTCTAAAGCCGAGGTGGGCAACCCTGTCACAAGTAGCGAGTTGGCCATGAAAGTGTGGCAAATTAGTTTGCCAGCTCCCACAGTAAAATAATCGTTTTCCTGGTGGCGTGTGCTGGTGTCCGCTTTCTGAATGAGTCAACGAAGTGAACCAGGAGCAGGTGATAGTGCTGAGGTGAGGGAAGAAGCAGCAGGTGATAGTGCTGAGTGAGGAAAAGAAGCAGCAGGTGATAGTGCTGAGGTGAGGGAAGAAGCAGCAGGTGATAGTGCTGAGGTGAGGGAAGAAGCAGCAGGTGATAGTGCTGAGATGAGGGAAGCAGCAGCAGGTGATAGTGCTGAGGTGAGGGAAGCAGCCTATTTTGATCTGGTTTAATACTGATTGGCCGGCGAAGCACTGTAAAAAGTGCACTTAAAAAAGAAGGGTTAACTCAAAAGAACTCATGATGGGGGATACCGGGCAGAGCACCCCGCCTAACGCCCACTGGGAGGCAAACTCCGAAACCGTCCCAGCGGACTTGGCGTACATGAACTCTGCCCGAATACGGGAGTGCACCAGCGCCCGGAACACTGCCACGATGTTCGTTGGGACCCCCCTCTCCAAACACTGCCTCCTGGTCTTGTAAATGGCTACCTTAGCCATTGCCAGGAGCAGGTTGACTAGGAGATCCCTAGGCTTATTGTCTCGGGACACTGGGCACCCAAAAATAAAAAGATGAGGGGAAAAACCCAGCCAGAACTGCAGAAGAAGGCTCCTCAAGGTGGATAAGAGGGGCTGCAGTCTGGCGCAGCTCAGATAAATGTGGAATACGGACTCCCGCTCGCCACAGAAGGGACAGGCGGCGGGGGAGTCCGTGAAGTGTGCCAAGTACTCTCCTGTGCTCAGTGCACCGTGGAGGACCCTCCAACTCAAATCCCCGGCGGGACGGGGAAACAAATCTGAATAGAGCTCTCTCCACCGAGGTCTCTCGCCCTCGTTCCCAAGAAATACCCGCCTCCAGATGGTATCTGGGCGGGTGACAAGGGCGAGGTAGTGCACTATATGGAGCACCAGAGAATACAGGACTTTCCTCGGCATGCCGCGGAAACATGCCGGGGACATATCCCCCAACCTGCTGAGGTTGGGGGAGATAGGAGCCCGAGGGGGTTGCCGTGGTTTGGGTTCTACGCAAAGATCCGGAGAGCTGAAGTTGATAGGTTGACAATGCTCTCCAGTCTGCAAAACCCCCTCGATGAAGGTGCGTGAGTCGGGGTGGATTGCATCTTTAATCTCCCGGATCAAACGACGAGGGACACGGGCAGTAAGCATACCCATACGGGGCGCAAGCACCTCTGCGCTTACCCAGTCTAGCCGCTCATAGTCCAGTCTCGCCGCTCATAGTCACTTGCGCCAGGATTAGCCGGCGGCAAATAGAGGGTGAATCCAACATCCGAGCCCCCACTGCCGGATTATACAGCAGGGGCTCGGCGAGGAAATCAACCCCCACCGCCTGTTCCTTCCTGGTCGCGGAGAACAATTTCCAGGCCTTTAATAAATCCCGGTAGTATGCCGGCAGCTCCGAGAGGTTTCTTCCTAAACCCTCAGGCCTGATGATAAACAGTTGCCGGTCATACCTCATACTGCGCAGCTGGCGAAAGAAACTGGTCGCCAGCTGGCACCACTGCGGAGACGGATCCGCGATTAGGTATCTCTGCAGGTATTGGAGGCGGAAAGTGTGTAACTGGGAGCGGACACACACCACTCCCTGTCCACCCTCCTCCAAAGGAAGGCACGCAACCCCCACAGAGACCCAATGCTTCCCCATCCAGAGAAAATCCATCAATCTCCTCTGGATCTTGTTGATAAATTCGGGGGGCGGACCCATGGCTATCAGCCGGTGCCAAAGCTGACTGTCCACCAGCTGTTTGATCACCAGGGTCCTTCCCCTAAGGGAAAGCATTCTCGACAGATACACCCATGACCCCAGACGAGCAATGACTCGTTCTTCAAGTTCACTGAAGTTTTCTGGGGCTGGGTCCTCCGCAGCAGACAGGTAGACTCCCAGATATTTGAGAGTATCGCTCCCCCACAAGATATTACGAAACGCGGGGGGCAATGAGTCCACCTGTAAGGGACCCACCAAGATGCCGGAGCACTTGGACCAGTTGATCCGAGCAGAAGAGGCCGCGGTGTAGACCTCTTGGCAGATTGTGCCCGCTCCAGATCATCTAGGTCCTGGGCCACGAGGAGCATGTCATCGGCATAAGCCGACAGGACTACCCGCATGCTGGGCTCCCGCAGCACCAGCCCGGTGAGCCTCCTCGTCAGTAGGCAGAGGAAGGGCTCGATGGCCAGTGCGTATAGTTGCCCAGACAGGGGACACCCCTGACATACTCCCCGACCAAACACAAAAGGTGCCGTCAGGGACCAATTAATTTTTACCAGACACTCTGCAGAGGCGTACAGCATCCGGAGAAAGCCCACAAATTGTGGGCCAAAGCCAAACTCCCGCAGGGTCTGCATGAGGTAACGGTGATCCACCCTGTCAAACGCCTTCTCCTGATCTAGGGACAGGAGGGCGAGTGACAGACCAGTCCTCTGCGCGTGGTGTAGCAGGTCCAGGACCAGAAAAATGTTGTCATGAATGCTCCGGCCCGGGACAGTATAGGACTGGTCGGGGTGAATCACCTCTGCCAGCACGGACTTGAGCCTCAGCGAGAGCGCTTTGGCTACGATCTTATAATCCGTGCTGAGCAGTGAGACCGGTCGCCAGTTAGAGATCTGGCGGAGATCCCCTTCTTCGGCAGCAGAGACAGTATTGCCCGCCGACATGGAAGGGGCATCTCACCAGTCTCCAGGGCTTCGGCCAGGACCTCGGTGAAATCAGGTCCCAGCATCTCCCAAAAAAAACGGAAAAACTCCACAGTCAGCCTGTCTAGCCCCGGCGCTTTTCCGTGGGACATGAGATTAAGAGCTTCAGAGAGCTCGGCCAGAGTCAAAGGTAACTCAAGCCGCTCTCTTCCACCCTCGCTGACCGTGGGAAGCCCCTCCCATAAGACCCTGCACGCATCCGGCTGGATGGACTCCGGAGAGAAAAGATCTACGTAAAACCTCCGTGTTCTGTCCCGGATGCTCTCCGGGTCAGTCAGAGGGGTACTGTCCTCTGCTAGCAAGCAGGTGATATGTTTACGGTTTCCCCTCTTTTTCTCCAGCGCGTAGAAGAGGCGCGATCCGCGACCCTCTTCCCGAAGGAAGTGGATGCGGGATCGCACATACGCCCCCCGAGCTCTCCGATCTTCCAAGTCCCGGAGAGCGCACTTCCTCTCCACGTACGCACACTGCAGGAATTGGTCTCCTGCCACAGAGAGAGCCGCCTCTCGAGATCGAGCACCTCTTCCCTAAGGGTCTCGATCTCAGCATCGCGCCGCCTGCTGGCACCTTTAGTGTGCTCTTGACAAACAAGGTGCAGATGAACCTTGCCCACGTCCCACCACTGCTCTAACGTGGCAGTCTGACCTGCAACCTCTCCAGGCCATCCAAAAGTCTCGGACCGATGTCGCAAACCCCTTGTCCTCCAACAACGTATTGTTGAAATGCCAATAGGCGGCCGAGGGCGCTGCTGGTATTAGCGCCACCGTCACGGACACACAATTGTAGTCCGAAAACGGCGCTAGCCTAATGGTACTGGACTGAGCTCGCGACAGGCTGTGGCTGGATATGTACAGCCTATCGATCCGGGACCAGAATATCCGTCCACCTCTAAACACTCTAACATAGGTGAACTCAGTGGATACCCCGGGATGTTGTTCTCGCCAGACGTCTACCAAGGAGTAGCGGGTGATGACCTCCCGCAAGGCCGACGCAGAACCCGGGTGTGGCTCTGGACCATTCCGGTCCCTCAGAGCCTCGAGGGTGCAGTTAAAATCACCCCCGAGCACCGCGTGTTCGTCCGTGTCGACTGTCTCCAGGTATTCGGACAAACTGACGAAGAACTGCCTTCTCAGGGGTCCGGTGGCAGGAGCATACACGTTCAAGAAATTAAACGTGTAGTCCTCGACCCTGAGATGCAACAGGCGACCTGAAACAACAGTTTTGGCAAACAGCAGCTCAGGTTGAAAGGATTCAGAGAACAGGGTCACCACCCCACAAGATGTCGAAGTGAGGTGGCTGAAAAAGACCTTTCCTCGCCACTCCAGATGCCAGCTGGCTTCAGCCTCTGGAGTGGTATGGGTTTCCTGCAGGAAACTCACAGAATACTTTCCCTTTTGTTTTGGAACCTGCGAAACCCATCCTCACATCCATTTACGTTTAGCGTACCGATGCTCAAAGCCATTGGTAATCAAGAGTCTTGCTTCCCATAGGCGCTCAGGGTACTATACCCCGAGAAGCCCTTACGTGCTCTCGCAACACTTTGTTAAACTTTAGGACCCGAACATGTTCGATAGTCCCGAAAGTTTGGCCTTGTGGTTAGCCTTGATATATACTCTGAGAGAGTGGAGAATGACCGAAGTATCCTTCCACCTCTCAAGGGCCAACTGCACCTTCGTATGTCTGTGTCTACAGAGGGTAGCATCCAGGAAACTATCTAGCTCCCGGGCAGGGATAACGGGGATCGAGGAGTCCACCGACTCCATGGTGCCAGAGGACTCCCCACTGAGCCCCAACTCCCCAGGCTCCTCTTGGCTGGAGAATTCAAGAACCCCATCCTTCTCTGCGGGGGCCTCTCTCAGCCCTAGATTGGATCCCCTCCTCGGTGTTTCCACGAGGGGGTCCACTGTGCTCTCCACCTCCATCCCCGAGTCAGGATGTTCAGGGGAAGTTGGTGGCGACATGGCAGAGGCAGTGGTCTCCCGAGAGTCCTCGGGGGCCACAGAAGCACACAATGCCCTACTAGTTTCCTCAAGCGCCATACAGATGAATGGCATGCCACGGGTGTTCGCATCACCTGCGGGAGGGCACTCACCAACCGCGGGAGGGCCCCCACCATCCGCGGGAGGGCTCTCACCACCCGCGGGAGGGCCCTCACCATCCGCGGGAGGGCCCTCACCATCCGCGGGAGGGCCCTCACCATCCGCGGGAGGGCCCTCACCATCTGCAGGAGGGCACTCACCATCCGCGGGAGGGCACTCACCAACCGTGGGAGGGCACTCACTAGCAAGGACCTCAAAGGGAGGGTCTATCCCAGCATTCACTCGCAATAAAGTGCCTGCCCAAAACTCCGCACTAAGAGGGTTCAGGTCAGACAACTCCCAGATGTAATCGGAAGTGCTCACCAAAACACCCTCCAAACCCCCACCCACGGGGGTCAGCCCTAACCCATCTCCTTCCTCTGGTGACGCAAACCGGGGCCTTTTATCCCTATGTGCGTCACCCGAAGGCGGTACAACCAGAAGGGGATCCCGGTCGACCCCCGGGTCCCCGAAGACAGGTATCTTTTTTGTGTCCGGTGGGGTAAATTCACCGAAACACAAGTCTCTGGGGGATGCTCTCCAACCCAGAGGGGCGTTGGGAGGCTCCCCAACGTCTATTCCTAGGGGTAAGGCCTCATGCTGTTGAGCACTTTGGCCTTCCACCCCAGAGATGTCAGGTACCTCCTCTTGCATTCCCTCCAGATCTTCGAGGGGGGGGGGGGGCTGTTCATTTATGGGATCCGGCTCACACTGATTAATCCCAACCAGTGGGCTGGATGGAACCACCTCGTGCGGAACTGATGTTGCGTTCCCTTTAGGAGACATCCGCGGGTGAACGTAATCCGGTTCACCCTTCTCGACCTCCTCAAACACCCTCTTGTTTTTATTTTTAAATTTGCTCTTCCTGGGGATTGATTCCCCAGGAGAGGATGCCGCTGCCTCTCCATCAGGAGCTTCCTCCTGCTCCCCCGCACCCTGTACGGTGCTTACATTGGGGGTAAGCTGTTCTTGGAGGGGGACAGCGACAACCGAGGGTGACTGTTGTGGGGTGGCTTTTACATTCTCTCTCTGATCTTTAGGGAGAGGTGCAGATGTCGCCGCCCGAGATGGGGCAGCGACATCTTCTGTGGTCCCAGGGGGGACCTGGGCCCTCGAGGGCTTTACCTTCTCCCTTTGTTCTTTTGGTAGAGGTGCAGACGTCACTGCCCGAGATGGGGCAGCGACATCTCCTACGGTCCCAGGGGGGGCCTGGGCTCTTGAGGGCCCCGCTGTGGTAGGCACAGCGGTACTGGGTGTCTTGGCAGAGGGAGGGGAGGGTGCAGGAGCTGAGGTGGGATTCCTGTTCCCTTTGGGGCAACTCCTACGAGTGTGCCCCAGCTCCTTGCACAGATAACACCTAACCCCCTCCGTGCCATAGAAAAAAGTATATTGAATGCCCTCGTAGGGCACCCTAAAGGAACCCTCCACAGATTCTGTGCTCCCCGGCAGCAGCAGTTGTATCTGCCGCCTAAATGAGAGCACATGCCTCAGCGCCCTATCCCTGCAGCCCATAGGCAATTTTGTTATAGGAGACTTAATGTCTCCCAGGGTTTGCAGGTGCGGCCGCAAGAGGCTGTCTGGGATGAAGGGGGGCACGTTTGAAAGGATGACCTTTGTGCCTAACCCCTCCATGGGTTCTATAGGGATGTAGATCCCCCCTACATTGATGCCTTTCTGCACCAGGGTGTGGGTGGCAGCCAGCGTACGGAGGAAGAAAATGCCCCTCCCATACATCTTGCTGGCCGCCACCACAGCAGAGGGACCCACAACGTCTGCCACAGCCCTTACATAGATCTCCATGTTAAGGCCAGGTGACATTGGGCATCTCACCCCAAGCTTCCTGCTCACACCGGGCGTGGCCCCTGCATTGTTGTTGCTGGGGTCGACGCCTGCAGCTGTTATCTGTGCCCATGTTTGAACTGGGGCTGCAGGGGCCACGCTGCTAACAGGCACTGGGGGAGGCGTGGCCAGGGCACTGGAAGGACCAGGCCTAGGGCTGTGACTAAGAGTGTTGCTCCTAGGGGCCACAGTTTTTGGTGTCCTGTATCCGGGTGTGGTCCCCGTTGCCACACTACTCCTACTTCCCTTAGGCATGATAATATTAAGCCTTTTCGTCAGGGGATGAGGTAGTGTTTAGAGAGAAAGGTGCAAAGAGGAACTGTCCTTTTAAGAACCAATTAACCTCTCTGCAAAGGGAGGGGGGGAAAAACAGCTTTTAAAACCTGCTGCAGTTTTAAATCTTTCCCCCCTTATTAGTTACTCTCTCTCTGTTGTAATAGGCAACATCACAATTTTAACAAGTCTTTAAAGAAAAGACACAGAGCTCTTATTTGCAGGTGAGAAAAGAGGAATCAGGCTTAAGAAATAAAGTGAAAATAGAAGTAAAACAACCAGGGGTATGGGAGGGGAGAGGGGTTGAAAGCTACAGTACCAGCCAGCCAAAATGCAGCTTTTGCTGGGTTGAAAAACCACTGCAGTCCCTGGGTGAAAAACCAAAAACGGTTTTTAAACCCCAAAAAAACAACCTTTAAACCTCTACAAAACACACGGTCCCCCACAGTTTCACTCCAAAATATAACAATAGGAAATAAAGTGAAATTGGAAGCAAAACAGCCAGTTAAACAACCAGGGGTGGGGGAAGGAGAGAAGGGTTGAAAGCTGCAGTTTCCAGCCAGCCAAAGTGCAGCTTGTGCTGGGTTGAAAAACCACTGCAGTCCCTGGGTGAAAAAACAAAAACGGTTTTTAAACCCCAAAAACAACCTTTAAACCTCTATAAAACACACAATCCCCCACAGTTTCACTCCAAAATAACACAAATGAAAAGAAGAATACAACCTGATTCCACAATGCCTAGGAGCTTTGTACATACACTTCTGAGTGAAGCAGCAGCAGCAAGTAATAGTGCTGAGGTGAGTGAAGCAGACGAACAGTATGTGTTTTAAATGTTCGATTGAGCAACCTAATTTCTCAATTTTTACATGGTGTGGCGATTTTCACTTCTCATTCGCCCCACGTGGCTACATTGAAAAATAGGTTGCCCACCTCTAGCCTAAAGCCTTTTCAAATGATGCCTAAACAGCATTGCCTACACTGACATTTGCTTAAGAAAACAAACAAACTCTGCAGCACTTCCTAATGCATTAAATATATTACATGAGTTAGCTCAGTGTACAGTATGTATTTCATAGGCAAACATTTTACAGTAACATGAAAGTGAGATAAGATTATTGATCCATAGAAAAAGGAACAAGAACTTCTAAAAAGGATAGTTGCTGTTCCCAGCGGAAATGCTGAGGTAATCCAGAAAGACTTATAGTTAAAGGTGTTGGATGGATAAAACCGGGAATCCCAATATCAAATTGGAGCAAATGTTGAACGATAATAATGAAAATAAAGGGGCAAGGAAGTCTGAGCCTGAATTTCATCAACCTCTATGTATCTTTCCTCAATCGATAAACTGGTGAAAATGTAGAAAACACATTACAGACTAATACTTTAGAAGAATCAGAAAGCTACATTATGGACTTGATTGATGCAGCAATATCTGAAAACAAACAAATAAATGTACTGAGAGAGATTAGACTAATTAAGTAATAGTTGGTTAAGTCTCTGACCATTAACTGCTTCAGCCATGGTATTAATGGCCAAGTAATAATTACTAATACTTTAGGGACAATTAAGATTATAGACTATGTTGTGTTTGATTTGTTTTTATTTTAATGTTTTAGCTGCTACTGATTTCAATTACTAGCCAATTAATGCCCAGAGTTTAGCCTAATCAGAATGCCTGGTTTCCAAATGTTCTAAAGTTTTAGCCTACAATGTTCGTATTGTGGCATATTTACTAAACAGGGCTCTGCCAAAAGACACTTTCTGTCTCCGGAAAACACCTTACAGCTCATTTACTTCAATGTGCCAAATGGTGTTTTCAAGCACTGATAGGTGTCATTAAATAGCATTGATGAATAATATATGGGCATTAGTGCTATACCTGCTGCTTCTTTCCACTGTGGGTGCAGCTCTGCGGTAAAGATTGGATCCTCCAACTCCCGGAAAAACCTTTTCAGCACGTCTGTGACGTCCTCAATGAAGTTCTCACTGATACGAAGTTTGACGTTGCGGGCGTCCCTGCGGAATTCGTCCATGAGCAGCTTTATCCGGGACTTGGCTCCGTTTTTACGGTAAATCCCCTCATGCCTGAGTCCTGTAAGAGAGAAATTATTACAAGATTACAAGACCTGAATACACTGTCCTAACATATCTGTATTATGGATATTTTTTACTACATAAATTACGGATGTGCTTATTTTTCTGTTATTACCCCAGCTAGATTTAGCATTATACACCATTATAAAATATGGTCAATAAAAGGACTACCGCCATTACACAAAATGTGCTGCTATACACAACAGTTCTTCTTATTCCGAGACTGCCCGTCAGGTTGTAGAGTACTGTATATGGGATTTGAAAACATCAACATCCCACTGCTGGTACTCACTAGGATTCTTAAAACATGTAGGTTTGAACCAGCAATGACGAGCACAGTAATCTTGGGAGTACTAATTCACTATTACACATGTAGTAAAGAGGTACGGTAGGTGTATTTGGTTCTAGGATGATATATTATTTAGTAGATAATGATGCTTTTAATGGAGAGTTTACATGTGAAATATCATGTATACACTACATCTATGTAGAAAAGACTTTTGAAGTCTCCAAAGTTTGTTATATTTATGAAGAACTAGCTGAGAGACCCGGCGTTGCCCGGGATGTAATGTTTCCGCTCCTCTCTCTCTCTCCTCCCCCCTCTCTCTCTTCCCCTGTCTCCCCCCCCTCTCTGTTTGTCCCCCGTTCACATCAAAACAGTCCCCCTCCCTCCTTTACAGCTCCGTTCCCCCCCCTTTACAGCTTGATGCAGTGTGTGTGTGCGTCAGTCAGTCAGTCACTGTGTGTGTGCGTGTGTCGGTCTGATGCACAAACACACACAGACTGACGCACACACACAGTCAGTGTGTGCGTGCGTGTGTGCCTCAGTCAGTGTGTGCGTCAGTGTGTGCGTGCGCGTCAGTCACTCAGTGTGTGCGTGCGTCAGTCAGTCAGTCAGTGTGTGTGTGCGTGCGTCAGTCAGTTTGTGTGTGTGTGTGTGCATCAGTCAGTTTGTGTGTGTGTGTGTGTGCGCGTCAGTCAGTGTGCGTGTGTGCGTGCGCGTCAGTCAGTCTATGTGTGTGCGCGTCAGTCAGTGTGTGTGTGAGTCACTCAGTGTGTGTGTGTGAGTCAGTCAGTGTGTGTGTGTGTGTCAGTCAGTCAGTGTTTGTGTGTGTGGCAGTGTGTGTGGCAGAGTGTGTAGCAGTCAGTGTGTGTGTGGCAGTCAGTGTGTGTGTGTTTGTGTGTCAGTCAGTGTGTGTGTGTGCGCGTCAGTCAGTGTGTGTGTGTGTGCGCATCAGTTAGTCAGTGTGTGTGTGTGTGTCAGTCAGTGTGTGTGTGTCAGTCAGTGTGTGCGTGTCAGTCAGTGTGCGTGCGTCAGTCAGGGTGTGTGATCGAGTGAGACGGTCGGTTTGGGTGTGAGTGCGTTAAGGAAGGGTAGTTAGGATTGTGTGTGCGTGCGTCAGTCAGGGTGTGTGTGCGTGCGTCAGTCAGGGGGTGTGTGCGTCAGTCAGGGGGTGTGTGCGTCAGTCAGGGTGTGTGTGTGCGTCAGTCAGGGGGTGTGTACATGCGCGTGGCAGGCAGTCGGTTTGTGTTTGCACGTCAGTCACTCTGTGTGTGTGTGCGTCAGTAAGGGGTTGTGTGTGTGCACGTGGCAGTCAGTCAGTGCTTGTGTGTGCGTCAGTCAGTGTGTGTGTGTGTGCGTCAGTCAGTATGTGTGTCTCAGGTGTGTGCGTTAGTCAGGGTGTGTGGACGCGCGTCAGTCAGTGTGTGTGCGCGCGCCATTCAGTGTGTGTCAGCCAGTCAGTGTGTGTGTGTGTGTGCGCGTGGCAGGCAGTGTGTGTGTGTGTGTGCGTCAGTCAGGATGTGTGTGTGCGTGTCAGGCAGTCAGTGTGCGTCAGTCGGTATGTGTGTCTCAGGCACTCTGTGTGTGTGCGCGTTAGTCAGAGTGTGTGCGCGCGTCAGTCAGTGTGTGCGTGCGTCAGTCAGTGTGTGTGCGCGCGTCAGTCAGTGTGTGTGCGTGCGTCAGTCAGTGTGTGTGCACGCGTCAGTCAGTGTGTGTGTCAGTCAGTGTGTGGGTGTGTCAGTCAGTGTGTGGTGTGGTGTGGGTGTGTCAGTCAGTGTGTGGTGTGGTGTGTGTGTGTGTTTGTCAGTCAGTCTGTGTGTGTGTGTGTGTCAGTCAGTCAGTGTCAGTCAGTGTGTGTGTGTCAGTCAGTGTGTGTGTGTCAGTCAGTGTGTGTGTGTGTCAGTCAGTGTGTGTGTGTGTCAGTCAGTGTGTGTGTGTGTCAGTCAGTGTGTGTGTGTCAGTCTGTCAGTCAGTGTGTGTGTGTGTGTTTCAGACAGGCAGTTCGTGTGTCAGTCAGTTTGTAGTTGTTATTTATTATTTGTTGTTGTGTGCCCCCCCCTCTGCTTTTTCCTCTGCCCTGCTGCGAATGGGGGGGGGGGGGGTGAGGGGAGGTTAAGGGGGGGGGGTGGTGGTGATACCTGCTCGCGCTCCCGGCTTCCCGGCCCGGCCGCGGGGGAATGGTGGTGTACCGCGGGGGGGGGGGGGGGGGGGGGTTGTGGGGGGGTTACCTCCTTGCGCCACCCGGTGCTCCCGGCTCGGCCGCGGGGGGGATGTTACAGGGCAGGGGTAGGGGGTGAAGGGCAGGGGTAGGGGGGGCAGGGGTAGGGGGGGCAGGGTGGTTGAAGGGCAGGGTAGGGGTGAAGGGCCGGCGTAGGTGGGGGTGGAAGGGCAGGGGGTAGGGGGGGGTGAAGGGCAGGGGTAGGGAGGGGGGTGAAGGGCAGGGGTAGGGGTGAAAGTGAGGCACAAATTGTTGGCAGGAGTAAAATGTCCCTCTCCACACACACACAACGGGAGTGAGAGGTGGTGGAGAGTGGGACTGGCGCAGATCCGAGGAGGCTGCTTGGCCCCCCAGCGGCCGGGGAGGTAGCACCGGGGAGGTAAGGGAGCGCCGGGGAGGTAAGTGAGCGTTGGCGGCTGGGTTAGGAGGGCCGTGCCGCGCTTCCACTCCGTCCGGGAGCCGGTTGAGAGCGAGGGGGGAGGAGCCTGAAGTTGGCGGCTGTGGCAGGAGGGCCGCGCCGCGCTTCCCCTCCGTCCGGGAGCCGGTGCAAGGCGGCGCACGTGATGGGGGCGGGGGGGGGGACAGAGAGAGGGGGAGAGAGAGTGTGTGTGTGTGTGTGTCCTTTGGCCCGTCACTCCGCCTCAGGCCAATGAGAGGTGTGAGGGGCGGGCAGGCCAAGGGAGCCATCTCATTGGGCTGAGGCGGAGTGACGGGCCAAAGGTCCAATGTTATTGCCCCTAGGGACAGGGAGACACAGGACAGACAGACAAGCATACAACGGTTTGAGAAATATATATATAGATTGTCACAGTGACCTATTTAAAAGGTACAGTATGACTACCTATAAAACGGAATTATCTTTTTAGGTGATTATCTTGTACTTTACCATCTCCGGCCGGGGTCATGAAACCGTGAGGTGGGATATGGCGCCCGATCTGGTGGTAACTGCCATTCAAGTCAATGGCCAGTTCTAGCGCCATAACCGGCATCCCGTTTTGATGACTTCCGGCCTATGATCTACGCATTTTACTAAAATATGGGGGTAAATAGTACAAAATAGCAACTGATTCTATTTTCCAAATGACCATGTGCTTCCAGAATCAGTGGTGGCAACATACTTACTTAGTGCATACGTAGAAACCAGGGGGTTTCTGTAACAAGACAAATTTGGAGCAAAAATGGGGTGTTCTGCATCAATGTATGAAAAATATTTTGCCCTGCTCCTACTTTTCCCTGTCTGTCCCACCTAGCCACTAGGCGAATGTAAGCAGGGGGAGTTGGGGAGGAGATACATGATGCACACATTCCATGGGATGTATCACGTTCTGCATCTCTGTGAAACCATTATGGGGTGAGAGACATTTAAGCAGTGCGTCGCCGAAACTTTGCGAGACGAGAATATGATCTGATGTGACGCAGAAGCACTCTGCGCCGGATACCACACGCGCTGGACGCCCAGGCAGACGAGCAGAGCACACCTCCGTTCTGCTTACTGTGTTCTGATTCCTCAAATTGTGCACTCTCGACCATAAATCTGTGAGTGCAATGTGCATTTTCTATGTTTTAATATTGTACTAAATCGAATCCCACTATGGTTAGATTTTTTGCCAAATCACTTCAACTTTTGAGATTACGTCCTACGATGGGGAGATAAAGCCCAGCAGTATCTGGTGTCTGATTCAAATTACTAAATTCTGTGAGTTTGTACCTTAAAGTGGGGATTACCCGTTACCCACACAGGCTAGGTTTTTGTTTTTTATGCAAGCGAATGTTACAAATGTTTATCTCCTGAATTATGTCCTCTATTATGTAGGGCAGGGGTGCGCAAACTGGGGTGCAGGAGATTTTAATGGGGGGAGGGGAGAGCACGGATGGTTGCAGAGGCCCCGCGCTCTTCCCCAGGGCATTTAAATTAAATGCTGGGGGATCGCGTGAGGCCCCTGCAACACTTACCGGGATTCAGCCAGCTAAGATGCGTCGCCATGGCAATGCGGCGTCAAATGACGCCGCGGGTCCATGTGACGTGACGTCACATGACCCTGCAGCGTCATTTGACGCGGATACCAGGTAGGGGGGTGGGGGAGGGCGCGAGAGCGGGACAAGGAAGACAGGGGGGCGCAGCAGGAAAAGTTTGCGCTCCCCTGATGTAGGGTATTTAATGGGGCATGGGAGGGGGTTCGTTACCAGGATCAATGATGGAGGTAAACATTACATTAATACCAAAAGAAGAAAAGGATAGTAGTTATTGTGCAAACTATAGATCGATTGCACTTTTAAATTCTGATACAAAAATGTTTGCAAATATTCTGGCCAACCGCCTGGAGCCTCTTATGTTTCGATTGGTGCATAAAGTTCAGTCAGGGTTTATAGGTGGCAGACAGGGAGCAGATAATGTAAGGGGACTAATCAACATGATGCACTTATCACACAGGGTAGATAAACCTTTTCTTGTTGATGCTGAAAAAGCATTTGACCGTGCGGATTGACCACATCTATGGGCCGCGTTGGAGAAGTTTGGATTTGTACAAGTGATCTCAGAACCAGAGCAGAATGTTGTGTCCACAATGTTTGACGTTTTTTTTGTAATATTGCATAAAGTAGCAATTTTCAATCAAATTTGAATACAAAAGAAAACCAAACATTTTTTTTTACATTGTCAACGTATACTCTGACCAAGTAAACCAAGTGTTTCCTGCGTCAAGATGGACAAAGGCTGTAACATAAATTCCTTCCTCCATCCTTGGCCCGTGCTTTCTATTACACAGGACCAATCAGGAGTGGGCAATGGAGAAAAAATAGCACTTTTCATGTGAAAAGTAAAGAAACTTTAACCCCTGCCACGTTTTAACTAACAATGTTCAAAATATAGATTTAAAAATCACAGCAGACACGATCCCGGGCGCCGCAGACTCCTGTTTGCCCGCGACGCAGAGGACAGGAAGTCTTGCCGCATCTGTACTCCGACCACACCGACTATGGTTGAAAACCCAGTTTAACTCACCGGGGGTTTCAGCCAAGCTTCAGGCTATTTTGAATGATCCCCCTAATTTCTAGTTTCAATCAGCTTCAATATTTCTTTCCCAGTTTTATGCCCCTACCAATCATTCTTAAATCACGCTGCGATATCTGCCTCCCCCACCTTTCTTTATTCTATAGATCCGAGACCAAGGGTAGCCAACTCCAGTACTCAAGGGCCACACACAGGTCAGGTTTTCAGGATATCCCTGCTTCAGCACAGGTGGCTCCTTCATAATGACCGAGCCACTGATTAAGCCACCTGTGCTGAAGCAGGGATATCCTGAAAACCTGACCCTTGAGGACTGGAGTTGGCCACCTATGTACTAGTCCCTTTCAGAGAAGTATTTCCCTGTGATCCAAGTCTGCCCAGGATAACTTGTTCTTTTCAAATTGTTCCCTTGAAGCAGAGAGGTGCCACTCACTTTTGACAAATACTAAATCAGGTGAATTTTCCAATTTTGGAAAAAAACAAAACAAAAGGAGATCAATGAAAGTCCATCACAAATACGGAATTTTCTTTGACTGTCAAAACGACCTATGTAATATTACGTCATAACAAATGGAAGAAGTGAAAGATTTCTCAATTGTGTCTTAGGCTGAGGACCCGCTGCGGTCAGCAGCCACCAGCCTCTTGCCTCCAGTCTGGTGGTCCCCGCTGCCTCCTTCCGACGTGGCTCACTGCGTGCTGTGATGCGTCAGCCGGCCGGAGCTTCAAGCCTCTGTTGATTTGAAAGCGCAAATGCGTCACGTGGTACGCGAGTGAGCCAAAGAGGAGGGGAGCAGGGGAGGAGGGAATGAGCTACGGGAGGGAGGCGGCTTGGAAGGAAGTCTGTGATGGCAGCCGTGCATACCTCTCCCTCTCTCCCCCGCCCTCTGGTGCCTGTTTCGCAGGCTGCCCCTGCCCACTGCTGCGTGCTGGGGACTTGCATGCAGGCAGCTGCTGTGCCCGGAATCAATAGGGCTCTGTGTTTTGTCCCGCCCCCCCCGTCATGGCCGCTACTCCCCCGACCCGTTTTGGACACGCCTCCTGCGCTGGAAAAAGTTATCTGCAGATCGCAAATCGCTGTGCAGTGACTTGCATGCGCCGCTGGCAAGCAAGGCGGCCGTGCGGGCGCGTGCAGCGGGGCCTTAGCCTAAGTGATTTGCCGTTGTAGGTCAGCTCGCTTCGAAAGCTAATGAACAAATGAACTGAAACCAAACAGACAAGCTGCAGCGTAAACATCATCTGGCAGTAACTGTCTAATAACACAGATTAGATTAGATCAGATCAGAACACAGATGTTCTTCTGATAGTGGCAAATAAATGGCTTTACTAGATCAATGTGATTTTTTGTGTTTTACATGCCTATTGTATTGAGCTTGTGCTTAAACTTGAGAGCACATTTGTGTATGTGAGTTCTGCAGTATACTCTATCACAGGAGTTCCCGGCTCTAGTCCTCAAGGACTCCGAATAGTCCAGAGGATATCCCTGATTGAGTACAGGTGGTTCGGTCAAAACGATTGAGTCACCTTTGCTAATGTGAGCATATTCTTAAATCCTGGCTTGTTACGGGGTACTTGAGGACTGGAGTTGGGAACCACTGCGTCAATTGAACTTTTACACCAAAAAAAAAAAGACAAATTGCTAGATACTAGCCCTATCAACAGAAACAAAGGCAAAGGCCCTCTGATTTTATTATTAACATTTAGCCCCGCGCCTAATACATTCTAAGCAAAACCACACTTGCTGAAAAAGAGCCTACCGTATTGGGTAAGGAAAGCGATGCAGCTATCTACGATGATAGGGATGTCATTCCTGCTTAGCTGTTGGTCTCGTAAGACGTTGCCGCTGCTGCAGGCTGCAGCCTGGATATCGGTGCTCCATGCCAAGTAGTCGGCCCTGGTCACTCCTTGCAGGTATAAAGTCCTGAAGACAAGAACAATAGGCTGTTATTCACAGACCTTTCCAGGAGATGGCAGGAAAGCCACACCATGTCCTGTTGAATATGAACACGTCTGACAATGCTGAATAACTCTAATGGGGTTATTTAAACAATGTCACCAGTTTTATCAAAGGAAGAGCTCCAATTGCTTCTAATTAGATTCCTATTCCTTGATAAACATAGTTCTGCTGTTTGCACTGCCAAGAGCATTAGTAAATAAACCCCTGAAACTAATAAAGCACTAAAAAAAGCTAATAAAAGGTCCTTCAATAATTAATCAAATGTTATCCTTATGATGAAGCTTTATCACTTAGGGTGATGGGTATTCGTCTCATTTAAATGAACGCTATAATGTATGACCTAACAGGGGGAGCAAAATACTCTTTACAGTCATGTTAACTTTCACTGATTTCATAAAAATCAGTACTTTTTCATGAAAATGCCCAGAATCTCTATATCTCACTGATTTTGGACATTGGGCGTTGATATCTGTTTTTAATTTATTTTTTAAAAAACAATAAAATGAACATAGAACGCTTTTATTTAATGGCTGTCTGATGTTTGACATCTCCTTGTCACAATGAAAGAAAGAGTAGTTATCGGCTGGGTGGACTGTATGTGATTACTTTACTCCCAGACACAATGGAAGGTAACACAAATTTAGCTGAAGGTTGAAATATTTGAGTCTGTCATAAATACGGATTTATAACCAAAAAGAGAAAAGATCCCCTAAGAGGGGTTGACAACCTCAAAAATAAGGGCACTCGGGTGCTATGCAAAACGTATTACACATTTGATCACATCATACACAAAAAGATCGTCAAATTGAAAACAGTTAAAATATGTCAGCACGCATCTAATTGTGTAATAGTAAGAGACACAACTCTAATAATATTAATACACTATTCAATCAAAAAACAAGTAAAGCAAATAAATATATGCAAATAAGTAAGTATCCAATATCACGGTTCCTAAGGCATCCGTAATAAATCTTAACAGTACTTGGACACGTTAGTCAACCTAATATTACCTACTGTACATTAAAATAGCAAATAGAGAAAAATTTAAGAGAAAAAGCAATCAAAAAAAAAAGTGAAAGATTTTTAAATATAGGTGCTTGCATATAACGGCAACTCATAATTCGTCCATAATTAATCAGGTACGCAGATGCACTTCGACAATATACTTATTTCGGTTGTAAACTACCTGTCCAGCAAAAGGTGAAATAATTTAAACTGTACAGTATCATGTAGCTAACAAGAGCATGGTTCTTCTGGACAGTGAGCAGTAGGTGGCGCTAGTGTGCAATGTATACACCGCCAGGTAAAAAGGACATCTAGAAAATGACACTACTAGAGCCAACTTACCGCCCTTTCTCAACAAGGATCAGTATATCCTTCTTCTCCGAATTCTCTGTTATTGGGGATACAGCTGGTAATCAAAAACAAAACCGCAGACAAATATTACATTCACCTCTTTGTCTCTGCAGGCACAAGCAACACAATTTCTGTACAAATAGTAAATATTACACTTTACCTTCAGCTATTAAACACATTGCTTTAGAAATACATGACGTAGCACTTCATGGGAGGCGCATAATAATCAAGTTCACCGGCTATTAATATTTTCTTATAAATATCAGGCCCGTCAAATACACAATAGGCAGAGGATTAATTCTTAAATTAGACTGCAAGACTCGGGCCGCATCATCAGAGGGGCGGGGGGAAAAAAGTAGCCTAAAGCTGACACGCAGTCACTATAATCCCACCTCTCTCCCCCTATCCTCTCTCACTCTGTCACCCCATCCCCTCTCTCTTTCCCCTCATCCCCTTCTCTCTCACCCCTCACCTCCCCCTCCCCCTCACCTCTCTCCCCCTCTCCCCCTCCACCTCCCCCCCCCACGTCTCTCTCTCCCCCCCTCACCTCTCCCCCCCCCCCTCACTTCTCCCCCTCACTTCTCTCTCTCCGCCAAATGTGGCCTGTGGGCTGCGTGTTTGACAGGCTTGTGACTTAAAATATAAAGAAACAGTAGGGACACAGTAACCAAGGGACACCTGATCTCTACCCTTCTAAGGGGGCGGCCCCAGTCACTTCTACAACGCACGCATTGCGTGCCTCAGTGCTGACTGGGACCTCACCTTAACTCTCTTTGTCCCCCTCTCTCTGTCCCTTTCTTACTTTCCTTCTTTGGCTTTCAAATTTCATATTTTTGTTGTAGAAAATAGAAGGGTCACACGTTATTCAAAAACCCCAAAAGCTTTGTTTGCGGAATTTAGCAAACGTTGCCCTTTGTGAAAATCTACTGGATTCTTTGACATTCGTGACAACAATAATATTTTCGAGCATTTCGTGACCCAATATGTTCCTCAATTTAAGCACAAATTCTGAAGCTGCATCTGTTGCTCTATATTGCTGGGAGTGGAATAGGTCCCCGTATTGGGTGTTGATAAGTATTGAGACAAATTAATGATCAGAATAAGTGAAATAGGTGTCTACATGCCAACTGAATATTCAAGCCCTATTGAACTGTATTACTGAACTTTGTGACATGGATATTGGTCTTTGGTGTGGACAAAACAGAATGCACTTTTAATAATAGCTAGAATATAATTAAACTCAATTAAAAGAAGTCCGCAAACTGACAATATTTTTTTTTTAAATAATTTATATATCGCAAAGTAAATTTTTAGATTTTTAGATTTGGAAGCACATACTATTTGAGTGCAGAAATTCATAGAAATGGCACAATCGGCCACTTTGGCGGATATAAAATAAACCCCCTAGACCATCAAGCTCAACGCCAGTCATCAAAAACCTTCAACAGGTTGGACTGAGCCTCTGATTGAGCCACCTATGGTGCTGAAGCTGGGATATCCTTAAAACCTGGCCAGTTGGGAGGTCTTGAGGACTGGAGTTGAGCACTCCTGCCCTAGGCCACAACCCCTTACTCCCATCTGAAATGTAGACCCATTATCAGCAGAGAAGAATTCTAGTGATGATTCTAGTGATGATGACAATCAAATAACTGCACTTACTAAGCTCTTGGAGTTGACGGAGATTGACACTGTCTTCAGCTGCACCATGATCCTCAGGACAAATGAAGAGGTGACATTTCTGCAGTAGGAAGAAGCCTTCCATCCACTGATCTGGATTGAACATTGCCTTGTAACGCATTCTCCCAAGCCGCTGGAACTCAAGCCCTAACAAGCAGTGACAGCTCAGCGGTGTAAACCACTGCATGGGGGGGAAAAGGGGGTCAGCTACTGTAAGGGACTACATGCAGTAACCTCACACGTCTCGTTTGCTGGGAGGACCTACCTTCCCAATTGCACTAGTCCAGGTATGGAGTGTTTCAGCAGCATCAGTTCCGAACTGGTGCACTTTCTCCGAAGACAGGAAGATCTCAAATGTGTATCGGAACCTAAAAAACAGGGCACATGTGGACCCAGGAGGTAGCATTCAACAGGCAAAACACAAATGTATTATAATATTGTAAGGATTCTATAGCACCTACAGTACTTTCTTAAGCAGCTTGTACACTATAAGCAGCCTCTACAAAACATATAAGCCCCACATACTGCTTGCCTTCTCTTAAGATAATTATTGATAGATACTGTACTTTCTATTTGGGACCTACAGTAGTAAGTGGGACTGTTACCAGCAACACAGAGTTTCCAAACTGAGTTTAGTACAGTCTATCCCTGTACAGCATGTCTCAGATGTACCTTTCAACAGGCGCAGGGCTGTTTATCACTTGGTCAACCATCCTGTTCACTCCCAGACACACAACTTCTGATGGTTCGATCTTCCCAATTGGTTCAGAGCTCTTGTCGCTCTCATAAAAGAGGAGAGACCTTTCCAAGACACACCAGTGTTTGTGGAATTCTGGTTGGAATGCAAATCAATTAATTACACACTAACTAAAGACTTTACAAAAACATTCTAGAGACTTAATTGCATTATCTGAAAGGTTAGAACACTCACATAAACATATATTTAATATCAATTGTAATTTTTAAGGTCTTCTTTTTTATTTTTTCCCCCTTTTATCTACAGTACAATTAGGGAATTATTGCAACAAATATGACCTAACGACTCCGCCACAGGTTAAGGAAATACTTGTTTTATCATTTCAAATGTGAGGAAGCTATATGTATGCATGTGTATCTTTATTTATACAGCACCCACGGCAGTACTCAGCGCTTTACAAAAGAGGCAATACAGTTCAGGGAATTATAATACAATAAGTGCAACAAACAAAATCAGACAATAGGAAAGAGAATCCCTGTACCGGGGAGCTTACAATCTAAGTGGTTTGTTGGGAGACTGAGAGACAGCAGGTGAGGGATTAAGTGCAGTAGATGGCAGTGCTTGGCCACAATGGTTGGTAGGGGCGACTGTGGGTGTGGGACAGTAGCCATGAGTTCAGGCTATTGGGATGCTTCATGTAGAGGTGAGTTTGAAGGTTGCACTTAAAGGTGGGAAGAGAGGGTGCTCGGCATATACGGAATGTGAGGGAGTGCCACAGGTAAGGGACAGTGAGGGAAAAAGGTTTAAGGCGTGAGAGAGCAGTAGAGGTGAAAGGGGTGGAAAGGGGACAGTTAGGCCGCGTCCAGGATGAATGTGTGCGTGCTCGCTCTCGTACGCCATGACGTCATACGCTGATGAAGCTGGAGCGAATCCTGGCCATTTAGAAATGTGCTGTTGCGCGTGGGGGGCGTGGCCGTGACGTCACAGAGCTGGTTCGCCCTCATTGGGCCAACCGCTCACATGACCCGGCCAACGCGCGGGAAATACAAAATAATTTGTCTCCTCAAGCTGCACTCCATGGAATGCTCCCGGGCACGTGTGTGTGCGCGTGCGTGCACTAAAGACGATCACATTGACATAGCGTTATTTATCGCCCAGCGCTCAAGTGCGCGTGCTCTCTCGGCCTGCCCGCGATTTATGGGTAGAGCGCAGGAGACGACTAGGGGCATAACATGAGATCAGCGCTGATATGTAGTGAGGAGAAGATAAGTGGAGAGCCTTGAAGGTAAGTAGAAGAACTTTGTAGGTGATCCGAAACTTAATGGGAAGCCAGGAGAGGGATTTCAAGAGGAGATGAGCAGAGACTGTTCTGAGAAAGAAAATTATTCTAGCAGCAGAATTTTGGATACATTGAAACGGAAAAAGGTTGTGAGGCAGGGAGGCCTGTTAGCAATAAATTACAATAATCCAGACAGCAGTAGATTAACAGGAAAGGACAGATCCTATATATTTCCCAATGTATATATTGTACTAAAAGATAGGGCCTATAGAACTAGACAGCAAAACTGAGTGACTATTTGCATTATAGTTTTAGACAATATTTCTGTTTTAAAAAAGTGTTAAGGTTCACTGCGGCTCTTCCAAGGGATTTACCAGTCGTCCAGCGGACTGTCAACCTTGCTTCTCACGGAGTGAGATTTGGATTGCGGACCACAGACCAGATGTACCGGGTTGGCGGTGATATCTTTTCACAATTGCCCATTTTTTATCTACCTTTGTGAGCGTGACTTTTCCCTCCCCCCTCCCCCTTCCTTTTCCAAATAAATGTACTATTTTACACTATGGGGCGTGCGCTCTCTCTTCTCTTTTTCCTCCAGATCTAAATTCAGATGTGGTTCATCCTATTGAGTGCTACCTTAGACCCCCCCCAACTGGAATCAATTATCCAAACACCTTTTGGACTTTACTGAAGGCAAAAAAGACTTTACTGAAGGACTGGTTCTATATTTTATTTCTATTTAATATATTATTCTATTAGTATTAGTTATCAGTTTGTATTTTTTGTCATTAATCACTTTTTATTCACAGATTCTTTGTCTATCGCAATTTTATTGTAGCAATTTGCATAGCACTTCACCTTTATCATTTAAATTGATATTAGATTATACAGTAAGCACATTTGGCGCTACTTTATTATTCTTTATTATACATATATATATATATATATATATATATATATATATATATATATATATATACACATATTTTTTTTCCCCCCTTCCCTATTTCTTTTGTAATCATCATCAGTTACAGTTGCCAACTGGCATAAAACTGCCCCTATAAACTTTCATACCGTCTTTCGCTTTCTTTGCAGTGAAAAGCTTGCTCATGGCGGCTGTCTTGTTCAGATACCCAGAATGCACCACTGGCTGCATGATCTCATCGTACACTCTGACTTGGTTAGAATCATCTGGTGCTGGTCCTTCAGCTGCACACGTTAAAGGGATTTCACAAAGACATTATTCATCATTCTGTCTGATAAATACATGTATTGTACACATATAACAATGAGAAAGCAAGAGGTGGAAGTTGTATGTCATAGTTGCAGACTGTGGGCTCAGCTTTTCCACTTCTGCACAGGGACAGAGGTGCTGATACACTGATACAGAACAGCAACTTTATGTGAAAATATTCATAGAGTACAATGTCTGAAGGGCATAGGAAGGATATTCAGCTAGACTGAGTACTGAATGATATAAGTTAGAATGGATAATGGTATGATATATAGTCAGAGTACTGTATGATATACAGTTAGATAATTGTATGATATATAGTCAGAGTACTGTATGATATACAGTTAAATTCCTATGTGATATTCAGTCAGGGCATGATATACATCTATAGAATTGTATGATAAACAGTTCTGTAATGTGAAGAGTTTAATAAACCCTTTCCATTTCAGATTTTCTGACTCCCGTGGCATAGACTAGGGTTTACTATATATATATATATATATATATATATATATATATAGTAAACCCTAGTCTATGCCACGGGAGTCAGAAAATCTGAAATGGAAAGGGTTTATTCTATATATATGCTATTTATATAGCAAATGCAAATAATACTGTATGCTCATTTGCATGTCTTAGGCAGGTCTGCAACCCCGCCTTTCACCATTATCACACAGCACTTCCACTGCAGCAAGGGATTCTGGGAAATGACATGCAAATGAGCACACAGTGACACTTTTTGCTTCAAAAACCATTTTATACATGGTTCCCTATAGGCTTAAGCTTGCTGCATAATCACAGCTTTAAGCACAGCCAGGGTTAAGATGCATAGCCAGAAAACCCACCCACAGACAGCTGTTTCAACCTTAATGGGTCTCATCAGTGTGGGGTTGGTTAACTGGCTATGCAATGATATATATATATATATATACATATATATACAGGCATACCCCGCATTAACGTACGCAATGGGACCGGAGCATGTATGTAAAGTGAAAATGTACTTAAAGTGAAGCACTACCTTTTCCCACTTATCAATGCATGTAATGTACTGCAAACTTCATATACGTGCATAACTGATGTAAATAACGCATGTGTAACAGGCTCTATAGTCTCCCGTCTGCTGTGCACCAGCTTCGTACAGGTAGGGAGCCGGTATTGCTGTTCAGGACGTGATGACAGGCGCATGCGTAGCTGCCGTTTGCCTATTGGGCGATATGTACTTACTCGCGAGTGTACTTAAAGTGAGTGTACTTAAAGCGGGGTATGCCTGTAATATATTATACAGTATGGTATTATCTATATATATATGTGAAAAGGAGAAGTGAAGGTGCCCCTAACTAAACCGATGTAAACATGAATTACTGTGAGACTTTGATTGCATATAGCCATTCTAAATCATAGCCAATCTGTTATACATGTTGGCTGGGACTGACTTCTGCTATACACAGTACAGCATCTTATGCTATCTATTTCCATAATACTGGACACTTCCAGTTCTAGCAATTTACTAAACTAATGTATATTGTTTGAGGTTTCGTGTGGGGTGTCCAAGCGGCCATTTTAATCCCCCTTTTGCACTTGTTTTTATTACATGTGTACTTAAATAAAATGTTGTGATAATTTGGCATACACGTGTTCTCCCTATGGGATTCTTTTCTTTTTGCAAATATATAAAGTCACGCTTTTACTGGTCTATTTTTGAAAAACTGTACTGATGAGCTTCCTCTTGCAAAACATATTTCCTGCATTTCGAAGGAGTGACTTCAAGCAAGTTTCCATGAGATAATGACCTGATCTGCACTTTTGCAGTTTATTCAGAAATCCCCTTTTCCTTTTTAAAGGTTAAAAATCTACCTGAAATGAATTCTTAAAAGCTGATAACTATGGTTATCCGAGTCCTTGATCTTAAACAGCAGTTCAAGCAATATCCTACAGTGTGCTTTTTTAAATAAATCAGTTCTGTACTATGAAAATACTTGTAGCATTAAAAAAATAAAAATGTTTAAGACATTTTAATGTTTCTAATGTAGAAAGCATTTACAAAGTGACAGCCCCCTTCCCCTTCTGATAGGCTCTGGCTCTTGGCCCCGCCCTCTCTCTAGCAGTGCACCAATGAATCTAGTAACAGCCCAGTCACTCATATTCCAGGACTACATTGCCCAAATGCTGTGCAAGAACTGAATTAAATAACCCGAGCAAGCGATCGATTAGAGTCGATTACTGGAGAACGGATCGATCTGCATCTTTAGTTAATCACTTGTCAGTGTGCAGATTGTATTGATGCACAAGTGAATGGGAATTTTATATATTTTTTTTAAATGGCAGCTTGAACTGCAGCTTCAATAGAATTAGGTAACAGACCCCTAGTAGTCGGGCAGCAATTGGGCTGGATAGTAGAGATGCTTTCTTCAAGAGGTTAAAGTCCCCGCACAGCTTCGGTACAGGTAGGGAGCCGGTATTGCTGTTCAGGACGTGATGACAGGCGCATGCGTGAGCTGCCGTTTGCCTATTGGGCGATATGTACTTACTCGCGAGTGTACTTAAAGTGAGTGTACTTAAAGCGGGGTATGCCTGTATATATATATACAGTATGTATTATCTATATATATATTAGTGAAAAGGAGAAGTGAAGGTGCCCTAACTAAACCGGCATGTAAACATGAATTACTGTGAGACTTTGATTGCATATAGCCATTCTAAATCATAGCCAATCTGTTATACATTGTTGGCTGGGACTGACTTCTGCTATACACAGTACAGCATCTTATGCTATCTATGATTCCATAATACTGGACACTTCCAGTTCTAGCAATTTACTAAACTAATGTATATTGTTTGAGGTTTCGTGTGGGGTGTCCAAGCGGCCATTTTAATCCCCCTTTTTGCACTTGTTTTTATTACATGTGTACTTAAATAAAATGTTGTGATAATTTGGCATACACGTGTTCTCCCTATGGGATTCTTTTCTTTTTGCAAATATATAAAGTCACGCTTTTACTGGTCTATTTTTGAAAAACTGTACTGATGAGCTTCCTCTTGCAAAACATATTTCCTGCATTTCGAAGGAGTGACTTCAATGCAAGTTTCCATGAGATAATGACCTGATCTGCACTTTTGCAGTTTATTCAGAAATCCCCTTTTTCCTTTTTTAAAGGTTAAAAATCTACCTGAAATGAATTCTTAAAAGCTGATAACTATGGTTATCCGAGTCCTTGATCTTAAAGCAGCAGTTCAAGCAATATCCTACATGTGTGCTTTTTTAAATAAATCAGTTCTGTACTATGAGAAAATACTTGTAGCATTAAAAAAATAAAAATGTTTTAAGACATTTTTAATGTTTCTAATGTAGAAAGCATTTACAAAGTGACAGCCCCCTTCCCCTTCTGATAGGCTCTGGCTCTTGGCCCCGCCCTCTCTCTAGCAGTGCACCAATTGAATCTAGTAACAGCCCAGTCACTCATATTCCAGGACTACATTGCCCAAAATGCTGTGCAAGAACTGAATTAAATAACCCGGAGCAAGCGATCGATTAGAGTCGATTACTGGAGAACGGATCGATCTGCATCTTAGTTAATCACTTGTCAGTGTGCAGATTGTATTGATGCACATAGTGAATGGGAATTTTATATATTTTTTTAAATGGCAGCTTGAACTGCAGCTTCAATAGAATTAGGTAACAGAGCCCCTAGTAGTCGGGCAGCAATTGGGCTGGATAGTAGAGATGCTTTCTTCAAGGGATTAAAGTCCTACAACAACCCCTCCCCCACCCCCCTTATCAGCTGTAGCTCCTTAGGCTAGGTCCCCAGTGCATGCTGCAGCGCATGCCCAGGAACAAAAACCAACCCTCAATGGTGCCGGACTAGTAGAGCAGCCTTGGCTCGCAATTTGCCGTGTGACAAGAAAATTGTCTTCAGAATTGGCTACGGACCGCTGGCCACGTCCCCCGGCGGTTCAGCCAATGAAGGTGAACAGCTGGGTGATGTCATTGTTGTGCCCCCCCCCCCCCCCCCCCCCCCCCCCCCCCGCTCCATCGCAATCTCCTGCAGCTCAGCCACAGACCGGAGATCGCGGTTCACACAGCTGCACGTGCCGCCAGCCTGCCAGGCGCACGTGCAGCAGCCGACACTGTAAGGGCCGTAGCCTTAGACAGAACAGAGAATGTGATAGAGGGAGCAGAGCTATAGAGTGGAGCACCATGGATAGATCTATCCTCACTGTTTAGGCAGATGTTGTTTGTTCCCCAGTTGTCAGCAGCCTGTGTGGACAGTGTGGAGTTGTCAACTGAATCAGCGACAGACTCGGCATCCGAGAAAAACTGCATCACAGACTTTAACAGGTTTGGTCCTGCTACAGCGGCACAGAGCACCTGCAAAACACAGAAGAAACTTCCAATGTTGGGCTGCAAGTAGTGAAAGTGGCCTAACACTTTGAGGACCGGGTCTTCGAACATATGCATGTAGTATTCATGTTTAACCCTTTAGTAACCGTGATGCAAAGCCATGCACGGTGGAGGTAAATACAGTAACAAATTCAACAAAGCTTTGGCCAACAATAATGAAACCTCAGTGGATAAATACGAGGTGTAAGGTATTAGAATAGGTAGCAACTAGGATGAGCAATTATATCAGACAATGCAATCATTTCCAATTTCGTGGCCAATAAAATACATAACATGATCTGCCACAAAAATATATAAACAAACACACATTAAATATATACATTTCATTTTTTAATGTATATATCTAAAATGTTTATATCACTGAAGAAGGTGGGTAGTGTTATACACCACTAGATGGAACCAAAATGTTATACTTTGCCCATAAAGCTGTAATCCAGGCTGCTCGCTATTTTATGCTTATTTTGTATTTAATATGACCTAAACCAGATCCAATCTGCAGCACTGTGACCTCCGCAGACTACAGATTCCTGAGGTATTTGAGGTTTTTCTTTACACCAGACAAGAAAACGTGTCCAATGCACAAAACAGAAGTGGTTGTCCCACTCGCGCTGGCAGCTAGTAGAATACAGCCATTGACACACAATCCCTGCAAGCTCTAACCCCAACACCCACTACATCATATCATATATATTTGTGTCAAAAGGAGTGCTATTGGGTGTGACCAAATGTATACAATAAAAGACAAAGATTCCCTCTGCTACATCCAATATGACAAAAAATATATATAGTTGAATACTTAACTGTATATCTTCTCATAATTAAGGGTAATTTAGTTCAACTCTTTGGCCAAAGCATTCTACGCCTGCAGCCACGTCACGGCGTGACCACTAAGCACGTCCCAACACTGCAAAATGTACAGACCACTTAGAAAATTTGGGGTCCCCATAGTTGGGGAGCTGCAGATTAAAGCAGCAATCCAAGCGTTTTTTAATATTTATTTTACACAGGATTGAAGAAGGGGGTCTCTGCAGCTGAACCCCATTCATTTCAGCGTTGAGGACGCCTGATTCTGGCGATACCGACCTGCGTAGGGCTCTGCTCGGCTACGAGAGTTCACATTATGGCAGAGTTTCAAAGCTCCCGCGCCCAACAGGAAGCTGTAACGTCATCAGGTTCGGCTTCCTATTGGCCCGCATGACGCGGGAGCTTTAAATTTTAAACCCCGGCTAGCTCAGCTGAAGCGGCTACCGGCACCGCCTACAGAGGTAAGTATCTACAGAAGAAGCTTCAATCATGTGTTTAAAAAAATAAATATTTATGGATTGCTTCTTTAACTCCAATGTCGATAATATTAAAAAAAATAAACACACATTTTGGAGATTCCTTTTTCAACAAACATGGCCACTGAGCAACTTCCTGCTAGTAAGGTCATTAGTAGCAGTGACATCAATGTTGTTGTTACAGCCCGCAGGAGGTGCTCAGAACTCAGGAAATCCTCCAGTCAAAAAATCCTCAAACACAGTGGACTAAATCACATTTCTTTCCATTTGTAAAGGGTTGTGTTGAAAACAAGTTCCATATCTTCCGTATGAAATGTATCATATAATCTGTAATTGGTTAGTACCCTCAGTATCTCCTCCTGCGTGTTTATTTGCGGGTGAGAGCCCCTGTATCTGCCGTCCCGGTACTTGCGTGTGATGAAGTCTCGTCTTTGTTCCATTCCGTCATCGGGATGAAGCACCTCAGATGGTGGGACCTTTGCTGCCCAGAATCGGTTCGCTCTATCATTGCCCAGGATGATGAAAAGCTGCGAATGGTGGAAGACCGTTTCACTTACAAGAGAGGCAGCTCTACCCAGCTCTAAATAAGGAGGAGTGGCTCAGTGAGGAAAGACACTAACTCACTAAACAATGACACAGAGCTTGAAGTGGGGGAACCTGATTCCGTTCCCAGTGTCAGCTCATTGTGACCTTGGGCAAGCCACTTTATCTCCCTGTGCCTCAGGCACCAACAACATACAGTACATTGTATGCTCATCTGGGCAGGGTCTGTGCCTGGAACAATCCTATGTGCTGCGTACCGCGCACTATACTGTAATTTTGAAGCATTTTACGTTTCATCGGGAGTAAAGTGCTATGTGAAATAAAGTTATTATTATTGAATATACTGATTGAGGTGACATAACACTATATAAACACAATTGGGGGGAAAGCAACAATGTAATTGGGATGTTATTCACTAAAGAGTTTGGTCGTACAGATAGAAGATATTGGGCTTTATTTACTGAACAGTGCTATATATTAAGACATCTTATGGGGCTAGTAAGTGTTTTATGGCTTAGTAAATATACCCCAACATTAAAGCTTCGAACGTTCAGAAAGTAAGTTTTCTCTTTGGTATAAAATGTCTAGGAATTATTTGTCCAGGAAGTTGAATAAGTAGCAGCTAAATCATTAAAATAAGAACCGTTTAAACAAATAGAGCACTGTGAAGTGTCTTAATCAATTGCCCTGCTTAGTAAATATGGTCCATTGTGCTTTGGGTATTAGACAATAAAGGTGTACTGCCTCCAGAAAAGATCCTGAGAAAAACACAGAAAACCTCAACAAAGCCCAGGACATCAAACTTAGGCCTGTACAAACAGGGAAAACATCGTCACATTACCTGAAACAAGAGCCAACATTATTTTGCCTGACATATTCCATGAGTGGCCAAACAGTCCTCAAAAGCTACTAACAGGCCACGTTTTAAGGATATCAGTGCTACAGCACATGTAGCTCAATCAAAATGACTGAGCCACCTGTGCTCAAGCAGGGATATTCATAAAACCTGGCCTGTTGATGACACTTGAGGGCTGAGTTTGGCCACCCCTGGAATAGGGTATTACCTCAGGGGCATTACCTCAGTCATGGGCAAACCCACAGCTAGCTTGCCACTAGGGATAGGAGTAACGCCAGGTTTAGGTATGATTTCCATAACGTAATGTTATTTCCCAGCGTTAACTTTAACTGAGCTTAGTGAATATGGCATGCTATTATCTACGGGTCGTTGCATATCGTTTTCACTAATGGCGGTTAGGGAATATAACAGTTCTAATGTAGATTTCCTAATATTTCCTTTTACGGTGCTGATATTGTTCATAATTTACTTCACAAAGTAAACTGCACAAGCGTTAATCTATTAATGCCAGAAACAGCTTTCAAATGTATTATGGTGCCTGAGCGTAAAGCAATAAATGGGGTTATTCATGAAACAGCGATAGTCCCAATCAGAGCACTATCACACGAAAACTTCCACTGAAGTTTAACACTATCACAGTTTAATGAATAACCCCCAAAGAGACAAGATAACCTCAAACAGCTTCATCAGAGGTCAATCACTTTACCTCTAAGACACTTATTCTTCATGACTGAATATCTGCACTTTAAATGTCCTGTGATGTTTAGAGTCTAGATCACGCTTGGAGTAACCACTTGAAACATTGGAATGCATCCCTATTTTTGTTCCTACTATGATTTATGTCCCTTTTTGTAACCAACCTAACCTCTTCTATGTCTAATAAACGGGAGATGTCTCTGACCTGCACAATCTCATTGCTCCAGA
Organism: Ascaphus truei; assembly: GCA_036426205.1. NCBI lineage: Eukaryota > Metazoa > Chordata > Amphibia > Anura > Ascaphidae > Ascaphus > Ascaphus truei. The sequence goes on along the minus strand of CM071571.1, from coordinate 32,492,066 downwards.
TGGTGGTGTCCAGTTTCAGGCTCTGCACTTTGGAAATATTTGTCCCGAGGCTTCTGTGCTGACCTGTATAATAAAGGCAGAATAAAGATGTGTCAATCCAACAGTAGAGAGTTCTTACTAAAGCGGGGTTTCACTTTGGGACATTTGGGACAAAGAGAAAAATCATTGTTGGAGAACCCTCTCAGGTTTTTCTATTCAGTGAGTAAAAGATTTGGAAGGTTACATATAAGACTATACAAGACCAGTTGTACTCAGTATTGTTTTACATAGGAGTGTTCATTTTCAAATGTGAAATGATGATTTTCACCTGGACAAGTAATGCACATTTATGTAAAGTTGATTGATGAAACTGGCACAAATGTTTACTGCTAATGTTAAAAAAACGTTTGATACATTCTGCCCAAAGTGACAATAAGCAAACATCAACCTGCACATTGCTTGCATATCACGACACACAAATTGATGGAGGCCCAGTCAGGATTGGAAACTTTGCAGTCTGCACAGGTCTTGTTGGCTTTGTTTGACCAGATCTTCTCAGCCACTTCATAGTCCGACAGTGTCTCGGAGATACATTCCAGCAGCGCTTCCATCCACTCCTTCTTCTCCCTCTCTGTTTCTGCTGTGAAACTGGCAAACAACGCACACTAAATATGGGAATTATGCCTCAACCAGCATCACAAAAACGGGGGGAAAGCATATTTTTGATATATACCTTACAATTATAAGACGCAATGCAGTAAGACCACCTCAATTTAGAGCATACGTAAAATAAAAGTAATAGCCATTTTCTCTCAAGCACATAATACCCAATGTCTACATTCCCATTCAGGTGTAAAGCATTTACAAAGGACATTAAGACCTGTGGCAACATTAATATTGAATCCTACGGAAACTCTGGGTGGGTAAGTTGAGGTATATGGGTAGAAAATGAGTCTGGCTACATATGTAATACTTTTCTCATTAATGTGCAGAAACCATTAAGAATTGATATCGTCCGCCCACTTTCAACCCAATTTACCTACAACCTTCATCTCTCAGTATCAATGTATGATGTTACCTTTTTATCTCCCTGATTTTTTTGGGGGGGATGGGGGGCTATCAATGGAAAGGGTAAGGTTTGCTACATCTAGGATTAAAAACAAATTATTTTCTTTTGCGTTGAAAGGTTTGAAGTAATATTAACCTTCCTAGCTATTGGTCTACTTCAAATCAAGCCAGGCACTTTAGCTTTGACTCAACGACAAGAGAAAATTGTAGAAAAGCCCACTTTCTTTGTCGTCATACAACCAAGTGTGTGTGAGGAACTTGTGTCAACATATTTCTTACTTTTGATGGAGAAGGTAAAAGAAGGGACATGTTTTAATCACTAAGAAGTTGAATGATGGTAACATAAGTCTGTTTGATCAGTTAGCCCTAAGATGTGTGTTTGCTACTTCACTCATTTCATGGTTACCTGAAGATTTTCTGTGGGGTGATCAGCTCGAAGCTCCTGTTCTTTGCATCTCGGATGGTGGAGCCCTGCATTTCAATCACAAACATCCCAATGCCCATTTTGAAGAACTGTAATGAAACGGGAAGAGAAGAATCCATTCAGATGTAGAATAAAACCAATACAAACAGATCTGGGGTTTATTATTAGATTATTTACATCAATGGTTCTCAACCATTTTTGATCTGGGCTACCCCTGAAGGATTTTTAAAATCTCGGGGCACCCCCTGACCTCACACATTCCCTTCCGGTCTAGGACATGTCGACGCAGTCGTATAACCGCTGGGACATTTGGCTGCTGCAGGTAATGTATCCTCTAACCCCTTATCCTGACTTTAATATCCTTAACCCCTTAACCTAAGAACCTTAACTCCTTACCTCCTCACCCTAAAAACCTTACTCTGTTAACCCATTACCCTAAAAACCTTACTCTGTTAACCCATTACCCTAAAAACCTTACCTCGATAACCTCTTACATTAAAAACCGTAACCTTAATGACTTACCCCGTTAACCCTTTACTTACCCTAATAACCCTAACCGTAACCCCTAATATATGTATGAATGTCTTTATTTAAATAGCGCCATTATTTTACATAGCGCTTCACAGTAGTAATACACGTGACAATCATATAAATAATACAAATAACAGGTCATGGTAATGTTATCGCTAATCACCTACTGTACCTCGGGACAGAAGAGGTCAGTGGCGGTTACCTGGCCCTCGGTGGAGAAACGGCCGCATCTAAAACTCCCATTCGGTCCCAGTGCCATTCCGTACACAATCACCCTCCTTTTCACAAGCACACACCCAACACACTCACTTACCCTCTTGTTACACACTCCCCATTCACCCTCACACATCATACTCACCCTTTTACTTAAGACACACTCTACATTTGTATCCCCCTTCTCACACAGCCCAGTCACTTTGTTTCTCAATCATAAATACCCCAATTCTCTTACTTACACCACATACTTTCCACCACCCCACAAAAAATTAGCCTCCCTCACCCTCCCCACACAAAGCCATCACACTCTCCTCCCCACAGAAAGCCCTCACTCCTTCCCTCCCCTTCCCACACACCTCTAACATGTCAGCTGATCAGTGCGGGGCATGTCCTGCGCTGTCTAGAGATGAAGAGGCTACTCTCTTTCTCCAGGCTGAGAGATGAGAGCCGGTTCACAGCCCCTATGTCTCCAGGCAGCGTAAGAGTTTTTTTCTGTAGCGCCACGGCACCCTTGGCAGAGGTTTGAACTACACCAGGGTTCCCCAGCACCCTGCTTGAGAAACACAGCTCGACATTTTAGTGAATAATAATGACAAATAGATCTTCTGACAGTGGATCTTTAAACCTTGTTTTTTCTTAGTTTTACTCCTTTGCTGCTAGGAGAGACTGTAAAGGGAATAAAGGGTTTCCCTAAGTCTTTCCTATCTCATGTCTTACCTGTTCGGTCTTGTATATCCACACTTCATCCGTGGTGAGGACGGCAAAGATTTTAGATTTATAACCTTTCACCTCCAGGTAGCCAGACTTCTGACATGACAAGCTGCAACCAAACCGCGGCCGTGGGAAAATCATACGATGCTCCTTCACCTTGTTCTGCACGGTAGAGCACCACTCACTCCTCTGAGCTGCCGGAGGAAGAGCAATCAACACGAAGACCATGAAAACCTCTGTTTTTTCAAGCTTGTCATTACATAGAATACCGAATATATCAACCATTAACACCCATAGCTCTGCGTCATCCATTACGGAGCTGAAGGGGGTGGCTTAGTGGTAATGTCAAATTGGATGTAGCATTGGGCTTTTCTGTTTTTTGTCGTATACATTTGGCCATGCTCTGTAGCACTCACATATATATATATACTATATTAATCTATATGTTGTTAATATATAATATATATATATTATATATTAATATATATATATTATATATATATATTAATATATTATTATATATATATATATTATATATGTGTGGTGGGTTTTGGGGTTAGAGCTTTCTGGGGTTGTGCGTTTGTTCATTTTATTTTCAACTGGTATCAGGAGGTTAGTGGCCCCTGCTTCCAGGGTTTAAGCTCACCCCTCCCCACTTTTTAAAGTAAGGAAGGTTCTTTCATTATGCTGTATGATGGACTCACTGCAGCCCTTCTCCCTCCACAGAGTTAAAGAGAAGTTTCAACAGGTTAGTATTAGGACCTGCAAATTTTGGTTATGCCTTGATGTTGGCTTGCAGGCTTATAACGCTTTGGCCAAAGGGTTAACTAAATGTCCCTTATTATGAGAATATATTATTGAAGTATTTAACGATATACTAATTCTATATATGTTGTCAAATTGGATGTAGCCATTGGGCCTTTATGTCTTTTGTTGTATACATTTGGCCACGCTCAGCAGCACTCCTTTGACACATATATATAATAGATAGATAGAAAAGAAAAGAAAAAGCGCCCGATCCTAGTGTTAGTTTTCTACAGTAGCTAAACATAGTGTTAACCCACATCCAGACCCTAAAAGGGTCTTTTTTTCTGGAGAGGCGAGAAAATGAGAGGATAGGTTGGAGTATATTTTAGTACGTGCCCTATATACCTCCCAATATACTACTCCATACAATAACAGAGAGATACCTGTAAACATACCTGATATACCTGGAAAATAACCTGATTTCAATATGTAAAATCATTCAAATGACATCAATTTGCTATTTCCCATCTTATTATTAATATATAACAGAACATGGTCAGGTACCGCTGGTTTGTTACCAAGTCGATATATCATACTTTAAGGATTAAAAGTGTGAATTTCTCACTATTAAACAGGCACAATAATGAGGTTGCAAATACCCTAAAGTAAACGCATATAAAGTATATTTTTCTCTCGCTACCATCTGACAATGATTTTTTTTCGCAGTGCCTCACTTCCTCCTCGCTCTTCTCAAATATTTCGTTATACCGCCGTGAGCATACCTGTGGAGTCTCTCGTGGTCTGGACTCGTGAGTACTTTTACTACTACCATGCTGTTTGAGAATTGATTGACTGTGATACTTGTGCGCTTATTTCATAACGCTGATGATCTGAAAGTTGTTTTTCAGACACCTGGGGACGCGAGTAATAGGCACTGGTTGGGAGTTTGTATTCCCGATACCCAGTAGGCGGTTACCTTGGAAGTTAACCTGTTGAATTTTGACCAACGCGGACATACTGTATTGAAACTCACAACCACTTAAAAAGAAACTACTTTTTTTTTAACTCAACAGTTGCAGTCATTTTCGTACTGTGTTATTTATTTTGAGATTTTGGTTTTCTAAAAAGACCTTTGTTTTGCTTTCTCTCTGAAGCACTGAGGATTGACCTGTGTCACATGAGCTCTCCCCAGCCATAAATGTCAGAAAGTTGATGAGTGGGGGCAAAGACATACCAGGTTGGCCTGTCCTGGTCACAGGCAAATTTTGGAGCAACAACACACCATGCTTGAGAATCTAAACTAGAATTCTGAGAGGGATGGGTGCTGTTAAACCAAATAACAAGTGACTTCTCATATTTCAATGCCACAACATCTTGGGAAGTCTAATAGTGGTAACGTATTTAGCGTTTCTGTTTTTATAACTTGTTATTGTATTAAACTACTGCCTGATTTATATTGTTTTGTCTTTGTAACACTATTCTCTGTAACAAGCACTGTACATCTAAATGTTACAAGTACTGTCTTGGGCTCTAATTGAACCTAGTGAAGAGATTAACCCTCATTTCATACACATTTTGCCGCATTGGAGAATTTTGTATTTTAAATAAATCTTTTTACAGTAAAATAGGGGCCTGGAACTCCTGATGTGTAAGACCTTAAATTCTCCTTTTTTTTTTTTTTTTTTAGAAAAAGTGGCATCATTTATATTTCAAATATTAAACATGCCGCTGCCATTTAATTCTCTTTGCCCAGATCCACAAAAGGGTGTTAAACTTTAGCACTCCTTTTACTCCTATTCTGAGAGTAAAGGTGTGCTAAAGCGTAGCAGCCTTTGGTGGATCTGGGCCTTTAAACTGGTCCTAGAGAGTTAAAGTGCTTTAATAAAACCGGGCCATCAAGATTTTTAAGTAAGCTCTCTTCACAGTGGTCTCGTTTGGACCTGGGATAAAAGATTCGTGCTCACTTCGCTCTCCGCTCTGAAGACGAAAATCCTGTGCCTTGTGACTACTTCGAACTTGTTCTCCTTGCCTGAGCGAGCCATTTCAATAGAGGCGAGAGGTATAACTCCTTTAGGGTACAGCTCCTGTGATTGGTGAGAAGGACATTTGTACAATGCAGTTTCACAGACTGCTGCTTTGAAGCCCGAGCTGTGGAAAGTGGGTCCTTAAAAATGAATCGCTTTGTTCACCGTTTCACTCACGAGACTGTAGTGAAGCAATTAGTAAAATGAACAGCATTTCTTTTTAATTAGAGGTAACAAGTACTCAGGCCTCACAAAAACAAACACCCTAAAGGAGATTCTCCATATGGGTGCCCCTTTTTATGGGGGGGACGGGAACGTTAATTTCAGCTCCAGGGACCCTAGTCCAGGGTGGCCACCTCATCCTCCAAGGGCCACCAACAGGTCAGGTGTTCGGATATCTCTCTTCAGTACAGATGGCTCAATCAGTGGCTCAGTCGATTGAGCCACCTGTACTGAAGCAGAGATATCCTAAACCTGACCTGTTGATGCCCTTGAAGACTGGAGTTTGCAGCGCTGGACTTGCCAAAGATTTTGGAATTGTGGAACTGCACCTTTAACACACTGGGATCACACAATCAAAACACGGATAAGAACATCAACTTTAAACTTGAATAAAGGGGAAAAAAAAACCCCACCGCCCAAATCCTTACTATCAATGGATCTGTAATTTATTTCTATTAAGAAATATATATTTTTTTAAATTTAGAAGATAGGACTCTTAAGAGTACTTTGATTTTTTCTTCAGGATGCTTCGCTCTCCTGGTAGTAGCCCGTCAGGGTCCGCGTCTCGAGAGACCGCAATCCTTTCATTTCTTTCCTGGCATACGTCCACATTTGACGCCGTGACGTCAGACGCAAGACGTCAGTTGTGCCGCTGAGCGACACCGAAGGGACCAGAGGATCTCGGCGCCGGGAGTTCTGTGATTGGGGTTGATTGCGGTCCCCTCAAGACCGGATCCTACCGGTGTGTGTGTGTGTGTGTGTGTGTGTGTGTTGCAAACAGAAGAGTTTTTTTTTAAATATGAATATCATGTCATCCAGATTTAGCAATACATGCAATTTAAACAAGGATTTACTACAGTTTTGAATATGAGGAAACAGCGTTTGTTAATTTCATTTTCAACTGGTATCAGTTGTTTGGTGGTTAGTGCCCCCTCCTCCCAGTGTTTAAGCTCACCCCTCCCCACTTTTTAAAGTAAGGAAGGTTCTTTCATTATGCTGTATGGATGGACTCACTGCAGCCCTTCTCCCTCCACAGAGTTAAAAGAGAAGTTTCAACAGGTTAGTATTAGGACCTGCAAATTTTGGTTATGCCTTGATGTTGGCTTGCAGGCTTATAACGCTTTGGCCAAAGGGTTTAACTAAATGTCCCTTATTTATGAGAATATTATTATTGAAGTATTTAACGATATACTAATTACTATATATGTTGTCAAATTGGATGTAGCATTGGGCCTTTATGTCTTTTGTTGTATACATTTGGCCACGCTCAGCAGCACTCCTTTTGACACATATATATATATAGATAGATAGAAAAAGAAGAAGAAAAAGCGCCCGATCCTAGTGTTAGTTTAGTCATACAGTAGCTAAACATAGTGTTAACCCACATCCAGACCCTGAAAAGGGTCTTTTTTTCTGGAGAGGCGAGAAAATGAGAGGATAGGTTGGAGTATATTTTAGTAGCGTGCCCTTATATACCTCCCAATATACTACTCCATACAATAAGCAGAGAGATACCTGTAAACATACCTGATATACCTGGAAAATAACCTGATTTCAATATGTAAAATGCATTCAAATGACATCAATTTGCTTATTTCCCATCTTATTATTAATATATAACAGGAACATGGTCAGGTACCGCTGGTTTGTTACCAAGTCGATATGCATACTTTAAGGATTAAAAGTGTAGATTTCTCACTATTAAACAGGCACAAATAATGAGGTTGCAAATAACCTAAAGTAAACGCATATAAAGTAATATTTTTCTATCGCTACCATCTGACAATGATTTTTTTCTGCAGTGCCTCACTTCCTCTGCTCTTTCTCAAATATTTCGTATACCGCCGTGAGCATACCTGTGGAGTCTCTCGTGGTCTGGACTCTGTGAGTACTTTTACTACTACCATGCTGTTTGAGAATTGATTGACTGTGATACTTGTGCGCTTATTCATAACGCTGATGATCTGAAAGTTGTTTTTCAGACACCTGGGGACGCTGAGTAATAGGCACTGGTTGGGAGTTTGTATTCCCGATACCCAGTAGGCGGTTACCTTTGGAATGTATACCTGTTGAATTTTTGACCAACGCGGACATACTGTTATGAAACTCACAACCACTTAAAAAAGAAACCTACATTTTTTTTTAACTCAACAGTTGCAGTCATTTTCGTACTGTGTTTATTTATTTTGAGATTTTGGTTTTCTAAAAAGACCTTTGTTTTTGCTTTCTCTGAAGCACTGAGGATTGACCTGTGTCACATGAGCTCTCCCCAGCCATAAATGTCAGAAAGATTGATGAGTGGGGGCAAAGACATACCAGGTTGGCCTGTCCTGGTCACAGAGCAAATTTTGGAGCAACACAACCATGCAGTTGAGAATCTAAACTAGAATTCTGAGAGGGATGGGCTGTTAAACCAAATAACAAGTGACTTCTCATATTTCAATGCCACAACATCTTGGGAAGTCTAATAGGTGGTAACGTATTTAGCGTTTCTGTTTTTATACCTTGTTATTGTATTAAACTGCCTGGATTTATATATTGTTTGTCTTTGTAACACTATTTCTCTGTAACAAGCACTGTACATCTAAAATGTTACAAGTACTGTCTTTGGGCTCTAATTGAACCTAGTGAAGAGATTAACCGCATTTTCATACACATTTTGCCGCATTGGAGAATTTTGTATGTTAAATAAATCTTTTTACAGTAAATAGGGGGCCTGGAACTCCTGAGTGTAAGACCTTAAATTCTCCTTTTTTTTTTTTTTTTTTAGAAAAAGTGGCAATCATTTATATTTCAAATATTAAACATGCCGCTGCCATTTAATTCTCTTTGCCCAGATCCACAAAAGGGTGTTAAACTTTAGCACTCCTTTTACTCCTATTCTGAGAGTAAAGGTGTGCTAAAGCGTAGCAGCCTTTGGTGGATCTGGGCCTTTAAACTGGTCCTAGAGAGTTAAAGTGCTTTAATAAAACCGGGCCATCAAGATTTTTAAGTAAGCTCTCTTCACAGTGGTCTCGTTTGGACCTGGGATAAAAGATTCGTGCTCACCTTCGCTCTCCGCTCTGAAGACGAAAATCCTGTGCCTTGTGACTACTTCGAACTTGTTCTCCTTGCCTGAGCGAGCCATTTCAATAGAGGCGAGAGGTATAACTCCTTTAGGGTACAGCTCCTGTGATTGGTGAAGAAGGACATTTGTACAATGCAGTTTCACAGACGCTGCTCTTGAAGCCCGAGCTGTGGAAAGTGGGTCCTTAAAAATGAATCGCTTTGTTCACCGGTTCACTCACAGAGACTGATAGTGAAGCAATTAGTAAAATGAACAGCATTTCTTTTTAATTAGAGGTAACCAAGTACTCAGGCCTCAGCACAAAACAAACACCTAAAGGAGCAGTTCTCCATATGGGTGCCCCTTTTTATGGGGGGGACGGAGAACGTTAATTTCAGCTCCAGGGACCACCTAGTCCAGGGGTGGCCAACTCAGTCCTCAAGGGCCACCAACAGGTCAGGTGTTCAGGATATCTCTGCTTCAGTACAGATGGCTCAATCAGTGGCTCAGTCGATTGAGCCACCTGTACTGAAGCAGAGATATCCTGAAAACCTGACCTGTTGATGGCCCTTGAAGACTGGAGTTTGCAGCGCTGGACTTGCCAAAGAAATTTGGAATGGTGGGAACTGCACCTTTAACACACTGGGATCACACATACAAAACAAGGATAAGAACATCAACTTTAAACTTGAATAAAGGGGAAAAAAGAAACCCACCGCCCAAATACCTTACTATCTAATGGATCTGTAATTTATTTTCTATTAAGAAAATATATTTTTTTTAAATTTAGAAGATATGAGGACTCTTAAGAGTACTTTGATTTTTCTTCATGATGCTTCGCTCTGCCTGGTAGTAGCCCGTCAGGGTCCGCGTCTCGAGGAGACCGCAATCGCTTTCAATTTCTTTCCTGGCATACGTCCACATTTGACGCCGTGACGTCAGACGCAAGACGTCAGTTGTGGCCGCGAGCACCCGGAAGGGACCAGAGGATCTCGGCGCCGGGAGTTCTGTGATTGGGGTTGATTGCGGTCCCCTCAAGACGCGGATCCTACCGGACACCCTTGACGGGCTTCTAGCAGGTAGAGGGAACATCATGAAATGTTCCATTTAAGAACAGTATCTATACGCAATGTTCTATGAACACGCACATTGATGGGAGACTGTTCTTTGCTGTGGTGGAACCTACCCTTGTACTTCTCTGATGCTGTACTACTAATTCTTCACTTGTAAGTAAGGATAGGGGCTTGTGGCCTAATACAGATATTTTTATTTATCTAAGAGGTCTTTGTTTGTTGTTTTTTTGTTTCTTACATATATTTGGAGGTTCCCTGGCAGAACCTTGGTGGGCTGAGGAACCCAGCCCTCTGAAGACATCACATTTGACCTTCTTCAACTCAAATTGTCTGGAAAATTGGTAGAGCACTGGTAATCTGTTTGTTAGGGAGGTTTCTAAACTTAGGCCCCAAAAAAGTTCCATAGCCTTTCTTTCGCCTGAAATAGGCTTCACGTGTTAAAAATGTTACTTGTACAATAACTAAGGTGACCAGACGTCCTGGTTTAGCTGGGACAGTCCCGGTACTTTGGACTTTGTCCCGGATCCCAACCTTTTTTTAAAATGTCCCGTTTTTTTTCACCACTTGCCGGCACGATCTGCGATTGCCGGCCACTTGTGCGCATGCACATGTGGTAAGTGCCGTTGCGTATGCGCACGAGCGTCTGACAAGTGCCCAACACTTATGCCTGTCCGTCAAGCCCCCACTGCGCATGCGTGTACGGCAATTTGGCAGCCGCTCGTATGTATGCGTGATGGGCGTTTGCGGTTCGCACATGCAGGGTCGGCCTCGCCGTTCGCGCATACACGTTTGGTCTTGCCTTTTGCCCATGCTCGGTCGGCCCCAATTTTTTTCTTCTCAAGTGGCAGGATGCAGCTGTCATGCATGATCTCATTTGTGACAATGGTGACTGAACTAATTACTTTGGCTTTCGCTTCTCGTGGAGACAGGCCGAAGGAATCGCTCAATAGAACTGTCGCTGCCTTTGAAGTGAGCGAACCTGGTTCACAATCCCAATGTCAGCCCCTTGTAATCTTGGGCACGTCACTTTACCTCCCTGTGCCTCAGGCACCAACATTAGATTGTAAGCTCTATGGGTCAGGAAGGCGTTCATAAAATTCTATGTGGATCCGCATGTACAATGTCAGCGTTACATAAGAACAAATTTTTTTTTATAACAAGAACACAATTGTTATGAAGTTGTACACTACAGAGAAGCATATGGTTTGATATTACCATTTTAAATGTCAGCAGAGGTTTAAATAGACACACTCCCTGTGACCTATTGCAGCACCCCCTGTGACCTATTGCAGCCTCCGTCACCCTATGACCATGTTTACAGAGCTCTTATTCATTCTCAGTTTAGAGAGCCTCAAGCCAAATGACTCAGAACATCAAAGTGTTCACTGTATTGGCTGCACTGTTCTCATTTCACGAGGACAAGCTCACCACTCGTGTAGCTAAGCATTAATGGAGATGACAAGCAGAGGACAGCTACCATATTGCAGAGCTATTTGCAAAGTGGCTGTTGCTTGTGCAGCCACAATAACTAAGGCTGAGCCCATGGTGGGTGCGTGCGGGCGCGCGACCTTGCTGGTGGCTTCACGCTTGCCTCTAGCTGCAGCGATTTGCGCGCTCTAATTAGACGCGGCGAGGGGACGTGTCGGAGGCGTGGCCGTGACGTCACGGGAGCTGGTTCGCCCTCATTGGGCGAACCGCTCACGTGACCCGGCCGTCTCGCGAGGAAACGAATGTATTTGTTTTCTCGCGCATTGCGAGTGCCGGCACTTCTGGTCACGTTCGCGCACTCTCAGCACAGCCTCATAGAGGCACATCATTTTGATCGCGCAGCGAACGCGGTTGCGCTTGTGGTTGCGACAACCATAAATGCGGTCTAAGAAAGGGCTGAGGCTTTTACAATTCTGTTTCTAGGAATATGAACTACGGCGGGTGCTCAACTCCAGTCCCCAAGGGCCACCAACAGGTCAGGTTTTCAGGATATCCCTGCTTCAACACAGGTGGCTCAATCAGTGGCTCAGTCGAAGCCACCTGTGCTGAAGCAGGGATATCCTGAAAACCTGCCCTGTTGCTGGCCCTTATGGACTGGAGTTGGTCACCCGATCACAGTCCCTTGAGTCTGTAAATAGTATCTACAGATTTTTAATCCTTGATATATACTAGTTTATGGGTGCGCAAACTGGTGGGCGCAAGATATATTTTGGGGGGCGCAGCTGGTTGCAGAGGTCCCACGCTCTTCCCCAAGGCATTTCAATTAAATGCCGGGGGACTGTGGAAGGCCTCTGCAACCTCTACTTACCGAGATTCAGCCGGCTTCAGGACGTGTCACCATGGCAACAGGGTCATGTGACGTCACGTTTGATGCCGCGTTGCCATGGGAAGGTGACGTAAAATTACGCTGTGGGTCACGTGACGTCACCCGACGCTGCACCGAGGTAAGTGGGGGAGGGGGGGGCGAGAACAGGAGACAGCAACAAATGTTTGCACTCCCCTGTACTAGGTCTTCGTTTCATCCCGTAGGGGTCTACATTGTTTTTTCGAAATAATTTGGAATGGTATACTGTCATATATCACCCCATATGGAGCATATATCTCTTTAAATAGAAAATAAAGATATTTTTCCTAATAGCAAAAGAAACAATTGTATGCTGCTGCGGCCCCTCCTATCCTCCTACTTACCCGTAAAAATGCGGGGATGTTCTCCGTTTCTCACGGAGTTTCCCGCGCGTCGGCCGCATCAACAGACAAGCGCTAATGGCGCTTTACATTGAAAGCGCCCGCAGCGCGGGAAAACGGACGAAAAAACCTGTGCGGGAAAACGGACGAAAAAACCTGCGCGCCACTGCGTTTTGGAAAATCCCGCGGTGGCGGCCGCAGGAGGATAAAGGCGGCCGCCACTGTATTTGTGTATTTGAAATATTTCCTTTGAAAATAATATATATGTACTTCTTCTATATATCCGAGCTCTCGCGTGTAGAGCGTCTGGCCGCGGTTATCAGAGCGGCGCGGCTACGGCCGCCTTAGGATAATGGCGGTCGCAGCTGTATAGTGTTCAAAACTCTATGTTCTGACACTTTGCATTTCTCTTCCGCGCCTGTTCCTGATAATGACGTAATTAAGTGATACTACTTAATCAGTGTATTTATTTGTGTATAAATAAATCGATTTTTTGATATTTATAGCATACCCCTATTCATTTGTGGAATTTGCTTTGCTTTGTTTTTTAGGGTTCTTGCTACTTGTATCCATTTTGATTTCTCCCACATGTGCATCCCATTCCACTGTGCATTTTCGCGAAGCATTAGTATATGTATGGGTGTGATCTTGATTCCTTCCCCCCTCTTGCTTTTTTAAATTTATATCAGAGAGACAATAAAGGGAAGAGGAAAGAGAGAGGAAGCAAACCAGAGCAAATTAAACTTACCCCAAGTCTCAGCTCACCAAATCTAAGGTGTCACATTTTGGTAAGCAAAGCATAAATGATTCAATTGTAACCTCTTAAAGCAGGAATCACGTTACTAGTTACTTATTGGTTCAGTTTCCAGCATTCTTCCTGGACATTTGAAGATGGCCGCCATGTTCGTCCAATGGGAAGCCTATCGGCTAGTCAGGATCCGCAACTTTTGGCGGCCATTTTAATTTCACTAAAGTGAGCAAAAAAAAAATGCCAACTAAACCAAGTATCTTGGTAACTGGGGGACCCTACAGTTACAAATAGCACAGTTCAGACCCCATGTTCAAATTCTGTGAAAAAGTCAATATGACATTTCTTCACTGGATCTCTAAATCTGAATTGGCTATGTATGTTCATGGGTGTGCACACCAACATGTGAAAAAAATGACAAGAATGTCACAGATCAATTATATAATAAATTTAGGCATCATTTTTAGCAAATATGCTCAATGTTCCTTAAATGTCACTTTTCTGTAAGCAAATAACCCCAGGGTGTCCTTCAATACCATATTACCTCTAATTAATCTCCAGTTCCTTTGATTGTGCCAGTCCAAAGAAAAGAAGAGAGATCCGGTTAGGTTAAGATTATAAGAAAGAGAAAAAACAAGAGGAAGACAAAGCATGAGATTAAGATAAATGAACGAAAAGTGCCCTATACCATCTTACCTTCTCGTTGCTGAAATACATCAGATTCTGCCCATCAAATCTTACAAATCGTCTCTGAAAAACATAATTTCTGCACCAAGCAGGAAAAGAGATTAAAGAACATTAAATAACATGTACTCTAGTTCTCCCTACAGCTTTTAAGAAGACAAGTGGCACTGTGATGAAAGGGCCAGTCTTACTTATGTAACACATGTTAAAAAAAAAAATGATATTATTATTAATATATTATTATTAAAGTTATATTATCAATGTATTCAAATTCTGTCATTAAATGCAGTCATCCTTTAGAAATAAGATTTTTTTTTTTTTTTAGGTTTTACTTTTCAGTGGGATGCTGCTGTTCATGTCAACGAAATCATGCAGACCCGTCATAAATCAGATGAACCATGAAGAGGCAAAGGGAAACATTGTACTTTGCCTGTGTAAAGGGAGGGCATTTACTGCTAATACAGAGATTGCACCTCTAAAGTGCTTGTTTTTACCACTCAGGGGTGTGGATTCCATTCATGGCTCAGTCTCTGACAACCTGTGGTTGGAATGGGACTTTAAGACGCGGCCGTTTCGTCGCCACCATTCAGCTGCCGAGGGACAGTTGGCCGCCTTGTTTAGCCGATGGCCATTTCAGCCTCGATGTAGGTGATTAGCGTTAGGATGAGGGGGTTAAGGTTTTTGGGGTAAGGAGTTAAGGTTAGGGGTTTTAGGGTAAGGGGTGATGGGGTAAGGTTTTCAGGGTAATAAGCTAAAGGGTTAAGGTTTTTAGGGTAAGGAGTTAAGGTTAGGGTTTTTTGGGAAAGGTATCAACCGGATAAAGTTTTTGGGGTAATGAGGTATTGTTTAACGTTTTTAGGGTACAGGGTTAAGGTTTTTAAGGTAAGGAGTTAAGGTTAGGGTTTTTAGGGTAATTCAATAACAGGGTAAGTTTTTTAGGGTAAGGAGTTTAGGTTAGGGTTTTTGGGGTAAGGTTTTTACGGTAAGGATTAATGTTTTTAGGGTAAGTTTATTAGGGTGAGGGTAAGGGGTTAGAGGGCACATTATCTGAAGAGGCAAATGTCCCTATGGTACGTAATATATATATATACACATATATATATATATATATATAATATATATATATATATATATAATAGTATATGATATATATATATATAGTAACCATAGGGACATTTGCCTCTTCAGGTACGGTGTCCTCTAACCCCTTACCCTCACCCTAATAAACTATATATATATATATATCACAGTTTATTCAATGTTATTAATATTGTTCCGCTTCCTTTTTAGAGGTTACAATGCAAATCTGAGGATCAAAAAATGATCTGCCCACATTTAAAAAAACTGGTGACTCCATAAAGGGCTGTGAAATTTGATTGTGAAGCGCCATGTAAAAACAAGATTGATAAAAACTATAATATTGTAATATACAATAAGATGCGTTATCATAGCTTGACTTACCCTTGAGGAGAAAGTTTGTCCAGCCAGCCAGTCAGGACTGGCCGTGATCGGTCTGACAAGGAGGTGAAGCTGGCATAAGGTGATATGGTCATGTCATCCAAAACCTCATCTTTGTACAAGTGAGAGGGGAGGCTAAACCTAGCGTTAGTTGGAGGAGCGTCTACTGTGGAATAACCTTCCAATTCATTGTGAACAATCTGGGCAATTCTCTGTGAATTTCCCTCCTCCCCATCACTTTTTCTCTCCTTGGCTGCATCCCCGATGTTCCTGTTATCGAAAGAGATAAGATTTTTGTAGGACCTGAAACAATCGTCAATAAATGGACCCTCATACCGTAAAGGTACAGGTACGGGTATGGAGCGGCCTCTCTAAAACCATACAAATTATGATAGTAAAGAGGCCATCTATACTATTAAAGGTACTTTATGCTGTAGTCTATTTCAAAATAGAGCACCAAACAGGCACCGCACAAACCTGTCCATTTCCATTCTTTGCTTGATGACTGAGACGGCAGGTACAGTATAAGGAAGGGGGTAGGTTTGTGTTGTTCAAGATGTCCAATTGAATTGATGGTGTCTTTCAACACAACACAATTTACCAATTCCACTTTGTTATGCAGTACCCTCAAGCAACAATTTTAGTAGACTGTGCTCTTCATTGAAATGACACACTGCTCCTATATATGGTATACACATTGCTGTATATGCTGTCAAGATTGTTCAAAAACGTATTATTATTATTAGCAGCAAATAAAAATATCACTTGTGAGCACATTCACATCTCAGACAGATTTGTAACCCTGTCTTCCGCCATTATCTCTCACCATACAGTGCTTCCACTGCAGCCAAGGATTCTGGGTAATTACATGCAAATGAGCCCACAGTGCCACCATTTTCTTCTGGTCCATGTAAACATAGACCCCTATAAGCTTATGTCTGCCGTATTATGCAGCTTTTCAGCACAGCAAGTGCATAGCCAGTAAACCTACTCACAGACAGCTGTTTCAACCTTTTGTGTTTTATCATTGTGAGGTTGGTTATACTGGCTTTGCAATGTGAAGCTGGAAGCGGTTTAAACCACACATTATTATAATAATAAATTTACCCCTATAGGGAATTGTCTTTCGTTGGTACCAAAGTTCACAATCAACACAACGCTATTATTATATATAGTAATAATAATATTGTTCCATTCTGTTGTCTCCTTTTTAGGGGGTTACATGACTTTACGAGGCCATCTAATTTAGATCTGTATACAGTATATTAAAAGGAACATTATAGGTCTATGCCAGTGGTGTTCAATTTCAACCCTCAAGGGCTACCATCAGGATTTTAGAGTTTCTCTATTAACACATACTTAACCTATTAGCCCAGCCATTATTATCACTAAGACAACTTGCTTAGATAAGTATTGCCCTGAAAATCTGACCATTTTGGTGGCCCTTGAGGACTGAACATGAGCCCCGCTGGTCTATGCCAAAAATAGAAAGAGTTTGGAAATTCAGAGGATACCATCACGACGTACCCCATACAAATGATAACACAATCATGATCTCGGAGCTTATAGAATATGCCCCAATGTTTGAAAAACGCAGTTTTAATGAGATGTTGACCCATATGTATGTCTGTCCTCACAGAAGTTGTTACTAGCATCATGTAACCTCTACAACACAATGTATTGAGAATGGCAAAATATATGTCAGTAAATAAAAATACAGTTTTTGTGCATTTGCATGTCTCAGACAGGTCTGCAAACCTGTCTTACCCCATTATCGCTGGGCATACAGCGCTTCCACTGCAGCCAGTAATTCTGGGTAAAGACATGCAAATGAGCACAGTGTGTCACTCTTTACTTCGTATCCATTTTAACATGTACCCATATAAGCTTATACCTGCTATATTACACAGCTTTTCAACACATCCTGGGTTAAAGAAGCGCATGGCCAGTAAACCTACTCACAAACATATGTCCAATCTCTTTCTGCTTTTCCCAGAGTCGCTTCTCCCAACTGTTTTGTGGGAGAGGCAATCTAGACATCTCTATCTAGAGTTCTAGATAAACAAATCTATCTCTTTCTGTGAGTTTCTATAAAGTATTGATATCGTGTAAAGCATACGCTTTTGCAAAGCTGTTCCTCATACCTGGGTTGTCCTCTCTCCTCCCCTGGTGTAAACATGGGCATAGTGGCACACGTCCGGATTTTCGTGTTCTTGCCATCCTGTGTAGGAATGGAAGGAAAGTCTATCATACATACAGTAGTTACATGGAGGAAAGGAGATTTCACCAGCACCAAAGGAAAGGCTTCTTTACAGTAAGGGCAGTTAACATCTGGAATTCATTACCCATGGAGACTGTGATGGCAGATACAATAGATATGTTAAAAAACGGTTGGACATCTTTTTAGAAATGAAAGGTATACAGCGATATACCAAATAAGTAAACATGGGGAGGATGTTGATCCAGGAAGTTAACTGATTACTCCTTATGATATATCACTAGATGATATTTCACTGGGGTTTTTTGTTTGCCTTCCTCTGGATCAACATACTGTAACTACGGATATAGGATAAAGTATCTGTCGTCTAAATTTAGCATAGGTTGAACTTGATGGACGCATATCTTTTTTCAACCTCATCTCATCTACTATGTAACTATGTAACTATCAAAACGTCAATACTTTAGTAGTCCACTTTGATTTCAATAACCACATTGTTAAAGTGCTTGTACAAACATGATTAACCCTTTGCTGGTAGAGAGGCTATGCAGTGTATTGCTGGATCATCTGGCAGCAAAAAGGGTTATATAAAATGACTGCAATACTATTATTTTCTTCTTGGAAGAAAATGCTCATCTTGGTGATTAAGGGCCATATTTTCTATCATTCATGACACTAAAGGAGGTTGGGTTAAATGCGTTATATTTGCTTCTGTGTTATTTCTAGGACTACATTTCACCCCCGATTCCCAATACACATCATCCCGACTAGATCACTACCTAAAACCAGACCCTCATAGTGATTGTCTGGGGCCCTGCTCCTGGTCCTCCGTCGTCTCGTGATCTGACAACCCCTCATTTATCCCACCCAACAACCTTTTTGTTCTAAAAACACAGAAACAAATACAAAAGGGGATTAGTGAGGAATCCCAGTGCAGTAATTCATACTTCACCATCTCTTCTATAGTTATTGTATTTTTTTTATATTAATGTTAAGGCTCCTATTTTGTATGGTAACAGTGTAGTAACACCCATCAAAAGCAATGGGCTGAAAACTGACACAACTTTACAGCATCAAATGCTAAACTGATGCAAATGCATAGACCTTTAAGCACAGCACACACATTCTGGATCCAGATTGCTCACATGGTCAATCGTTCTTCATACCTTTGGATCCTGCGGCTGAGGGCTCCGGTTGAAGACCGCCTCACAGTACGGGCTGATTGGATCTGGAGTCACTAAACCAGTACAAACACACTTTAGTAACCGAAGGAAGTCACAAATATAAAATGATGCCTTACAAGTCCAATCCTGCCACACAAACGTTTCTCACTTTAAAAAAAATCAACGAGATCACATTTGAATAGTCCATGGTCCTCTAGATTGTAAACTCTGATGAGCAGGGCCCTCATTACCTCTTTGTATCTGTTTGTGCATGTCTGTCCTCACCTGTATGTAACTATTTATGCTTTTTGTTATATACATAACGCTGTACCCCATTGTACCACGCTACGGAATATGTTGGCGCTTCACAAATAAACGATAATAATAATAAGGTGTCTTCCGGCATCAGAAGGTGCATTATGGACTAGCACTGCACCACAAGTTCAATCAAAATGTTAGCGGGTTTGTCAAACATTTCGGAAAGTTTGATTGACACATTGGCAAAGCCAATCTCGGGAGGTTTTCACGTCTCTAACCCGGGCCGTGTTTATTTTTATTTTATATATTTTTTTACCTTTTTCAAACCTGAAATATTGAGCGTTTTATAAGGTAGAACAGGGAGTCACTATGTTGCAACCGCAGTGATTTAAAAGGAGACTCTCTGCACACTTAAGGCAGGGGTGCTCAACTCCAGTCCTCTAGCCCCCCCCCAAGAGGTCAGGTTTTCAGGATATCCCTGCTTCAGCACAGGTAGCTCAATCAGTCCCTGCTTCAACACATATCCCTGCTGAGGCTGGGATATCCTGAAAACGTTACCTGTTGGGGGGGTTTGAGGACTGGAGCTGAGCAGCCCTGACTTAAGGTATAGGAAAAAATTGCTGAAAGGGACAAAAACGAAAAATAAGGGTACCATAAACATATGTGCCGGAAGGTTTGGGGAGCGCAGGACTCACCATATGAAAAATGAAGCAGATAAATACTACATAGCGTAATATGCTTCAGATGGGTTTCTGACACTAGGAATTCAGTAGAAAGGGGACTCACATTTTCTTAGATAAAAACCAGCATATCCCACAATAAATGTTGCCCTGGATCATCAGACTTCACTTCCTAGGTTAGGGGATGGTAATGGTCTGGGTGTGATGTTCCTCAATTCTATGAATTCTATTGAATTCCTAGTAACAGAAACCCATCTGAAGCATATTACGCTATGTAGTATTTATCTGCTTCATTTTTGCATATAGTGAGACCTGGCTCCCCAAACCTTCCGGCACATCCGTTTACAGAAGAAACTTGGACCTTTCTTCATAGGGTTGAGCTGCGATTTTTTCACTTTGTAATTATTTGCACATGCACTTTATTTTTTATATAATTTTTATTAGTGCAGCTTTTAAACCTTTTACAGTGATTTAATATTGGTTTTATAGTGTATCACTTTAATACACTCTGCATAGGAGCGCCAAAGCACCACTTTTTTGTCACAGTACCCTAAACATAGTCTGAAGTAAGTATCAAACCACACGGAAATGCAGAAATTGCTGCAAAAAAACATCATGTTTATGGTAGAAAAATAGTTAACGTTTCCGACCAAAAAGGAGACTTTCATCAGTACTAATAGTGATGTCATTTATGATAGCGGTTCTGAAACTTTCCAAATTGTGGACCATATAAGTATTAATAATAATATGGAGGACCACTATATTTACATGCAGCTCTGTTCATCAATATATTTAAATATACAGTGATATATCTTAAAAACAAAATACTGGATCTAATACAAGGTACTGGAATTTATTTTAAAAATGAAGCAATATTACACCATTAACATGTTTATGAACATATGAGCCAGATTTTTTTTGCATTGGTATGTTTTTGTTAGAAAGGCTTAAAGATTTACTTTTTACCATATGTTAAAGCAGGGGTTCGCAAACTTCCTGGGTTGCACCCCCCTGCCTGCTCTCTGGCTGTGGCGCACCCCCCTCCTGCGGCGTCAAATGATGCTTCGGGGTCACGTGAGGGGTCATTTGATGCCGCGTCTCCATGGCAACGGGCGTCAAATTACGCCGCGGGGTCATGTGCCGTCATGTTGCCATGGAGATGAGTGGATCATGGAAGCCAGTTCAGTGAGCCACGTGGCCCGCACCCCCCCAAAAAAGTATTGCGCCCCCAGTTTGCGCACCGCTGTGTTAAAGCATCTTTTAAAAGAACTGTAAATGGAAAAGCAGTATGTCAATGTCTTACCTAAGCTAGAACTGGGTCTCTCAGGAACCACTGGCAAGTTCAGTTCGGAAGAACCCGAGCAGCTGTCAGAACAAAATCATCTTTAATAAACTGGTCAATAAAATACTTTTTTCGAAGTACTGCTAAACGTGGTAACATGAAAAGAATACAGTTAAGCATGATAACAGTTATAAGGCTTCTTGTCTTTTTTTTAATACAGTAAACTGCTATCACTTTCTTATTTCCACCTTCATCACATAGTAATAGTAATTTATTTATTTATAAAATGCTTTACCAGGAAGTAATACATTGAGAGTTACCTCTCGTTTTCAAGTACAGTATGTCCTGGGCACAGCCTTATGATGAAAATACATGGTTACAAATACATGGTTACATTAAGTCAACAGGGTTATTTATACATTATGTATAAAGACATTGCACGAACAGTTTAACATATTTTATCTTTTAGGCATATGAAACACTTACAGACAAGATTACAATGTGAGACAGCTTTTGTTTTGAAAGAGCTTAGTGGTGGCGGCTGTGAGAGTCTCAGGTAGATTGTTCCAGGTGTGAGGTGCTCGGTAAGTGAAGGAAGTGTGGCCGGATACTTTGTTGAACCTTGGGACCGTGAACAATCATTTGGAGTCAGATCTCAGGTGTTAAGTGCTGCATGTGGTGGGGGTGAGGAGCTTGTTCAGATAGGCGGGTAGCTTGCCCAGAAAGTATTTTAAGGCAAGACAGGAAAGATGAACTTTGTGCCTAGACTCAAGTGATGACCAATCTAGTTCTTTGAGCATTTTGCAGTGATGTTTGTTGTTGTTACATTGGAGGACAAAGCGGCATATTGAATTATGGAGGGTGTCTAGTTTGCTAAGGTGAGTTTGGGGTCCTGTACCATATACTATGTCTCCATAGTTGATAATTGGCATTAAAATCTGCAGTGTGATGAGCTTTTTGACCAGCAGACTTAGGGAGGATTTGTTCCTATAAAGTACACCTAGTTTGGAATAGGTTTTGGGTGTCAGGGTATCAATGTGCAACCCAAATGTTAAATGGAAGTCAAACCATATGCCCAGATATTTAAAACTAATCACAGGAGCTAGGATGGTATTAGAGCTGGTTCTGATCTGAAGTTCCGTCATTGGTAGCTTTAGAAATTTAGCCTTGGTCCCAAATACCATTGTTACAGTCTTGTCAGTGTTTAAAAAACCATTGGTTTTGGGAAATCCAATTTTCACGTCTCAAAAAATCAGATTGAAGTATGTGTTCAAGGTCAGAGAGGCTAGGGCTGTGTGCATATAGGATTGTGTTATCCGCATACATGTGTATGGCAGCTCCCTTACAAGCTGTAGGAAGATCATTGATGAAGACTGAGAAGACTAAGGACCCAGAACAGAGTCTTGCGGGACACTGCAAGTTATATCCATGGGGTTGGAGTTAGTGCCTGATTGATAGTGATTGAGTCACCTGTGCTGAAGCAGGGAAATCCTGAAAACCTGACCTGTTGGTGGCCCTTGAGAACTGGAGTTACCCACCCCTGAACTATTCTTAGTGGGCTCGATGTATCAAATGACAAATGCCGGCACAAAGTCGTTATTTAGTCAGAACCCGCGCTAAAATATACCCGTGTCAGACAGAATCTATGTATTAATCTTGCTTGCGCCATTTGCAGCGTCATCTGCGTCGACATGAGGGATTGATGGAGCACGTGGGAGGCATTAGGGCGGGGTTACATTTACATATTGCTCGCAGATCTATGTATTAAGGAATGTGCGTCTTGAGTAAATTTTCTTGATGGTTTCCTGCGTTGGTTTTCTCTGTCACCTTAAAGGTGGCGCGAGTCTTTTTTTAGCGCAGAATACCAGCCTAGCATGCGACACATTCTGGAACTCTAGAAATACACCTTCGGAATCTGTTACGTTTCAGACATTTCTTGATACATAGAGCCCGCTGTATTTTACTTATTTTCAATTCATCAGTCACCAATATGTAACTCCTGTCTCACATCCCTGACTCCCTTTGATCTTTTCGGGACCAGAATGTCTGAGACAACAGAATGCTAATGCTGTGATCGTGTGACCCTGACCTGCCCCCCGATGCCAGGAACCGAGGAGGAAGTCCTTCTAGAGCTTGACACTAGCAAGAAAATTTTTATAATGTTCAGGAAATGTCATAAGAGCTATCACAGTGTTGCCTATAGCAGGGGTGTGAGCTTCCTGACACTACAGAAAGTATTTCATTTGTATTAGTTATTTTAGGTGGGTTTATTGATGTGTTTACATGTATGTATGTGTGTGTGTGTGTATATACATTACTAGATCTCTATATATATATATATATATATATATATATATATATATATATATGTGTGTGTGCATGTTTAAATGTGTGAAGTTTGCATGTATGAATACAGTAGATCTACGTGTGTCGACACCTGCCTATGTATACATGCATGTGTGCAGGTATATGTATGTACATCTATACACATGTATACATATATGTATGTGCATATTATATATACTGTATATATACATATACTGTATATATACACACACACACATACACATGGGTGGACAAAATATAAAATACTTAGGAGCCAGACAGAATTTTTAGGACTCAGCGTTTTGTTAGGCGCACGCGGGGTGGGGTTAGTGTGTATCTGTGACACACAAACACACACTCTCGCCAAGACACACAGACACTCACATTCACATAGATACACACTCACACACAGACACACAGACACACAGAAACACACACTCTCACAGACACTCACACTCACACACAGACACAGACACAGACACAGACACAGACACAGACACAGACACAGACACACACAGACACAGACACAGTACAAACACACACACACACACACACACACACACACACACACACACACACACACTCTCACACATACTCTTTCTCTCTCACACACAGACACTCACACACAGTTCGCTGAAATAATGACTCTCACGTCCTTTTCCTCTATAGTAATTGACATTATAGCACCATCTATCCTGTTTTCTGCCTTGTGATTGTTGTGACCTAAGTGTATTACTTTGCATTTTTTGCCACTAAATTTTATTTTTCACACTCTTGACCATTCCTCTAATCCAGGGGTGCTCAACTCCAGTCCTCAAGCCAACCCAACAGGCCAGGTTTTCAGGATATCCCAGCTTCAGCACAGGTGGCTCAATCAGAGGCTCTCCTGTGATAATGCTGGGATATTTTGAAAACCTGACCTGTTGGGGAAACCTGAGGGCTGGAGTTGAGCACCCCTGCTCTAATCTACCTAAATCAATTTATTTACACCCCCCCCCCTCCCCTTGAGCTTCAACCTTGTTGCAGATCCTTGTGTTATCTGCAATAAGGCCCATTTCTCTCCCATACCCCTCGTCCCCAAACCATTTGCAATGTCACTAATACAGATATTAAAGCGCACAGGCCTCAGTACAGATCCCTGAGCTACTCCACTGGCTACCTTCCCCTCCTCCTGAATATACTCCCCCACTAGTGACGTTAGGCTCACTGCCCTGTAGTTGCCTGCCTCTTTCGTACTTCATAATAGCCATTTTTTCCTTTTTCACAGAAAATAAGGGACTTTACAATGTTTATTCCCTTTCATTGTAAAGGTTATACCAGTGACTTTCCACCTTTGTTTTTTGGTTAAGGAACCCTATAATTATATTGTGAAATGCTGTGGAACCACAATCTCTCTAATAGCGCGTCTGAGATCAAATGCATTGTAAGAAACCCCAAACCTCTCTAATAGCGCGTCTGAGATCAAATGCATTGTAAGGAACCCCAACCCTCTCTAATAGCGCATTGTAAATTCTTCTGTATTTGGTGCAGTTTTCAAATGACCTCAAATTGCACGGAACCTTTTTTGCGATGCCTGCGGAACCCAAAGGCTCCTAGGAACTCCTGTTAAAAAACACTGGGTTATACCACCGGTGCGCAAACTCCCCGCGCCTGCGCCCCCACATACCTGCTCTGCTCCTCCGTCGCGCCCCCCCCTCATCTAATCTTGCGTCAAATGCTGCTCCGGGGTCATGTGACGTCACGTCGCGTGAAACGCGGCATCATTTGACTTTGCGTCTCCATGGCAACGGGCGTCATTTGACACCGCGTTGTCACAGAAACGCGTGACTGGAGCCAGGTAAGTAACTTTACAGAGGCCTCGCTCTCTCAGCGCGGGACCTCTGTAAACGCTGCGACCTGCCAGAAAAGTCTCGCGCCCCCCAGTTTGCGCCCCACTGGGTTATACAATCATTTAGAAAATAAACTACATATGATTTTCATGAAAGCCCTCCCGTATTGTGCAATTTCTAGTTAATGCATTTTTTAACAGCAAAGTTAAATAGAAAACATTAGAACTGTTACAGTTATTTTGAAGACCTATTTTTTTATTAGGTATCTTAAGCCCACCAACCATTTCTTAATGATACCAAACGCGTCAAACTGTTTGTAAGAACCAAAGACAACAACTTTCCATAACCTTTATTGTAGAGTTTAGATTTGTTCATATCCAGTTGTGTCCTATGGCATACAGATGAAATGCAAAAACAATCATAACAGTTATGTTTTAAGTTACAGATATAAAAATGTAGCTTCAGTGTAAGATGTGGATACATGAGGTATTCAAAGATGAAGTGTACAAAGCTTTTGAAACCTGACTTGGTCTCTTCACTCTCTTGAAGGAGAGACCAATGAGGTTTCTATATCACTGCATACTACAATTTCATCTTTAAAGAACTGGTAGGTTGGTCCTGTACGAGTGTCACAAACTGCACATAATCTATGCTGTTCATGTAACAGTACAACTACTAGAACTCTGAACCACATGTGTGAAAATTTAATTTAGTGGTAATCTTGAGCAGATGATTTCCAAAAAGCCTGGTTTTATACTATATATCAGAGGTGGCCAACTCCAGTCCTCAAGGGCCAGCCACAGGTCAGGCTTTCAGGATGTCACTGTTTCAGCACAGGTGGCTCAATCAGTGACTCAGTCGTTGACAGAGCCACAGATTGAGCCACCTGCGCTGAAGCAGGGACATCCTTAAAACCTGACCTGTGGGTGGCGCTTGAGGACTGGATCTGGCCACCCTTGCTGTAGATCATATCTTTCAGCCGAATTAGGGCTTGACTTCATTAACCTTTTTGTGATCTTCCTTACCAAAGTGTTTATATGCAATAAAAACTTCAGCAAAAAACTCTTGAGCTCAAGCATCATAATTCCAAAGTATTAGGGGATGTCCTGTATTTTCAACTCAGCTGCCTTAAGGAAATATACTTCTGCAATTACTGTCTCACTATTCCATATATTACATCATTATATATTTATTTTTATACTTTAAAAAAAAAAATTATATATAGGCGAGTGCAGAAATATAGAACAAATTCAACGTATAGTGATTTATCTCTTGAACATGCTATAGGCATATGCTTTGAAAAATATTAGCATTGGAAATGAGTAAATTATATTTCTACCAGTTTTGGTCTCAGTGTACAATAGGTTGCTAAAACCATATGAGAAATATTGGTTATAGCTTCAGTGTAGAAGATGTAGCAATCAATGCTTACATCTGTGAAGGAGTGATTCTTGTAAAGAACTATTTAAATTCGATTAGCAGTATTTCGTCTTATGATGTGTTATCCGTGGACACTGATTATACATAGTCCCTAATATCCTGAACACTTGATTTCAAAGTGCATTCCTACCAAACCTTTGTTCAACATTGGTGATCAATAATGGCGTCGCTTCAATTATTTCAGCACAAGCCTTACAAGTACACAATGCTCACTGTATATTCGTCTATATTCAGATGTACTGAGCCTAGTGAGTCATCCATAAAATGTAGTTTAGAGAAAGGAACATACATCCACTTTGTGTAAGAAACACATGGTATGGAGATTAATTCTGCATAGGTCGTGATAAATTAGCATCCTCCATCTGTGCAACACTGTCTGAATACGCATTTTTCATCTTTGGACAGCAGACTAAATAATCATTCTCTCCTGCTCTAGAATATAAATTCTTCATCAGTGCTGTCTTTGGTGAAGATTTTCTTGGCATCAATGATAGTCTTGGTAAAATATGATTGGCCACTGTTCTCTGCGTTGCTGTGGCAAGATTTTCCATTGGTTTTGTAC
Source organism: Ascaphus truei (assembly GCA_036426205.1). Taxonomy (NCBI): domain Eukaryota; kingdom Metazoa; phylum Chordata; class Amphibia; order Anura; family Ascaphidae; genus Ascaphus; species Ascaphus truei. The sequence goes on along the minus strand of CM071571.1, from coordinate 32,464,705 downwards.
TGTTTAATGAAGCCTTCCCCGTTAGTTTAAGTGTGTTTGGGGCAACGTTACCCACTGGCATTGGCCTTGCTGAAGTAGCATTATATACTTGTTTTGGTCTTGTTGGGAAGCTATCCATGTCTTTTACTCTTGCTGCAGCAATAGTCTTTATTGGTTTTGGTAATGGTGAAGCAATATTGCCCATTGGCCTTGTTGCATTAGAATTCCCAATTGGTCTAGGTAAGGACTGTGGATTTGGTGTAGGTGAAACAACATACCGATATTTTGACAATTCAGTAGCATTTCCCATTTGTTTTGGTCTCTGTAAAATCATACTTCCTGTACATTTTTGCATTGATGAAGCCATTTTTTCCACTGGTTTTTGCTTTAGTAAGGGAATATATCTTCCTAATTTTGACCTTTCTGAAGAACAGTGCTCTACTTCTCTTGGCCGGGGTGATGTGATACTTCTTGTGTCTTTGTCTTTCAGTTTTTGTGTGGCAGCATTTCCTATACATTTTGTGCTTGGCACTTTTCCAGTTGATTTTACTTTTGACACAGCAGCAGTTTCAGGAGATGCATGATGAGATAGACCAAGTCTCCCTAAATCCAATTCCGATGCAAGGGAATTCTTGACCAATGCTATTCTTGATGGTGGAGTTGTTGGTGCAGATTTCCCCATGAAGGACTTTCTAAGAGTTGATGACGGTGAGATTCCAATTGTAGTAGGTCTCTGTGAAACACAATTCTCAGGTGTCCCTGCACTCAGTGAAAATTCTTGTTCTGTTACATCTAGCCTAGGGATAAAAAATGTTCTCGAAGGCACTGAATGTGGTGAAGAAGCATTTCTTAGCAAACTAGGCCTTTGTGAAGCTGTATTCCTCACCAGTGTTGATCTTTGCTGATAATTATTACCACCCATTTGTGTAGTTGGTGAACCAACATTCCCAACAGGAGTTGGTCTGTGTGAAATTTCATTTATCAGCAGTACCGATGGTCTTGTTGAATTGCTTTTATTTTCCCCTGCTGATCCTAAATATGTATTTTTGATGATTGGTGTTTGTCTTAGCAGTGACACATTTCCCATCAGTTCTTGCCTTGATATTGAATAGTTCTTCTTTACTAGTTTACTTGATGGGACGTTGGTTGAGGGTGTTACAGATGGACCATCACTCTTTGTGTTATCTGCTACATGTAAAGGAGAATTCCTCAAACGTGGTAATCTTGGAGAAGCAGCATGTCCTATTGGTGGAGGTCGTGGGAAAGGAGTGTGTGCCTTGCGCGGTAGCCTTGGTGAACCAGAATCCCCTACTGGAGCTGGCCTCAGGGAAGCAGCAGTGTATGTTATAGGTGTAATATTCACTGTGGGTGACGCAGTGTTCCTCCTTTGGTTTGGTGTTGGTTGAGCATTATCGCCTACTGTCACTGGTCTCATTGAGGCAGTACTCCTCACCCGTGATGCTCTTGGTGAAGCAGAATTTCCTATCGGTGCAGGCCTTGGTGAAACGCCATCTCTTATCCACCCTGGTGTTGGTGAAGATGTATTCCTCATTTGGGCTGGTTTTAGAGATGCAGAATTCCTCATCTGCGGTGATCTAAACGAAGCAGCCACTAATCAGCTATAATTGCTAGTCATGGTGAAGCAATACTACTACATCCACACTGCCCTTGATGCAGCAGTGTCTATTATCCATGCAAGTAATGACGAGGCAGATGGAAATAAGAAACTTCTTTTTAATTCTGTTTGGCCAACAAATCCTTTTTTTTTTTTTTACTTCAATATGAAAATATATTTGAATCATAGCTTGGGTGTAGCTTTTGCCTTTAACAAGTTAAGCAATGCCATTAAAATTATTTCAGCAACGTCAAGACTTCCTACCATTGTCTAAATGCAGCTGTAAAATGACCTCCACCCTTTCCTCTATCCCTGGCTCCAGGAAACTAAGACTTACATCCTTGGCTCCCTCAACATACTTATCTGTAGAAACCCCTTGTTCCCAGGTTTAGAAGCTGTAACGGCCTTATTACATTAACCTCCTCCTATCTGTTGCTAAAAAGTCTTAATGCTTTACACAAAATGGGATAATAGAGGTGGAAATAAGACGATCAGACATGCGAAAGTCCCTATCAAATTATTCAACTCCTGTCTGTTTTGCTGCTATAAAAAACGCATCAACAGCTAAATATTATCCTTACTAAAAATAACGATACCCCTAATTTATTTTGTGGCATACGTTCACTTAGATTGTAAGCTCCTCACAACAGGGGCCCCCTTCTCCTAAATGTAACTTTGATGTTTTATCCCAGTTTTGCATTTAATTTCTTTGTATTGCATCTCATTTATTAGCTACTGAATGTAAAGCACTGCATACACGGTTGGCTCTCGATAAATATACATGCATATACTTTAGGTTTCTATGGTGCATCCTGAAACACAATATTCTAACAAAAACATCCAACAAGGAATTCGCTTCAAAAAGCTTGGAACAAGCCTTCAAAATGAATTATTCTAAAGAGACAATTAACGTAATTTTGGTAGGGGGTCAATATTCGTGTTTGCAGGATTACACTTTACAGCACAATGGTGATTTCTGATTTGTGCCTACAGTATATATGTATATTAACTTTAGAGGTAATGGCTGTGTCTCAAATGTAGGGATAATACTCACTTGCTGCATTACACTACATCCTTTGCCAAAAATCGTAGTATATATGGCATTTTATTACATGACACACTAAATATTATAAAAAGAAAATATATTGACTTTCACGTATAACATATACTGTAGTTTTAAATAGACTTACTTTAATCTTTCTGGCGATGAGGTTGATTCCTGCTTTATCATGTCTGGAAGTTTCAGATTTTGTTTGGTTCGCAGCATTTCAGTGCCTGCAGTATAGCTGACAGATGCAGTCCTAGGACCAAGCCCAGAGTAGATTTCATTGGATATCATTGTAAGCGTTTCCTGTGGAGCAGGATTGATTGACGCGTTGGTTATTTCCTCCCCATTTCCAGCAAAGGAAGGCAAAGGTGATAATGGAGCACCGTGCGTGGTATCGGCTTCCATCTGCATTGAGTTTTTCTGGTTTGATGAACCAGCCAGAGAAGTCAATTTATTGTGACGCACGGGGAGGCATGGAATGGGATGAAAAGGTTTCCCAGCCCCAGCGGATGCTTGCTTAGAAAGCCCAACCTCCAACTCCACCCCAACTGGCTGATGGACTGCACATGAGCTACAATCCTCTGAATCTAAGCTGCTTCCTCTTACAACAAAACCTTCCTGTAGCAAAAAGTTACCACCAGCATTTGCATGGTTTTCTAAACAAGTGGGTAATGTAGCTGGTGGCACCATGGATGGTGTTACAAGATGCTCTTTATTCACTGCTGAAGTAATCTTATTAAATACTGTTCTGGGCTTTGGCACTGGCCGGATATTAGGGTCAGATTGGTTCTTCTTTTCATTCAAATTTTCTAAACTGATCCTGTTCCCAATTCCTTCCGTAGTCACTTGTAAAATATTTTTATTAACAATACCATTATCTTTATCATCTCTACAGAGAAACTCCAGAGATTCCGCCCTCTCCATACTATCTGAACCAAAGGGTGGCCATGCTTCTCCAGAAACGTGACGCATGCGACTTAGGATTCTTTTCCTGTGTCCGGTGGCACTGACACCAATTTGCTGAAGCACCTCATTGTCCAGTGAGAGAATATCTCTAACTATCTGGTAGCCTTGCTGCTTGAAGTTGTCTTGGTATCTCTCCAGATGGATAGCAGAGAGCCAATCAGCAATGTCCAACTCTTCATTGTCAATAGAAGACATGGCCATGAAGGCCATAAAGCAAGCTGCTTACAAAACAAAGTGCCAATGGATCATTTTCTCAGCGTGGGCCAGAACCAACCTGCAAAACAGTAGCAGGAGAAATTAAGAATTGAATAGGTTTTTTTTCCCCACAGCACCATGAAAAAATATCGTAACTATTATATTAGCAGAAATCCTTTAATGCTTGTGATATACACATCATCATACATATGTGTGTGACATTGATTCCCCAGATAACACAACATATCCTAATAGGACTCGAAATATTAGTTTCCATATGATTCAACGGTAGTGTTGGCACAGTATATAATAAAATATGCACTTAATTGTACTACCGGAAGATGTAATGTCATCAACTTAGTGACAATAACAGCCCAAGCCTAAGCTTATTCCTTTGTATTTGAATAAGGGTGGATTCTGAACCACCCCTGAAAATCAATTTGATGTATTGTATAATGGTATAGAGTATTTTTATTCATTTACAACCTGCCTGTCCGAGGGGAAAAAAAAAATCTAAAATGGCTGGAAATATCACCGTTCTATATTTTGTTTGTTGAGAGCCATCGCTGACCTATAACCCACTGTAATAAGGAGATGCTATGTTTAAATATTCATCTATGTAACAATTGTAGTCCTCTCTTTACCATGTTTCAAAATAAAAACTATTTGATACATTTAATAGCGTTTTATTTTTAAAGGAGCACTCCTAGCCAAGCATGGGGCCGCCAGAGCTTAACTGCGTTCATTTCAGCGCAGGGGAACCCCTGCTTCAAGAGATACTTACCTCGAGAGGGGGTGCTGGTATCTCCCTGCTGTTTAAATGTCCTGCGTCACGTGGGCTGGATAAAGGCAAGTAAAGCCGCCATTTTGATAGCCCCAAATAGCCCTGTCTGAGCTGCCACCGACACCCCCTTCCGAGGTAAGTACTGTATCTTGGGAAGCTTCAAACCTATTAATATATTTGTTTGTTTTTTTTGTTTTTTGTTTTTAAATGTCGCCTCTCTAACCCAGAAATCCAAACAGGACATTAATATTTGCCATGCAGTGTACAATTTACATTAACTACGGATCACACTCAATACAGAAAACATTACAGCAATTATAACGTTTCTGGGATCACTGCTGAGCAATCAATTAAAATGATTTGCTGAGCATCCAGAATCTTTTTGAATGCATTCAATTTCTCCATAACAACAAAAAACAATCATTAAATAGTACAACAATATTACAACAACAACAAAAACGGTAATAGAATAAATAAAACGTAAACCCAATTTGCAACACGAAAACGTTTTTGGAACCTAATAGTTAGAGCCACACATGCCGTTCTTTGAAATCCTAAGTGTAGTAAAGATAAGCAAATGTCTCCTAATTCTCTAAACAAATATAACATTAAAAGGTTCCATCAGTTCAGACTCATTAGGAACAGTTCATAGATGCTGACAACGGGGGAGGAAAAGAAAGCAGTATGTCTTGTGTCTGGCTCTGCAAGAGCATGAGAGAGGTCAGGATCCCGCAGAAAAAGACCCTAGAGTCAAAATAGTTGAAACAATAAATCTGCCTCTTTCAGGCACTTCTATCTGTTATCTGGCAGTTCTTCTGCTCCCTCATCTCATTCAGCTTATAGCAAAAATTAAAATACCACTTATGAACACAGTTACATGTTTCAGACACATCTGCAACGCTGCTTTTACCCATTATCTCTTAGCATACAGTTCTTCAACTGCAGCCAGGGATTCTGGGAAATGACATGCAAATGAGCACGGTGTCACTTTTTGCTCCTTGTCTATTTTAACATGGATCCCTATAAGCTTATGCTTGCCGTATTAGGCTACAGCCATAGTCTTTACTGTTGCACACGCGCCTGGCGACCTGGTGGCGCGTGCATAGATAAAAGCCGCGATCTGTAGTGGAACGATGGGATGCGCGGTGAAGGGGGGGAGGAGGACATGATGGGAGCGGCCATGACAGGGCTGACCGCCGACCACGTGATCGCGTTGCAGCAAGGAAAGACAAAATTCTTGTCTTCCCTGCCAGCGGACGCGTCATTGCGCTTTGCGCGCCCACACACCCAGCCACTGGTGCCTGCCCCCTGTGGTGTGAACAGGTGAAAAAAGGCAGTGCACTGCCTGTAATATAGTGAAAAAAGTGATCTGCGCTCATAAAATTGTGATTAAGTGCTTATAAAAAATATATGCTAGGGCAAATAAGAACCCTTAAAGAGTGATATATATTATGACCTGGTTTAGGATGAGGTAGATGCTGCTGTGATCATGGAATGGCTCAGCATGCCAAAACTAGTACAGAAACAAAAAGAAAAACAGCGCAAAAAAACCTCATGTAATGAATGGAGGAGGCTAATGGTAGCAAAAACAACCTTTTAATGAAAAAGGCTAATGGTAGCAAAAACAACCTTTTAATGAATAAAAGGATCAAACATCACCCCTGGGTCATCCAGAAAACGCACACCTATGCGTTTCGGGCCGTGAGCTCTTTATCAAGGTGTAATCTTTGTACTGTTCATTGTGCTGGTTAGCACTAGGTACTAGTCCCTTGCCCTATTAGGGTATGTTATTATTGCTCACCATCATTTTGGAGTGTTCCTTACGGAAGAATTATTACAATATTATTGGGACTCTTATGCTTTGATGCACCGGTTACCCACCCACTGTGGTGTGAGGCTGGTTATACTGACTTTGCAATGCGAAGCATTAATACTGTACAAACAAAAACAGGAAGGCCAGCGCAACATACACGATGACACAACATATAGTACATGAATACTGTAGCTTTCAACCACACATTATATAAGTTATGGTGGGTAAAAAAGTGACAAAACCCCTCCACCGTACAATAAATAAAAATTAAATAAAACAAAAATTAAAAACAGTATGGAAGAAGTGGGCAATATTAAAAACGTAGTCCCACTGTTTTGGAGGTAAAACTAGGTGATTGAAGTAATTTAAAGGTGCAGTTTCCCCTACTCAATGTTTTTTTGTCTCCCTTACATGGATGGGAAGCAGGTCTCTGGAGATAAAACACGGTACATTCAGCTCTGGTTCCCAAGAAGGTAGCACTGTATATTCAGTGTAGCCTTATGTCTGTTGGCAGACTATTCCACGAATTCACCACCCTATTCGTGACAAAGTACTTCCGCACATTTTCCCGTAACCTGCCACCATCAACATCAGATCATGACCTCCTGCTCCAGGACTGCTCTGTTTCTGATGTACTTTACTGAAACCCTTTATGTATTGCAAAGTTTCAACCTTACCCTCCTCCCCCAAACCCACCTCCACCTGTATATGGTGTTGTAGCAGGGCCACCCCTAACTACTATTCCGTCCAATGGGCTGGCATTAAACCCTGGTACTATCAGGTTGCCAGTAGTTGGTATGGGGTTTTCCCCCTCACCTTTGATACTGCACTTGAGTGACAGCAGAGGGTGGGACATCCTGTTGTAGCTGGGACAGCGAGGTGCCCGACTCCTGGCTGTACTTAAGGGCAGGACCGCCCTAAAGTTAGTGGATGTTCTTTCCCCTCTGAGGAAGGCAGGTCACACAACTGGGAACCTGAGATTGGGGCCTTCCCATGTGCTCTTCCCTCCGGGGGAGTGTATGTACCATACCTCCACCTCTGCTATGGAGGTACGGAAGAGCTAGGACGGCTGCGGGTGCCCTTGGCCTGTAGTGACGGTCCAAGGACCATCATCAAGTAAATACTGACAGACTGTATCCGGCAGAAGACTGCTGTGTAACTGTTACTGCAGAGCGTAGTTATAAACCCGTTCCTGTTTGCAATATACCTCCTGCCTGGTGCGTGACCTTACTGGGGGGAGAGGTAATAAGTTCTACCGTGGGAGATCACCTTCAGTTCCAGTACGGCAGATGGAGGCGCTGCACTGCTAAGAAGATATGTGGGGTATGAACCCTAGAAGAAACTTCCTCAGACTTAAATTACCATCCAATAGGAAGCAGCAACCAATGATTTTCTTGAGACCCGAAAGTTTGGGCAGCCATTTTGTTTTTACAAGTAACTTCACTAGTAAGCATCTCGTGAATTGGGGGGTCCCTCTGAACTCAACCGCATTGTTTTCAGCTGCGGCAACCCCTCCTGCTACTGAGATATTACTGGTGAAGTTACTGGTTTTAAATTATGTCGGGAACTGGGGTCCCCAGAGCTGAAAATAGTGCAGTTCAACTCTGAGGGTCGCCTCTGATGGTTTGCATGTGGTACGTTTAAAAAAAGAAAGAACGAAAGAGAGGTGTAAAGGAGAAACCAGCAGTCCGGATTCCTGCTTTAACAGCTAAATAGAATACCTGTGGGGACCTGCATATACATGGGTATTCTGTTTTTGCTGTCATTTGTAACTCATCATAAACTAAGGCCGCGCTTATAGTCCTCGCTGCGGCGATGGGACGGCATGACGTCATCTGTCGCCGTTGTAGACGCGATTTTTGCTTATAGTGTTAGAGAAGGGAGGCGGCGACTGGGGGGCGTGTCGGGGGCGTGACCGTGAGCGGTTCGCCCTCATTGGCTGAACCAAACACGTGGCTGCTGACGTCACTCTGCGGTTGCTGAAAATTTTTTTCATTGACTTCCAGCGATCACAACCAAGCCGTCTCTCTGTTGCGTCGCTCCTACTATAGGTGCATGCGACAGATTCAGTAGACTTGTTTTGATGCGGTGTTGCCGGGACTATAAGTGCGGCCTAACTGTATCTGATGGATCAACACATTACTCAAATTATTTCATCTTGATCCTACACCTTTAAACGTTACAGAGCCCTTATGACAAGCCTGGTACGGCATAGGCCCAGGCACGTTCCTCGTAATAAGCACGTGTTCCAGAGGGTGATCAATCCTCCTCCACTTCCGTTTACAGCATCCCCCCCGGGGTCAGTCGTATCATGCGATTGCTCCTGGAGCGCTCTCATGATCTAGAAGTGCCGGACCCCCAACACTCTAAAGCAGGGGTCCCAAACTCAGGCCTCAAGGGCCACAAGCAGGCCAGCTTTTAGGGATATCCCTGCTTCAGCACCTGTGCCGAAGCAGGGATATCTATAAAAGCTGGTCTGTTTGTGGCCTTTGAGGACTGAGTTTGAGACTCCTGCTCTAAAGGTTAAGTGAGCCTTTTCCTTTTGAAATTAATGCAAATTAGCACATAGTAAGAGACAGCACAGATTACTTAGATTGTAAGCTCTTCGGGGCAGGGACTCCTTTTCCTATTGTTTAATGTCTGAACCACTTATTTCCATTGTGTTATAATATTATGTCACGTGTATTATAAAGCGCTCTGTACCTGGATGGTGCTATACAAATAAAGATATACATACATACATGTACGTTAAGGAAGGTATTATTTGAAGGTGTGTATGCATGTATGTATATCTTTATCTATATAGCGCTTCCCAGCAGTAATACACTTGACATAATACTATAACACATAATGGGAATAAGCGCTTCAGGCATAACAGTAACAATAGGAAAGGGGGTCCCTGCCCCGAAGAGCTTACAATCTAAGTGGTAAGTAGGGATAACTTACAGAGACAGTAGGAGAGTGTTATGGTAAGTGTGTCTGCAAGCAGTCAGTGCACCTGAGATGCATAGTATCAGCCAGCAGAGCTACCTATAGAGCTACCTATATGCTTAGCTAAAGAGGTGTGTTTTTAGATAGGTGGAGAGAGGGTTCCAGTGGGATATTAATGGGAAGGAAATTCCAGAGGTGTGGGGCAGTCAACGAGAAAGGTACCGTTACAAAAATTGAATTTGGCCTGACCAGGAGTGATTTCAAACATTATTACGCTCCAGTGCACTTTAATGGTGAGCTTGACAGATGTGATTGTGTGTACATGTAATGATCAAAGTCAGTGCACAGTTCAGCTAATGCAAGAACACAGACGGATCATACAGTGTGTGTGGGTGGGAGTGATACTTTGACATTTAAATTCTGAACTCACATTTCTCTGTTCCTAAAACAATGTCTATTGTAATGTCCCTGAGTACACATTCTATGTACTTAGAGATAGCTATAAAGAGTGTATTATTATTTTTATTATTGAAGCGTTTTATCTTCACGCTGAATGGCTTCACAGGGTATTGAAGAGCAGACTTTTCTCAAAAGATTCAGCACTCACGAAAATACTTTATAATACCAACGCAAACAGTGTTATATTACAATAATGCCTGTGATGCTACCTGGGACAAGCTATGCAACAACATATACAGGCAATTGTTTGCTGAATGATGCTCACAAGCACATGTACGCTCAAAAATTCTTTTAGAAATACATTTTAACACTTGTACAGAGTATTGACTGAAATGTCCATATTAGCTGAATCCATACATCTGGATATTTTGGACCTAATGGGTCCACTTAACCACCACAGAGATTGGTCACTTAGTATGTATCCCGTCCATGAATAAATGCATAACAAGCACTGGTTAAAGGTGAATAATAAATAGGGTGACCAGGTGTCCCATTTTAGCCGGGACAGTCCCGTTTTTTTAATGGCTGTCCCGGTTTTTTAATGGCTATCCCAGCTGCCCCGCATTTTTTTAAATGGCCGTTTTTTTGTGGCTGTTCCGGATTTGGCCATCAGAGCAGGGGGGCAGCACAGAGCACATAATGCAGGCAGAGAGAGAGCAGGAGGAGAGTTGAGGCCGGTCTGACAGCAGAGGGTGGGGGCGGGGTTAGTGTCAGCGGAGCCTTAGCAGTGAGAGCCGGAAGTGAGGTGTCTGCTGCCAGTCAAGGTGGCTTCCCCCTCCTCCATGCTCAACAGTGACAGGTAGGACACAGAGAGAGAGAGAGAGAGAGAGAGTGGCTCTGTGTGTGTCACTGCCTCTGTGTGTGTGTGTGTCACTGGCACTGTGTGTGTGTGTCACTGTCACTGTGTGTGTGTGTCACTGGCTCTGTTTGTGTGTGTGTGTGTGTGTGTGTGTGTCACTGGCTTTGTGTGTATGTGTGTGTGTGTGTCACTGGCTCTGTGTGTGTGTGTGTGTGTGTGTGTGTGTGTCACTGGCTCTGTGTATGGGGGTGTGGGTCAGTGGCCCCGTGTGTGTGGGTCAGTGGCTCAGTGTGTGTGGGTCAGTGGCTCTGTGTGTGGGTCAGTAGCTCTGTGTGTGTGGGTCAGTGGCTCTGTGTGTGTGGGTCAGTGGCTCTGTGTGTGTGGGTGTGTGGGTCAGTGGCTCTGTGTGTGTGGGTCAGTGACTCTGTGTGTGTGGGTCAGTGACTCTGTGTGTGTGGGTCAGTGACTCTGTGTGCTTGGGTCCGTGTTACTCTGGTGTGTGTGGTTCTGATTAGCTGCTTTGTTTTTTTTCCCGTGGGGTCTTTTTTTTTTTGGGTCCTCACACTAAGTTTCTACCATTTTTTTTTTTTAACTTTCCCTTTTATAGCTCCGTGTTTTGTTTTTGTGGTTGTTCTTCTCTGGTATTCAGTCCTTTTTTTGTTTATTATTTTTTTATTTCCGTTTCTCCATTTTTTTGTTTTTACTGGTGTCACTTTACAGTAGTTAGTTTGAAGGGGGACAAGCGCTTTTTCCTCCTTTCGTAGTACGTCAATTTTTTTGGGGGTTATTTTACTCAGGGCTCGTGTGTGGGTCTGTGGGTTATGTGGGCTTCCTTGTGTGTGGTTGCGTGGGCTTATTTGTAGGGTTTTTGTTCGTGTGCCCTTCTTTGTTATCTAGCCCCCCTTTTTAAATTTTTCGCTGCTCTTTCGATTTCTCTATTTTTCGGATTGCACTGCCTCATTTTTTGTAATCGTCGCCATTGCGGTTCTTGATCCGCATCTTTCTCCGTGCTCCCTCTTTCCCCGGCTCCCTCCTAGTCCCGTCCCATGCCCTTCTCCGCCTGCCTCGCTTCCGCACTAGAACGATATTTCGCCAGGCTGACCGCCCATGTCTCTGAGCTGCCCCAGAGACTGCCCGGCATGATCGGAGTACATAGCGTCTCGCACCGATAATGGTGCGCGGATCATACGGACAGGCGCCCAAGTACTTTGCGAGGCTCGCGCAAAATAATTTGTAGTCACCCTCCCACAGGGGAGGCGGGAGCCTTGTTTATTACAGACCTGCAGCCATCTGGTTCGTGCCGACTTGCACTAAGTCCCTTCTCTACAGAGAATACGAACGATTGCCGCGCTTTCCCCCGTGCGCTGACAATCTGCCACGCAAATCTCACTCCCCTTACGCCTCCTAATGTTGCCCTCTTGCGGAGTCACCGTCAGTGCCGAAAGTATTTCCTTCTACCGGGCTCTCTGACGTTCGCCACTGGCCTGCATGTTATCAATAGGCACACTGGCAGAGGCAAATCTATCGCTCACGTGGCAATTACACGTACCACCTATATATTTCTCCGGGCTCAGAAACTATGGAGCCAACCCTCGTTCCTTACTTCGCGAAGGACGTTCGCCATGTACTCGATTTCATCCTTCAATAGGTCCATGATATAAGCTCCAACGTGGGAGCAATATGCCCCATTGACGTGGTTGATGTCTGAATTGAAGATTGCGGAGAAAAGGTAGTACTCCCGAACACGGGCGTGTTGAAAGAGACCTATTATGCGAAGAAGGGTCGGCAGGAGACCGTGATCGTGGGAAAGGCGATAGGTGTCTTAGAACTATGCGGGGTGGAAATAGCGCGGGCACCACTTAGATGATTAAGGTATTTTCCCTAAGTGATCAGGGTGGTTTTCGGCAATCGAGTAAGTGGACACGGGACTTTGTTCCCGCCACTAGAGGTCGCCGCAGCGACAAATCCATCCTCCGCCGAGGGAGCTTGAAGAAAATCGTGGTAGTGCCCGTATGGGAATACTTCCTGGGAAATTTATCGGGTTCGGGGGAAATGGTTAAGGATGGCGTGGATGTGGTGACCAAGTTGGTCAAAAAACATTAATGTCATGTGAAAAGACAACCAGGTTCACACCACATGCACTTCTATATGCAATGCTAAATTCCATTAAATACTCATTGGACACCCCCAGACTGTACATCCCGCAGTCATGCATCGGGGCATGTGAATTGTCTGGTTTATGTAATGGCTATTTACCCACTCCACGGTGATCACCAACCCAGCCGAGGCGGAGATACCTTACAGAGTGACACTTGTCTTCTGTCCATTGAAGCAGAATCATATACCAAATCTAAATCCCTGCAGCCCTTGATGCTACTCAGTCAATGCGGCAATTCATTGGCTCCCTTTCCTTGATTTATAACTTCCCTCATCTGTTTAATCCATTGTGCAGTCAATTACATCTATACATGCTCTTCTCTGCACCTTCTCCTTTTTCAAGATAATGATTTGTATCTCTATTCGTAAATACCGTAGCTCAACCCACAACGAGCGTGCCACGCAGCGGGGTTGAGGTCTAGGTACGCGATTTGTACAAACCGCCGATCACCAACAGCGGGCGGGCCTCACCGCTCTTAGACAGTGGTGCGGATTCCGTTCTTGCGAGGGCCAGGCTAAACTAGATCCATAAGGAGGACGCGTAAATGACGGTACTATGCACTTGCCGGGTGCTACTGTGGAGTAATAGAGTAGCCGGATATTATGGCATGTAGCCAGCGAGTCAGTCACTTGCAATAGAGCGTATGAGGATCCATTGAAGTCCAAACAGAAGCACAGCCTATGTCAGTTCATGTGAGAGGCAGCAAACATCGTAGTCCACTCCAGTCAGTCAGTGGACAGAGGATAGACTAAAGACTGTAGGTCGTATCGCGTGAAGCACTCAATCTGCCGCGCAGGAGATATCACAAAAGTTAAGTCAGGCAGCATGTACAGGCTCGCCAAGTTCATGCAGACATCCAGAAGCGTAGTGAGTAACAGCGACACAACAAACCCTGGTAGTTTAAATTATGCCTGCGGCAATTCAACAGAGGATTCGGAGAGGATTTACAGGACTTCCCACCAATGGGAGGCAATCAGGAATGTAGGGCCTGACAGGTTCCGGATAGCCTACTCTGGGATCAATTCAGGTGCGCCTATAGCACAGCCAATTGCGACCGGTCGCCCATTAGAGTGGTTCGCCCGGCCCGGCGCAATACACGCCCAACACGTGATAACCCAGTCATACGCCGTCATAGTACACGCCGCCACACCCACCACCCACGCCAGTATGGGGGCGGAGACAGAGGCGGGGCCTGCGGGAACAGCAGGTGGAACAAGAGCACTTCGACCGTGCCGCGTAGTTATCCCGCCATCAGATGGGGCGGTGGTGAACTCGAGGGTGTGAGACCCACAGCTGACGCGGAGACACCGCAGTCACCACACAAGCACCGCAAGTCAAGCACTGAAGGAACGAGAATGTTTCCTCTTGCGCCCCAGAGACCATAAGAGCCTGACGGGTCCGCCATGACCCGCGCCGCCACCCGTAAAGTACCACCTCGCACAGGGTTTCGCCCCACGCTCTTAGGAGTGCCCTGCTGTGCGATCAATTGGGCGGTAGGGGTTAGAGGCAGAATCAACACGACAACGACACGAATGCTCACACTAGTAACAGTAAACTGCATCATGTGTCTTCTTTCATGTGCCCCTTTTGTGAGCAGCTATTTTATTTTCCTGTGCCTTAATTTACTATTCTAACATCATTTGTTATGTACTTATTGGTAACTCCCATATACATCATCTTTAACAACATTTAATCATTTGACATTCTTTATTTCAACTTGAAACTGTAAAAATTTACACAACAACATTCAGGGATCAAAGGAGCGAAGGCAGGGGAACAGCGGGGAGAAGACGGCGTCGAGAAAAAGCGCGCGAACAGGGCACGAGGGTTAAGAGACAGTGATATGTGCCTAAAAGCCGAGAGCATTAATGCGCCCCGTTATGAGGTGCTGTGCGTCATAAAGTAACTAATTTATATAAAGAAACAAAATGAATAGATGTGGAACGGGTGTTCCCCCCCCCAAATCTCACATTGGCCCGGGTAGTCTAAAACCAGATTCCTCCCCATTAAATGTCGTGTCTGGTGGTGCACCTGTAGGCAACGGGCTTCCTGAGTCCTCCCGCTTGATGGTATTAGGGGATGTTCTCCAGACAGGCAGCTGAGGTAGTGTGTGCGAGTCCAACTTACTTTCATAGTGGCTGCGCCATCCACCCTCATCAGGAATCTATGCACTTCGCAGGAGATGGTCCTGGTCGAGGAACTCCTTTGATGGTGCCAATCCACTGCTGTGAGTACTTCCACACTCACACATTGGAGGTATATTCGACAGGGCATCTTCTTGATGGTTGGTATGGCACGCTGCCCCTCACAGCTAGCACTCAGCCACTCATTCGCCTTGCAGCACTCCATAGAAGGTCCCTTACCCTAATAGATCCTGCTTTCCACCTCTACTTCTTACAGAGATTCCCCAGCTTTCTCTGGCTGCTGTAGCTCCCTCTTGAGCATGCTTTGTCTCTCACCTCAGCTCCTCTAACTCTACGCTGGTATGCTCACTGACTCCCAGCTAGCAGGAGACCCTGCAACTTGTTTGCAGACCTTCACGTGCCTCTCACTGAACTGAACAGCCCAACAACAGGAAACGAACTTCTACCTTTTAGGCAGTGCTGTGTCTGATATCACCCCCCCCCCGGAGAACAACATGCCCTGTATCCTAATTGGGAACACACTGCATGTGTTGGGCACTTCCTTTGGGACATAATACACCTCACAGGGTGTGAGGGCAACCCTCCATTGATTGTTGCTGGCAATCCTGACAACACTTACCCGGGTTACTGCACATGAGAAAGAATATGTACACCATCCGATACAGGCTACATTCTTCCCCCTGGTGGAATCCCAACGTCCTCGCCTCGTGAACCTAAATTTGCGGAACCTTCCTCTCAGGTGCACTGCAAAACTAACAACACTTATTACAGTACATATCTTTTCTCCAACATTATAACCGATACAGTCCTAACGTAGATGTGTAACACCCATAATTATTCCCTTCTGTAGAACCTGACGGTACCCCAACCCCCATACCTTTCTCAGGTGGCTTGCCGCACACATGTCCACTGGGCTTTAGAGCATCAGGCAGTAACACTCTGGGGACACACTGGACATCCCACAAATCAGCCCATAATCCTGGCAGGATACTAATGGACTGAAAGATCATGCCCCCATTAAACCTCCCTAATTCTCTCGCATGGAGATGTAACTATTCCTCTTGACTACACCACTTCTCATCTAACCCGCCCCCATGTCCCAATTTTCTTTTTCTTCTCCTAATCCTTCCTCTCATCAGTGCATATCCCCTATCTTCAATCAGGGTACCCCATTTCGAACTTACTTTCTCTCTCCTCCCATGGATGGTGAAAATAAAGTAACCACTTTTGGCGATCCTAATATCTTCTGACGTGGGGGACACATAGGGGGTTCCCTGGGCATAGGTGCACAAATATGAGCAACGATTACCCAATCCCCCCAGTATGAAACTCCAAATGTTCTGTGGGACCCAAAATTTGACCCAATGCGCTTAGAATCACACACCCACCATAACAGTACGATTGTTCATCATCAGTGCAGTATCAACATTCTTTGCATAGCCCATTCCCTCCCCGATCCCTCATCTTCTGTAAAGCACTCGCCCCAGTCCAAGTTTTTCCCCAGTCCATTCTTCAGAAGTGGATCGGGAACCCCCAGAAACCTGGCTTAGACTGGGACCCATAGGAAAAAGTGACAGGGGCATGGATTTTACTGATGGCCGGGGGTTTGGGCACAGGAAACCTGGCCGCAATACGCGGGGCTACGATCCGCACTTCTCGCTACCTTCCAGTACCATCGGACTGGCACTCCGGTTCATCCGTGCATTTTTTCCCAGGCTTGCCGCAGGCCTGCCGGCTCTTCCAGACCCGGCGACCTGGTACAGCTGCTTGGCCGCGAGACGCGGCCATCTCCGAACTCAGCCGCAATCTTGCGTGGGTTTCCCAACCGGACCTCTCCCTCCAAACGACTTCCGCCGCCGGCATTGATGGTTCTGCTCTCCGCTCCGTTCGGGCCTGGGCTAGGCCTTTCTCCGCCGTGCCACCCACCGGCGCCTGTGGAGGGTAGGATGTATCTCATCTCACCGCTCCGTCGGCTCGGGATGGGTTCCTCTCCACGTCTGTCCGCCAGTCAGTCAACGCACGGCCGTGGGACTCCGCCTCTCGTTGTTTCTGTACCGGCGACACGAGACTCCCGCTCTGCCGCGACACAGGTAAGTGCCGGTTCTTTCACAGCACCACTGTAGTGGTCGCCGGTAGGCGCATCATCACCACCGTCGTTGGGGTCGCTTGCCTCCCTCGGCCGAGGAGCCGAACTCCCACTCAGGGAGTGCAACTCCTGCAGGATCGACAGTGAGATTCCAGGCTCTTCACCGCGGTTGTGGGCCCCCTTTCCTCTTGATGCTCCTTTTGCACTCATTAGAAGCGATCCCCCCTTCTCCCAGATCAACTGTTTCTGGCTTGACAAGGCGGTAGCTTCAGCCGTAGCTTGGCTTGTGTCCGCTCCCGCCTGACCGATATGGGGCCCTCCCTCCCCCTGGTGGAAGATTTGGGAGGATCCACACAGATTCCGTTATGGCCCCTAATTGGCTCTACGTCCGTCACAGTTCTCGAGGGGCGCGCTTACGCTTTCGCGCCATAACCTCCCCAGGGTGTGGTTTTCCTGTGGCCGCCAATCCTTTCCAACTTTCCTGCAATTTTAGCATTTGCAGCATTTCTGCAACTGGTTCCCTGCTGTCTCCCAGGAGCGGGAACCGCCATGTTGGATCGTTCTGCAATCCATGTTAGCAGGCATTTGTAACTTCATGTTTCTCTATCTCATCCACTAGCTTCTCTCCAGGAAAGGGGGTCACCCCGTATCCAGATCACTCACCTGACTACAATAGGACTGGTCAGGTATTGGCTCCTCTCAGAATTGATCACAACGTCACATTCATCTCAGTGCCTAATACGATCCCTTTACCGGCATCTTCTAGACGGTATAATGCGCAGAGGAAATCGATAGCTCCTCTCCGTCTTTCTGTATCTTTTCTGACGAAGAACTGTAGTACCGCTTCATCACTTTGTCCTATTCCTCTTCACACGCAAACGGACTGAGTGAGCATTACTACTGACTCCGTCAACCGCCTTTTGTTGCTTGTGTTTTTTGTTCTGATTGTACATGGAGCTCCTCTCGACTCTGTCGTGGCAGCTTGCCCAATACCACCGATACCCAACACCATGCCTTGTGCACCACCTTGTGTACCTAATTAGACACTCTGACTCGCTGTTTGCACTACCTACACAGGCTAGGCCACTCTTCTGGTGTGCTACGTTCTCCTTCCCCAATCTGTGCTCCCTTCGGTAAGTGATCTGGAATGGAGACTAGAGTACTCTTCCATGCAGTACTTATTCTGGCGTCTACCTACTGTTGGCTAGCCTAGTGCAGATCCTCTCCCAATTCCTGACCACGTTAACCAGGCTTCCCTCGGCAATGCCTACATCTACGCTACCTCCGTGACTCAGGGAAGCTATAGCCCCCCCCCTGCTCCCAGACTCTACTCCACCCCCTTATGCTCAGTCTAGTGCGTCTTTTGCGAGTTTTCGTTTCTCCTGACTACCCTGATTTTCCCTTCCAGCACAGAGTGGCAACAGACACTCTCCCTTTTCCCTATTGTTGCCTAGTACAAACACCTGCTCCTGTTTACAGGCAATCCTCAGCAGCCGCCTCCAATTGGTACGGGTTTTCCCCCCCCCCAATCTCACTTGGCCCGGGTAGTCTAACCATTTCCCCAATTACATGTTCGGCGTCTCGGATGTGCACCTGTAGGCAATCAGGGCGCATCCTGCCCGTCCCCCCCCCCCCCCTCCCGCTTGAATGTATTAGGGATGTCATCCAGAACAGGCATCTGAGGTAGTGTGGCTCCACCCACTCGCTCAACTCTCTCACCCACCCAGTCGCTCTCTCTCTCACCCACCGTCGCTCTCTCTCT
Source organism: Ascaphus truei (assembly GCA_036426205.1). Classification (NCBI taxonomy): domain Eukaryota; kingdom Metazoa; phylum Chordata; class Amphibia; order Anura; family Ascaphidae; genus Ascaphus; species Ascaphus truei. Next base: position 32,445,966 of record CM071571.1, on the reverse strand, counting down.
CACCCACCCAGTCGCTCACTCTCTCACCCACCCAGTCGCTCGCTCTCTCATCCACCCAGTCGCTCGCTCTCTCACCCACCCAATCGCTCGCTCTCTCACCCACCCAGTCACTCACTCTCTCATCCACCCAGTCACTCACTCTCTCACCCACCCAGTACACTCACTCTCTCACCCACCCAGTCACTCTCTCACCCAACCAGTCGCTCAACTCTCTTCACCCACCAGTCGCTCCACTCTCTCACCCCAGTCGCTCACACGCTTCACCCACCCAGTCGCTCATCTCTCACCCCACCCAGTCGCTCTCTTTCTCACCACCCAGTCGCTCACTCTCTCACCCACCCAGCGCGCCACTCTTCACCCACCCAGTCGCTCACTCTCTCTTCTCACCCACCCACGTCGCTCACTCTTCACCCACCCAGTCGCTCGCTCCTCACCCACCCAGTCGTTCTCTACCCACCAGTCCTCCTCTCTCACCCACCCAGTCGCTCGTCTCTCTCACCCACCCAGTTCGCTGCTCTCTCACCACCCAGTCGCTCGCTCTCTCACCCACCCAGTCGCTCGCTCTCTCACCCACCCAGTCGCTCGCTCTCTCACCCACCCAGTCGCTCGCTCTCTCACCACCCAGTCGCTCTCTCACCCACCAAGTCGCTCTCTCACCCACCCAGTCGCTCGCTCTCTCACCCACCCAGTCGCTCTCTCACCCATCCACCCAGTCGCTCGCTCTCTTACCCACCCAGTTGCTCACTCTCTCACCCACCCAGTCGCTCACTCTCACCCACCCAGTCGCTCACTCTCGCACCCACTCACTCACTCTCACACCCACTCACCCACTCACTCACCCAGTCACTCACCTACCCAGACAGGCAGTCACCTGTCTTTTGTTGAAAATATAAAAATAAACAGGTTGCATTGTAATGTTTTTTTCTGTATCACAATAAGAAAACAGTTAAGTAAAAGTTGCGCGCGGGGGGGGGGGGCCGCTATGGGTTTGGGGGGGGGGGCGCTATGGGTTCATGGGGGGGGGGAGTGCGCCCTGCTCCTTTCATTTGTCCCGGGCCCCATGATTTCTGTTGGCGGTCCTGCCCAGGACATACTTGAAAACGAGAGGTAACTCTCAATGTATCCTGGTAAAATATTTTTAAAATAAATAATTCAAGTGTCAAGGTGCAGATACTCTTACAGTGAATTTAACAGAGTTTGGATACTTTGACATTTAAATAACATAGTGCCATCCTTTCAACATATGTAACAAAGGTAATAACATTCTTTCCATCAGTAAGCGGAATCCAACTCTACCCATCCAATGGGGTTCGTTACTGCAGTATGATGGGATAGAAAGTTTCAATATTTTTTTTAATGTTTATTTTTCATGTATTTGCGAGATCTGTTAAGATCTATATAGAGGGACACAATCCTGAAGTCACAATACGGCCATCATTATTTCAAAACACAGGTCTTCATCTCATCGGCGATTTGTAAATCTTATTGTGGGTAATCTTTTTAGTTCAAATATGAGTGACTCACCCACTTGCAGTTACTTTGTTTAGAATCTTTCCTTTCATCTGTTTCATAAGACTGTTTGGTAAATTCTCAGTTCCCACTGTTGTTCTTGTAATAATACTTCCCCCCCCCCCCTAATTAGAGCTGAAAGTGTAAGCAGTGCTGTGCATAGAATGTTTGCAAACACCATGAGCCCCTGCCCCATAGAGATTTTAATGTTGATGCCTGAGGCACAGGGAGATGTGCCCTAGGTCACAAGGAGATATGCCCAAGGCCACAAGGCGGGCTCACGCAGGGATTTTAACTTAGCACATCAGCTTCAAAGGCATTGACATTTGCACTGAAATCTTTTTGTTCTTTTTAAAGTATTTAGGGCATCATCCTCTGTTAAGAAAGTAGCACTATAAGTGTTTCATAGGAATACAGTTCATAGGACACAGAATAAAAATCCATTTTTTATACAGGAAAAAAATGTAATGATTATTTTAACAAACTTTCACTGATTTTTAGAATCAGCAGTCCCATAAGTCTTCATCGGAGTCTCACTTAAATTAGCGATCACTTTTCCATTTAGATCTATCATTTTTGGCCCAGAAGCCCCAGATGAGATGATTTCGGGCTTCGGATCCGATATCGGACCGATATCTCCTTTTTAAGAAGAAGACATTTTTCTAAGGAAGCTGATTCCCCTGACAGTAATCAGAAAACGATGTACATTTGTGGCTACTGCAGCGTGAAAGCCCCTGTCTGTCGGCATGAGAGTGAAAGCACTGCCATGTCATGTGTTCTTTAAACCTTTAAGTGCCGAGGGGTCGCGGTACTTGAGGTTCGCGGGCCCCTCTGGCACAGTGCGGGCGTGCATTTTTTTAGGAAACGGAGGTGGAGCGCTCCATGGCAACGCTGGGCACGATGTAATCAGAAAAAAAACAACCCTCCTGGCCATGACATAGTCTTCAACTGAGCCACTGATTGAGCCACCTGTGCAGGGATATCTTGAAAACCTGACCTGTTGGTGGCCCTTGAGGACTGGAGTTGCCCACGACATGGCTGGCTTTATGGCGGTTCCATCGGTGCCAATGCACCGAGCCCCGCGCTTTGGGAGGACCGCGCTCTTCCCCACGACAGTTAAAGCTTTTTTGCTGGGGCCTCTGTAACGGTCTCATACCTTGTCCGGCGGCATCTGCTTCTGTAGCGTGACCCCGCAGTGTCATTTGACGCTGCGTTGCCATGGCGACGTGTCGCCCGAAGCCAAACTAAGTCAGTTACAGAGGCCTTGCACGCTCCCCGGCATTTAATTTAAATGCTTTGGGGAAGAGCGCGGTGCCTGTAACTGCCGCGCTACCCCCAAGAAATCTCACGCCCCCACGCTCTAAATTAAGTTGTGATTATATACATATATTATGTACATGTGAATTACCTTGTCCTTAGGGCAGGGCAATTATTATTATATGAGAGCAAAGATTTCAAAAGTGATGACAATATTTCACAGTGCTTATTCATTTTTTCATTTTGTTAAAAATGCATACAGCAAATTAAAATATCACTTATGAGCACATTCACATGTCTCAGACAGGTCTGCAACCCTGCTTTTCACCATCCACTGCAGCAAGGGATTTTGGGAAATGACATGCAAATGAGCACACAGTGTCACCTTTTGCTTCAATTCCATTTCGACATGGACCCCTATAAAAAAAAAATGCACAAATCATAAAGATGTAATCCATTAAACCTATTACGGTCATTAGTTCACTTTAATCCTACATGGCTTAAACGAAACCTCTTCTCTTGGTTCAGAGAAGAGGCCAGCTCCCTACTAATGCATGGGACTAAAGTCTTCACTAGCACAGAGAAGGCGGCTTCACAGGATATTGAATAGGAGTGCTGACATCCTAACTATTTATATACTGCTCTGCTAGTTCAACAAAGAGAGAAGCGCTCAGGAAATGGGGGAAGGGGTGGTAACCCTGTGATTTATGGAAACGGCTAGCATAAATCTACTACTTTTCAGCTATAAGCAATACTACGGGATGCCAATGAACTGTTGGAGGGGGAAAAAAATCAAATATTTTCTTCCAACGAATAATGCAAAAATCGTGTCAACGTTTAGGTAACAGAATTGCCTCTCCCTTTCTGATATAACTTCATTTTCTATTTCTTCTCCTGGTGTGTAGTACGATTCTCTTAACACTACCTTTAAAACAGAAAATATATTACTATACAATGTTCTAAAAAAAATAAACTTATGAGGTGAGTAACAAGGAAGAATAGTGAGCTTTTGATTAAATACTCTTTTTTTTAATACACGTTTCAAGGTGAATTTAAGGTAAACAAAAAAACCCACATATATAAGCTTAGCCTGCTATAAAATCTTATTCTTTTTTTTATATTATTTGCAGATTTTTTTTAACGTTAGCACGGATATAAATGTATAAATGTATGTGTATAGCACCCGTTGATAACTTGAGCACGGTACATATTTTTCCTTTTAGCTTTTTGAATGATTGCCGTAGAGACCAGCCCCCAGAGGAACTTTTGTTTATATCTAACATGTTATATGCGTGTGCTAATTTATCTATGTGGATGCATGCACCACAGAGTTCATAGGTCTAAAGCCTCAGTGTAATATACACCTATATCCTACACAGGGCCGGCTGGGATTATTTGCGGGGTTCGGTGCAGGGCGTTGTGTCCGGCGCTGTATCTCCTCCTCAGCATCCCGTCATCACGACGCCAAATGGCATTGTGTTGCCATGACAACGTGACGTGGCATGTCGTCACGACATCATGCGGTGTTCCGTTGTCATGGCAACGTCGCGGTGCCATGATGAGGGACTCGGCAGGAGGAGATGCCGGAGAAGGTAAGAGACAGTTACAGAGGCCCGGCGCTCTCCCCCGGCAGTCAGTTTAATTGTTGTTGGGAAGAACGTGGGGCCTCTGTAAGCGGGGGGCTCGGCTCACAGGCACCGAAGGCACCACCATCACGCCGGCCCTGGATGTAGCAAACAATATTACACCGGTTAAAGCAAAGTATCACACAAAATAACACGTTAAATCACGCATGCCTTATCTACTTAACCATTGTTTTCAATGGCCTCCTTGATAAATAATGCACCAGTGTTAACGCAATGCAGAGCTTTAACGGGTCTATAAATTCTGGCTGGCTTCTAAGTATTTGATATTTTCGTCCACCCGTGTGTGTGTGTCTCTATATACAGGCATACCCCGGTTTAAGGACACTCACTTCAAGTACACTCGCGAGTAAGGACATATCGCCCAATAGGCAAACATCAGCTCACGCATGCGCCTGTCAGCACGTCCTGAACAGCAAACCCGGCTCCCTACCTGCACCGAAGCTGTGCGCAAGCGGGGAGACTATAGAGCCTGTTTCAAATGCGTTACTTACATCAGTTATGCACGTATATGACGATTGCATTACAGTACATGCATCGATAAGTGGGAAAAAGGGAGTGCTTCACTTTAAGTACATTTTCGCTTTACAAACATGCTCCGGTCCCATTGCGTACGTTAATGCGGGGTATGCCTGTATATATTATTGAAGTCAATGGGACCAATGCTACGTGGAAGGTGTCAGATTACTGAGGTGTATTATTTATTTATTTATAAAAATGTTTTACCAGGAAATAATACTGTACATTGAGAGTTACCTCTCGTTTTCAAGTATGTCCTGGGCATAGAGTTATGATGACAAATAATACAAGGTTACAAATACATAGTTACATAAGTGAACAGGGTATACATTATGAAGTGTAGATGAACTTCCGTGCTCGAGCCGTCCGAAGATAAAGGTCCCCCTTTGCTGCTATCCGTGCTTGAGCGTCCCCTCTAAACGCTCCTAAAGGGGGCTCCAATAAAGGAGTCCCCAGAACAAAAACAGAAAAGCGCACAGAGCGCACCGGGGGTTAATAACCAGATATACAGAGCTATGCTCTATAGATGCTCTATAGATAATTGCAAACAGGCAATGTGAAGATACAACACCTTCTAAGTGTATAGTGGCAAATTTATTCAGTATAATAAAAACACAGAGTAAAAAGTTAACATTAAAAGGTCCACAACAGACCACAACACAGTCAAGGCAAGCGGCTCCTAGACCGCTGCTCTAACATTAAATTAAGCCAAATGAATAGCTAGCAGGGTAGTGCACACACAATACAAACACATACAGACACTCTGGTCACAACATGTAAGGAATACCCAATGCGGCAGACTAAAACAAGACCTGCTGCCGGGTACGGGCTGACGGGGGGGTGGGCACATACCCCAGGCAGTGCTAGCTGGAACCGCATGCTGACACCAATGGTCCGGACTGCACCAGCGGCGGAGATGGCAACACAGCAAGAACTACCCGGATCAGTATCAACCCAGCCAGACAGCAAGCGCGTATGGTGACCTCACGTGACCTCTACGCATTTCTCAACCACGTGCTTCGTCAGGAGAGACCATGAACAGTCTTTTGGTGTCAGATCTCAGATGGTAAGTGCTGCATGTGGTAGGGGTGAGGAGCTTGTTCAGATAGTCGGGTAGCTTGCCCAGAAAGTATTTGAAGGCAAGACAGGAAAGATGAACTTTGCGCCTAGACTCAAGTGATGACCAATCTAGTTCTTTGAGCATTTCGCAGTTGAGGGTATCAAGTTTGCTAAGTTGGGTTTGGGGTGCCGAGTCATACACTATGTCCCCATAGTCGATAATTGGCATTAGCATCTGCTGTGCGATACGCTTTCTGACAAGCAGACTTAGGGAGGATTTGTTCCTATAAAGTACACCTAGTTTGGCATAGGTTTTGTATGTCAGGGTATTAATATGCATCCCAACTGTTAAATGAGAGTCAAACCATATGCCCACGTATTTAAAACTAGTAACAGGAGTTAGGGTGGTATTAGTATTTGTTCTGATCTGGAGCTCAGTCATTGGAAGCTTTAAAAATTAAGCCTTGGTCCCAAATACCATTGTTACAGTCTTGTCAGTGTTTAAAAAACAGTTGGTTTTTGGAAATCCAATTTTCAAGTCTCAAAAAGTTAGATTGAAGTATGTGTTCAAGATCGGAGAGGCTAGGGCTGTGTGCATATAAGTTTGTGTCATCCGCATACATGTGTATTGAAGCTCCCTTACAAGCTGTAGGAACATCATTGATGAACACTGAGAAGAGTAGGGGCCCCAGAACAGAGCCTTGCGGGACACCAGAGGTGATAGCCTCTTTGGAGGCTGTGGCACCTCCCCCCAGAGCTCACTCCTCCTCCTTCATCCTTTTAACTTGGAAGGTCATTTCACTTGCTGCAGGAACAAGACCCATTATGGTTTTTTCCCCTCTCACAGAGGTAAAAGGAAAGGTTTCACAGTGTAGTGTAGGACCTGCATTATTTTGGTTATACCTTGACGTTGGTATGCAGGCTTATGACGCCTTTGGCCAAAGGGTTAACTAAATAACCAATTATTATTATTGAAGTATTTTACTTTATATGTTTTGTCAATTGGATGCAGCATTGGGCACCCCCTGTCTCTTGTTACATACAATTGCCACGCTCAGTAGCTCTCTGGTTGACATAAATATATATTCACTTTGTGGTGGTTGTGGGAGTTTGAGCTTGCTGGGTATCTGTGTTAACCTAGAGCCTGAGATAGACACATGTTGGGATCTGGAAACAAAAAGAAAACAGCGCACAACGCCAAATAGTGAAGTAAGTAATAGAATGTATTACAATATTAAAGGGGTAATAAATCTGCGTACATCAGATAGAAATAACATGTGCATTTAGTGCATGTCACACTGGTTACCACTCTGTAGCTATAAAACAGGACGGTCTGGCACTTCCCTGAAGAAGTAGTTAGATCTACGAAACATGTTGGATGTATTAATGCCATAATTTTGCCTATATTCATCCTTTGGATCTGTATCACTATCAGCTTATATTGGCTACCACCGTGCTAACTGAGCGATTTCTGCGCCGGTAAGAGACTGTAAGGGACTCTCCTTCTTCCTCCCTATTGATTCCTCCATTGCCACGAGAACAGTGACGTCACTCCGCTACACCACGTGACGGAGCGGCATCGTGGCACGCTGTGTAAGCCCCTGCAGTTGCGGAAGTGTTTGCAGAGCAATTCCAACAGCTCTGGACTGCCCCAAGATCATAGCAGCTGGGAAAAGCAGCAAATCTACACAGGAGAGACGGGGGACTGTAGGGGAATTCCCCTGGAGGCAGTATATCGCCGGTTGAGGAGCGGTCCCACTAAGTGTCTGAATCTGCAGTATTACCAGGCTGCTTGAAAGGAATCCCCTTGTGAGCAGCGTCCTGCTGTGTGAGGAGTGCATGAAGGATCCCATGCCCCAGAACCATCATAGAGGCTCCTGCAGAGACAGCTGAGTGCCAGACCATCCTGTTTTATAGCTACAGAGTGGTAACCAGTGTGACATGCACTAAATGCACATGTTATTTCTATCTGATGTACGCAGATTTATTACCCCTTTAATATTGTAATACATTCTATTACTTACTTCACTATTTGGCGTTGTGCGCTGTTTTCTTTTTGTTTCCATTTCTTAGAGTGTGTGGGGTGCTGAGCCACCCCTAATGTTTATAGCAGCAGACGCCCATATCAACCACACGGTTATGTTATAATTTAATTATTTAATCACTTATTCACTGTGGTATTGTGGTTTACTTTATTTATATATGGTTTAGTCACTGCACTGTATTCAATTATAATAAGGAGATAGATAGTAGCGCACAGTTTATTTCTGTTTTTCCACATGTTGGGATCTACCTGATCAGTAGGAATGAAACCAGTTTAAAGCATGCTTCCCTATTCCAGACCACTGGAGTTTGTTAAGCAAGACAACATGATTAAGTATATCGAAAGTCTTTGCAAAATCTAGGAATATTGCACCAGTGAGTTGTCCCAGTTCCAGTCCACATTGGATCTCATTGCAAACTTTTAGCAGGGTAGTTACCGTGGAGTGTTTGGGGCGAAAGCCAGATTGGAATTGACTAGGGAAATTTGTCTTGGAATAATAAACGCTTAATTTGTGTCCATGACTTTGGATAGTATTGGGAGAAGAGAGATTGGCCTGTAGTTTGAGACAGTGTTTTTGTCCCCACTTTTGAAGATTGGGACAACTCTTGCAGTTTTGCAGGTCTTAGGGATATGGCCTGCAGACAGAATAGAGTTGACTATGGAAGCAATTAGTTTTGCAATTGCTGGGGCACCAAGTTTTAGGAACTTAGATTGCAGTAAGTCAGGTCCACATTGGCTGCTTAGTTTTAATTTGAGGAGCGCTTGTGTAATCTCCTCTTCAGATACTGGGACAAATTGAAAATTTATGAGCAGTGTTGAGAGAGGGTGGGGCTATAGGGGTACTCCCAAATTGAGCTTCATGTTTGTAGATTGGGTGAAGGGAATCAGCGCATCACAATACGGCGGTCTGTAGGGCTGAATAAGTGTCCGCACTTGCGAAGCGTGCGTACGGACACAGGGGAATGGTGCTATTGTAAATATGTTCATACTCGCGAGTGTTCGTAAAGTGAAGGTCTGTATAGCGGGGCATGCCTGTACAGTATTGTGCTTTTGCTTGTCTATTTTGCCTTGTGCACATATTCCGCAGGCATCTGTAGTTATTAAGATCCTTGGTAGTGCTAGTTACTTTGTAGCTTTTCCACAAGGCATCCCTGAAAAGGTAGAGCGCTATACGGTCAGTTGTAACCCACAGAAGGTGGGCCCCTGTACTCTTATTCTGCGTAGTGGAACATGGGTATCACAGAGTTTTAAGAACTCGGATTGGAAATAGTCGAGTGCAGAATCGGGGTCGGGAATTAAATTGATTCTGTAACAAGGGCAGTTGGTAAGGTCAGTCAGAAACTGTTGTGGGTTAAAGTTTCTAAATGTTCTAGTGAGGAGAACTTTAGGGCTTGATTGGGTGGTTTAATTTTCCTTACACAGTACACTATTGCATGGTCACTGAAAATGTCTGGAAGGATGCCAGAGGATTGGATTCTGCTGGAATTTGAGGAGATAATTCAGTCTAGAAAGGAGTGGTTGTGAGATTTCAGGAATTGTATGGGAACAAAGCATGTGTGCAAGGGTGTTACATTATTAAATATGTGGTATTAATAATGTCTGTGGAAGCATGTAATGCGTGTAAGATGAAGTGATGTTATTGGAAGTTTATGGGAGAAAATAATATATATAATAGGATAATATCATTGATACCACACAACAAATGATATGTAAAAGGCTGATATATAATATATTAAAAAATGTGGTCACTCGCGGGGTCTTTAACTGAAAGATAGCACAATAAATTGCTTTTTTTGCACTTATAGACCCCGTTTTGGCTATATTTCATATACGGATCCATCCTGGACTTCGCTGGTCATTCATTCGTGGCAACGTATACAACAGCATCGTGAGTGCTCTTATCCAAGGACAGAAAGGGGTGATGTTACAGTGGAGTACCTGACGTGTGAATGTAATGAAAATAATGGTGGAAGACTCACAATGAGATGGAATCGAGGTGTGCCAGCCTCTGTCCCATCCTATGCCAATGAATTACTTGCGTGCCCTCCCAACTAACAGCTGTGCTGCTGCCTCCAGCCTCCTAGCTGCCAGTTTCCATTTTCTTGTCTGTTTCCAGCTATTGTTTCAATTCAGACTTCCTTCCTCTTTCCAGATCTCCCACGCGCCTATTCCCTCTCCCTCAGGGAAAGAATAACAAGCGTTCTCAATCTTTCTCTTCACGCCTGTCATCCACAAATACTCTGATATTTTCAGCAAAGCCCCCGAGACCTACCTGGAAAAAGCATCTTAGAAGTGCAAAGGCCTATGGGACAGAAGTGCGATCACATAATACACTTTGTCAATGGGAGCAGCTGGAGACAAGCAAGTGGTGAATTTTTTTTGTAAGTGAGCCAGCTACGGAGATTATATTTAAGTGGGTGTCCTACTTTGCTCACATAATAAAGTTGGAAATGTAATCAAGTGGGCCAATCCATATAGCGTGTAAAAAAAACAACAACATAAAACAATCAACAACTTCACAGTGTAGTTGGCTCCCTAGTAAAGAATTAATCAGCCTTTAAGAAACAATTGTACTGATCTGTATCCTACAAAAAAATTGATGTTTTCCTTTTCACCGGCTCTGTTGAGTTCATACATGCCACCTACCTATGAATATCTGTTTGATCAATGATGGCATCCCATATCCTCTAGCATTCAATGTGTCGTCATGTGACGTCATGTTGGGGCCGTCCACAGCGTAATTTGACGCCGAGATTCCAAAGGCGCAGGAGGGTGGTAGAAAGGACGCGACCGAAAGACAAGTACCTTCCCATTAGTTCCGATAGGCCTGAGAGCGCAGCAAAATTATTTGGGGGTGGAAATTTGTGCCGCCCCCAAATTCTGCCGCCTTAGGCTTGGGCCTAATGGGTAATCTGGCACTGTAGATCTGAGGTTTTATTACCAAAAGACATACTATGATAAAGGTTGTAAAACCGTCCAAAGCATTTGTTTATGTTACATATGATTAAACATTGGCACTGGGCATTTTATTCTGGAAAGGACTGTCCCAGTAAAGCATCCATTTCCATTCTGAGTTTTTACAATATGTGAAGTTAGGGGCCCCACTAAACCTTAATACTCTGAGTCCTGCGGAGTCTCTCATTCCAAAGAGAAAAAGCTTTTACATTTTCCAGTCAAAAAGACTTGTCCTGGAGAATAATATAACTGCAGGGATTATCCTCACAATGGGGAGACATCACAGCTTTCGATTGGTGAACCTAGTGATCTTACACACGTCCAATGGTTATATCTCCAAACCTGGTGGGTCTCCAGAGTGGAGTATCACGGTTCATGTAACATTACAAAAGTTAGATATTTTAAAAGAAATTTGAGCTGTCAAATGTGAACATTTTACTTTTAGAATTGCCTTGAAAATTAAATCAAAATACATTACCACGTGTGCACATTCACGTCTCAGAAAGGTATGCAACCCTGCCTTTCTCCCCATATCTCCTAACATATAGTGCTTCCACTGTAGCCAGGAATTATGGGTAATGGCATGCAAATGCGCACACAATGTCACTGCATGTCCATTTTAACATGGACCCCAATAAGCTTATGCCTGCCGGATTTCACAGCACTTTCACCACAGCCTGGGTTAAAGGATTGCATAGCCAGTAAACTTGGAAATTCAGGTTTATTCTTCTGTGGAGTCCATGAATTTCACTTGTCTGCGGAACAAACAAGAGCAAAGGAAAATGGATAGGGGAAGACAGGTCCGGCTCAACACACTTGCTGACATCAGTAACACTACATGAAGTATCAGCAGGAAGCCCACCCATCTTCAGCTTATCATGTTTCCAAAGTAACATTGAGACATGATTGAAAAATTCTAAGGGTCAGAATATTTTTTAACCCTTAGGTTCCAGGAAGGTTTGCGGCATCCTGTGCCCTGGACCTTCCGGCCTCCGGGTCATGTGATCACTAGTGTAGTGATAACATATTATCGTTTATTTGAAAAGCGCCAGCATATTCCGCAGCGCGGTAAATTGTGGGTACAGAGTTATGTATATTACATAAACAGAGTGACATACCAAATAAGGATAAACAAGCATAAACAGATACAGAAGGTACTGCTTGGGAGAATCTAGAGGGAATAAGAGGCAATGTTGAAACAAAAGGTCAAGTGTCTGCTCATTGTGGGATGGAGGGTGCCTCAGGATGGAGTCAGCTGGTCTCATTAAGGTTTTGGGGGGTTGATGTTAGGGGGTGTCACATAGCGTGGAGTTTGGGAGGGAAGCGGGAGTGTTAGATGTTAGAGGAATGCAAGATAGGCTTCCTTTAAGCAGGTGTATTTTCAGAGAGTCAGAAAACTGGGGAAGAGTTTGATGGTACATGGTAGGGAATTCCAGAGAGAGGGTGCAGCACAAGGGAGGAGAAGTCTTGTAGGCGGGAGTGAGAGGAGGCAATAAGAGGAGAATGGCGTGGGCAGAAAGGAGGGGGCGTTTAGGGGTTTATTTGGGGATGAGGGCTGTGATGCAAGGGGGGGCTGCATCATTGAGAGCTTTGTAAATCAGAGCTAGGGTTTAAAATTAAATGTTAGAGGATATGGGAAGCCAGTGGAGGGATATGCGTAGTGGAGCAGCAGATATACAGCGGTGAGTGAGGCAGATGAGTCTGGCAGCAGCATTTTGGGTGGATTGAAGTTGGGACAGGCGGACAAGGGGAATACCAACCAGGAGAAAGCTGCAGTAGTAAAGGCGGGACAGGATGGGAGTGAATTAGGATTTTTGTTGTGTCATAATTCGGAGGTGGTGGCGGCAGGACTTAGTGAGGGCTTAATGTGAGGAATGAAGGAGAGGGCAGAGTAAAAGATGGTCCGTAGCCAGCGGGTGTGGTGTGTTTATGAGATTGTGGTATTATTGACAGTGAGAGCGTTTGGGTGTAAGGGTGGCAGTGGAAGGAGGAAAAAGATTATTCATTCTGATTTTGTTTTCTTACATGGCAATGACAGTCACAAGGAGAGTCAAGTTTACCTGTGCTGAAGGCTGTGGCACTGCCAATGAGCTAGCCATGATTATATACCGCTGAACCTGTAAGCCTGGGCTTGCTTGCTACTCATTACTTCACGTTGGCCTCTTGTGTCCTGTAAGAGATGTGTGCAGAGGTACATATAATGGAGACCGAGTAGGGTGAAATTAAATCCCGGCTTTATTGAGCATGTTCCTTTATCCAGGCAAAACATACAAAAACAACAAAATAACAAACTCCTATCCCTTTGTAAGGGCTAACTTACTTCCCCAGACTCTCTCTGCAAGACTGGAGGGATATTCCCATTACCAGCCTATCACCCCAAAAGTCTCAGGAGGTACCTTAAGCAGGTGGCCCTCCATGTCAGTCTCTGGCAGGTTCCTGGGTCCTCTGTATCCAGGAAATATAGGTGTCTGGGTGTCTTGATCTCAGCACAGACTTTGTGCTCAAGACAGTGTCTGTGTGCAGGCTTCTCTGCTTTCCTGTGTCAGACCAATTGTGAACTCAGGAATCTCTTTCCTGTGTCTCACATGTCACTCTTTCACAGAGCTCTCATTAGGCAGGTGGAGTCTGGTCAACTGCATGGCTGCACTTAACCAGCTCCCTGCTGGATTTAGAGGCAGTTTCTTCAAAAGGGATAAGTCCCTGTAACATGTCCTATGTGGGAATTCAGCTTTAGAAGTCATAAAAGTTACTATTTCCTAAACAGAAAATTGCAAGTGGGTTTCACATAAAACTAGATGTGATTAACATAGGAGGCAATTTGTTAAAAAAAAAAAATAACTTGTTGCAAAGTAAAAACTGGAAGTGACGTTTCTAGCATCGTTTCAACAACAATATGGCCAGTCTTGGATTTAGATTTTTAGCCCACATAGTTCTCAGCAAGACAATCAAAGCTTTTTTTTCTATATTCGCCCACTGTTTACAGGTCTTTGAAACTTTCTCCCACAACAAATGCACAAGGATCTACTTTGCTTTTTAACTGCATTTTCTTTCATAGTCGGAGCCGAAAAAACAGCTGTGTCAACTCTCTCTGATTTTCTGCGAGCCTCACTAATTGTTTTTGGCCCTGTAACTGCGAAACTCCGTGATTCCAGCTCGAGTCATCAAAGCATATCCCGCGCTAGCTCAACAAAATCTGCGATTTCTGCCATTGACTTTAATGGCAGATAGTGACAATTCAGAGCACAAATCACACTTTGATGACTCACGGTCAATATGTCCTAAGTAGGTCATCAGCAGGCAGCCCCTGGGGGTTTCACCTGCGGCCCCCAACCGCTGCCTTGTGGACCTGTTGGACTGGCCCACCAATAATTCACTTCTGCCGCGGATCACAACTCCTTGTCTGTCCCTTCGGTCAGCTGTTGTATGACAGCACACTCATGAATACACTTCCATTCCTCCTTTGCTCAACACTACTTCTGAAGGTAAGATGAGGAGCAGGGCAATATTAATGAGTGCGCCCGCATTAAGCAGCTGACAGCAGATAGCAGGAAGGCACACCTGCCAGTTAGTGCTCCCTGTGCAACAGGAAGAGAGAAAGAGGTACAGCGCACATGTCCCCTTCTTCGCACCCCCGTATCACCCACTCTCTCCCCGGTATTACCCATTTTCTCATAGTACAGAACTGATTTATTTAAAAATAAACACACATGTAGGCTATTGCTTGATCTGCAGCTTTAATCAAAGATATTGACCAACCAAATGTAAGCATTAAGCATAATCTGAATATTGAACATTGATAATCTATTAAGCATATTACTGTTATTAGTACACAACTGTGCTATCGAATGAGTGTCAGGGTTCCAGGCATGAAAATGCTGGTTCTCTGGGTTTATGGACTAGCTTTGACCATCTGGATGTAGAAGACATTGTGTAAACAATCCAGGGGTTACGTCCCCTACCTGTGATTTAGACCCAGTCCCAAAACGCCTTCTCTTAGAATGTGTTGATGTAATCGGCCCAGTATTTGCCAAAATAGTCCTGTGCTCTTTGCAGATGGTGATCTTTCCACAACCGCTGAAGGAAGCAGTCATCAGACCTCTTCTACAAAAGCCTTAATTAAACACGGATTGCATGGCTAATTACAGGCCTGTATCAATCCTTCCTATCCTAAGGAAGGTTATTGAGAAAGTGGTAGCAACCCAACTGGAAACCCGTTTATCAACCCATGATATTTATGACCCCTTCCAGTCAGGATTCAGAAGACGGCATAATACTGAAACAGCTCTGGTTCGTTTGCTAAATTATTTCCTGGTGGTGAGAGACAGAGGTGACTGTTCGATTTTAGTAATCCTTGACCTCTCTGCAGTATTTCATACCGTTGGCCATGGGATCTTAATGGCAGGTCACAGTGAGCATCTTCAAGAGTATACTCCTCTACACCAAAGCCCCAGTCATGTGGAGTGCCACAGGGTTCTATCCACAGGGTTCTATCCTTTCAGCTATGTTGTTTGTAGTGTACAGTACATGCTGCCACGAGGTGACATAATCCGAGGGTTAAAATGGCTGCCAGAAAACCAAACAGTATTAACAATGTTACGCTAAGTCAGGGGTGTGCAAACTTTTTGCCTTGCGCCCCCCTGCCTGCTCTCCCCCACTGCTCACGCCCCCCTAACCGAGTCTGAAGCATCAAATGACGCCACGGGGTTGTGACATCACGCCACGTGACCCCACGGCGTCAATTGATGGTGCGTTGCCATGGCGACACGTCACCCAAGCCGACTGAGTCACGTTAAGTGAGTGAAGATGCAGAGGCCTTGCGCGGTCCCTCAGCATTTAATTTAAATGCCTTGTGGAAGAGGGCGGGGCCTCTACAACCGACGAGCCTCCCAAAACATTCTTGCGCACCCCTGCGCTAAGGCACCTGAATCCACATTGATACATCAACAATAATCATCATATTGTCACCAGTACAAAAGCACAACACATTTGTGTACAGTTGCAAATTCAGTCCATATTGGACATCCGTGCACTAAAGTGACTATATTTGCAACAAAAAAACAAATGTCAAGCCCCATTACCTTATCTAAAGTGCCACTATTGTATCTATTAACTTAATCTTATCTGAAGCTCCTAAACTTGCAAGTTCATTTGAAATTCTGATTTTTTTTTTCCTCGTCAAATATTAGACATAGGGCAAAGTAGAATTTGCAGCTTTCTTATTTTGCAAATGCAGAGTCGAATTTATGGTAAAGTGCAAAAACTGGCACGTTTGGGGATATTAAAAAAAACCGAGCTGCAGCTGGACACAGTATGGTGCAATAAGCAAGAAAGGGTTTTAAGCGAGAAAGGGTTTAAGCGAGAAAAAGTAATAGAATCCCGTGGGACAAGAGGGAGGCAACGTTTGGAGTGGGTGAGAATTCTAGTTCATTTAAAGCTGCAATGCCACATACAGTAGTCGGGTCAGCTGGATTTCTTAGGGGCCTCTTAATGGGGATGTGTTTGCCAATCAAATACTTTCTTTACCTTTATCCCACCCTGTCCGTATGACAGAGCCAATAAAGATAAGGGGGCATGGGGAGGGGGAGGTATTTGCTGAAGACATAGTGACATAAAACCAAGGGAGCAGACAGAGGAAATCAAACCCCTCCCAAGTCTAACTTTAAATACAAATATGTACAGGAGTCAGGAAGGTGGCAATTACCCAGATGACCCCTTAACATGTCACTGAAATTAGTTAAATGTGGTCCTAAGAGGGATCATGGGCTTTCTGCTATGTTTTCTACGGGAGATCGGGTCTCGCGCTCCTGTGAAGCGCTGAACGTGATGTGACCGGTAGACAGATGGAAAAGGACCACTCCTCTTCCATTCGCCTTAACAGCGAGGTCGTGACCATGTGACCGCGCCGAGGAAAGGTCACGTGATCGCAAGGTACCAGAGGGGCAATGGTCCCTCCTTCACGCAAAGGGTTAAAAGAGCAGTCACAGGCAACAGGTAAAAAAAAACAAACACAATGTTTACGTGGCGTGTTAGTGTGATCGGCTTACTTAGAAAGATTAAAGTAACAATTTGACCTCTTCGCATCCTGTTCCCCTTTTCTCTGGATCCGCTGATTATTTTGCATATAAGCTACTGACACTCCAAGAGTCGTAGCAAACGATTGATGCAGGAATCAACTAATTACCATCACTGTGTAATTGCTGACTTGATACCCAAAAATATACTGCGGCACTCCACCCTTATATAAATATGTATTCTTTTTTTTTTTCAACAAAAACTTTCTTTATTGGGTCAAGGTACAGGACATACAATATCTGACAACCCGCTATCTTATATGAGTGCCCCTGAGCCCAACATTTCACTTTACAGCATCAACTGCGGGAGAAATAAAATTAAAGACTTACAAGACGTACAGGACAGACTTAGGGAAAAGGAAAAAAGGGGGGGGGGGAGGGGGGGCGGCCCAGGTAAGACGGCCATTCAGGACGGCCAGATGGAATGTGTCTCCAGATTGTGCTTTTGAGCCACCGGCACTGTGGTTGTTTCGAGGGAGCCGACTGTCCGTCTCCGCGTGGTCATCGCGTGTCTGCCCTATCAGTGTTCTAACCTGTCGTTGTCTGTGCCACTGCCCCGAAAGGAGAGCGCATCTTCTATTATCACTGCAGAATATTGGTGGCACTCACCCCAGGGATGTCAGATTGGTCTAGCCAAGGGGCCCATACTTTTAGAAAATTTGTGCCGGTGTCATTGACCAGACTCGTCAATTGTTCCATCCGGCAAACATACCAAATTCTGTTCCGAATTTTCATCATCGTGGGTAAGTCTGGTTGCTTCCACAATGCCGCGAGTTCGCACCTCATGGCTGTTGCAAAATGTGCAATCAGTTTTTGTGCCGGTCTGCCTAGCCCCCGCCTGCGCCTGCCCAGCAGGAACAGCCAGGGGTCCAGGGGGACCGGTCTTCCGAGAATTCTCTCCAGCCAATTTTGGATTTCCTCCCATAAAGGTGCCACTTTGGTGCAACCCCACAGCATGTGCAGCAAGTCTGCTTGTTCCCCACATTGTTTGGGACACAATGGGGGGTAACCTTTCACAAACTTTGCTAATCGGATTGGGGTGAGGTACCACCTCATGAGGACTTTATATGCGTTCTCCTTCAGGGTCGTGCAGATCGAGCTTTTGGCCGCCGCCAGCACTATTGTGTCCCAGTCTTCGTCTTCTAGGGTCTCCCCTAAGTCGTTTTCCCATGCCTGTCTATAAGTCAGTTTGGTATCGTCTGTGGTCTCAGGGCAGACTACCGCTCTGTAGATCGTAGAAGTAAGTCCCGAGGTGTCCGTTCCCCTAGAACACAGCTGCTCAAAATTGGTACGCTTCGGGCGTTTAGGGATTTTGTTATAGAAGGCTCTAATCTGAAGGTATCTAAAGAATTCGGAATTTGGTATCCCCGTTTCAGATTTAATTTGGTCGAATGATTTTAATAGTGGGCTACCTTTCAGTATGTATTCTAATGTGTAAATAGCATTAACAAAATCAGCCAGCAGTAAACACATAATAGGAGTAAAAGTGACACCACCGCGTTTCTCCCTTTTTTGCCGGAATAAATGCTACATTAACCCCTTTGATGCCCCCATAAAGTTGCCACCCCGTCATTGGGTCTGGCACTCCAGGGGCCCCGTCGTGTAGTGGCTCAGAGGAGCGTTCAGGTGATCTCGATGTGCCGGCACTCAAAGGGTTAAAGGGTAGATTTCACAGGAATAAAAGGGGTTTCACCTCCAGAGATCCCCAATTAAAACCCCAAACCGTAAAAAATAAACCGAGTTAGGGAGGAAAGGGGGGGGGGGGGGTTTTTTGGAAATCAAAGGTTGGTCTGGTTAGGGTTCATATCTCTTAGGCCGGGCCATAGAGGTGGGGGAGAGCGGAGGCGCGCTAACGCTGAGGCTCGCCTGCTTCAGTCAGCGCGATTGCCACGGACTGCAGGCGAGCCAGCGTGTGCAAAGGGAGGCCGGGGGGGGGGGGAGGTGGTTGGAGGCGGGCAGTGACGTCGCTGGGCCAATTGCCCGCGGCACGGACGTCAATGGTCACGGCGCCGACGTCACGGCGCCGTGACGTTGACGCTGCTGAAGGCTGATTGGATGTTTTCAGCCGACAGCGCGCTGAAAAACAGCTTGGCGCTCGGCTGAAAACTTCAAAGCCTGAGCACGCCTGCGAACGCTCGCGTGAGCCCCCTCTCAAGGCATCCTCATTGAGGATGCAGGGGCTCAGCGCTGCTTGTCCATCTATGGACGCAGCCTTAGTCTGTTCAGTAAAAATCTGGAAAAATATCACATGGAAGTTTATATTTTAGTTTCTTATGACACAACAGTTTCCCTGATGAAGTTAATAAAAAAAGAAATCTCTTCCCAGCCTGGAAAATCATGCAGCTCAGTAGGTTCCATTACAAAAGACGGCTTTTAGAGATGCTTTCCCATAGCAAATGATTCCAGCTGCACATAATGTAATATCCAGTTTTTCCTTGGCAGATCTGTTGCTGA
The DNA here is from genome assembly GCA_036426205.1 of Ascaphus truei. NCBI lineage: Eukaryota > Metazoa > Chordata > Amphibia > Anura > Ascaphidae > Ascaphus > Ascaphus truei. The sequence goes on along the minus strand of CM071571.1, from coordinate 32,426,455 downwards.
TTTTATGGGTTTTTTTTCATTTTGTTTAGGAGCGGCAGACATCAAAAATGCATTTCCCAGGGGGGTTTGTTTTGTTTTGTTTCTACTTGGTTGGAAGCAGGGGTTCTCCAGAGCTGAACCACGTTAATGTCAGCTCCGGAGACCCCCTACTTCCCGAAACACTTACCTCCGTAGGTCATGGCGGCTGGGAATGAAAAGTAGCGGTTCCAATGTCTCCCGTCAAGCGGGCGAATAGGAAGCCGCGATGTCATCCGTTCACTGCTTCCTATTGGCCTTAATGACACGGGACCTTTAAACATGCAGGAGATGCCGGCAGCACCTACGGAAGTATCTCGGAAAGTAGGGGGGTGGGAGGGCCCGGAACTGAACGCGGTCCACCTCCAGAGACCTAAAGATCGCACCTACAGGGAATTTCTTTTTTTAAATAAAATAATCCCTTTTGTTTACAACAGACGCAAGAAGTGACCATATAAGCATGATCACTAGTGTCCGAGGTTAAGGGGCCACAGAGGTGGCAGGACCCTCCGGCACCAAAGGGGTCTGGAAGAAACAATATAGCCACTGGGATCAGCCTCACTCTGGCAGCCAGCACAGAGTGGTGATATCATTGTAAGATGACATTGCGGCTTTTGATTGGCTGACCCAGCAGCCATCTTTGTTTTTCCTTGCTGGCAAAAGTCACAAATGACATATCTCTGCAAATGGGGGGGGGGGGGGGGAGGAGGGGGAGTTCGGAGATTTAAGTGACACAGTACACGGGGACCGGAACCCTGTATAAGTAGCGGTGGTACTGTACTTCCTATTCTTTAAAATTCCTGCGTCACACGGGACAATCCTATTGGCCCACGTGATGCGAGAGATTTAAACCGCCATTTTGCTTTCCCTGAATGGGATTGCACCTTTGTTGGTAACTATCTTGTGAAGCAAAGGTTCCCCAGAACTGAAAATAGTGTGTTTCACCCCCGGGGACCCCCTGCTTACCATCCTGGAAAAGAAAAGGGGGTGAGAGAGTATGAAACAAAATAATGGGACAGAGGAAACAGCTGCTTTAAATGTTCAATCCTGCCCCAAATCAGCATAACACATCACGTGTAAAAGAGGCCAATTGCAAGGTCTACATATAAACAACTTTATGTGCCACTGTATCACAGAAACGACAGTTTCTTTTTACTCTCCCAGAATCCCTTGCTGTTCAGTGTCACTTATTATTAGCTCTCCTTCCCAAGTGAGGGCAATGACATAATCAGACTGGAATTAAAGCTTCATGTGATTCTACCTGCTATGTTGGTCTATCACAATCAGTGGGGGTTCTCACAGACACCAAGGAGGGCCTACAGAAATGTGGGATTGTAACCACTAGGAAACTGGGTAACTGAAGTCTTTAGTAAAAATAGAAAAACAATATTAAAGCTGCAGACCAAGCAATATCCTACATGTGTTTTTTTTAAATAAATAATTTCTGTACTATGAGAAAATACTTGTAGCATTTTTTAAACAACTCTGAATAGCATTTTTAATGTGTTATAATGTAACAAGCCTTTTATTTTTTCTATAGCAACCATTTACAAATTCACATAATACTCCTCTGCAGTCATTTAGTGAACCCTCGAGCCAAATCTTCACAGATCGATCACAGGAGAACGTATCGATCGGCAACTTAGCTAATTACAGTACTTATCATTGTGTAGATTGTATTGATGCACATATTAAAGGGAGACATTTTAAAATAAAAAAAATGGCAGCTTGGACTGCTGCTTTAAGTATTTATAAATAATTTGGAATGTTTATTAGGTTACAAGTAATAGTAACCTAAAGTGTAAGATAATTTCTAATGAATTACAATTAAAAGCCCAGCTGCATTTCTATTAGGTGGCGCTAATGCACATCTGGATGAGTATTAGTCTGGGAAATTGTTAAGATGCAAACCAATAAGAAATTTCACTGCAATTAATTTCACGCTAAGTATGAGAGATCATGACACCGCATACGCGTGTGGTAAACAAGCAGCAGGGAACAATGACAACCTTGCTGTCAGAGTTTCAAATTTACTGTGCAGTTAAATTAAGCAGATTAGGGTTTATAATGAACGTAAGGAAAAGCTGAAGCAAAAATTTCTAATTAAACCCATAGCTGCCAAAGGTGTGTGGAGGTGTATGAAGTTAAATCAGTCAATCAATGTTTTTATTAGTGCATAGATTACCCAAGGGTTTCGCTGCATGAGTCAATATGGTGAGACTAGTGGCCAAATGCTTCACAGAAGAGCATTCCTGGCAGAAGTTAAACCTTGTGGTACTTTGGCTGCACAGTAAGCACTAAATTCATGGTATTATTGATGCTGATCTGGCTGTGATATCCTATATCAGAGACATTTCCTGTGCACCCTGCAGAGATGGCACTTTGGCATAATCAAACTTAACAATTCTTTAGAACCAGGGGTCGCGTTTACGCATGTAGAGGAGAATTAAGACGCCTACAGAATGCCTGCCCTCCCCCTCCTCTCAATAAACTCCATACATATTTATATGCCTGAGGCGTCTATCGGCAGGGAAGAGACTGCCTGCGCGCTATCGTCACACACAGTGGCTCTCGGGTCACGCCCGACAATGCCTTGCGTGACGTCACTCAATGCATTACAATATTGTATAAATATATAAACCGGGGGAGGGGGGGCACTCAACGCACCGATTATTTCCACCCCCATAGCGGACACGATCTCACAGCTCTGCCTCTGTGGAGGGTGAATGTGCCTGTCTCTTCTGCAGTGGACCCTCCAGCCACGTCATATGTATGCAAAAATGTCTGCCCCATATACGTTTGCCGCACTCTCGGGCCTATCGGGCCTAATGGAAAGTCACTTACATATGCCGGGCGCCTCCTTGCTGCCGCCCTCCTCCTCCTTCCGATTCGCAGCGCCAAATGACGCGGGCGACGTCACTAATGTGGCGTCACATGGCAGCTCGTTGCCATGGCAATGTGTCGTTGTGGCGTCAAATGACATCGCGTTACCATCGCAGCGAGACGCCGTGTGACATCACTTTGGTGACGTTCACAGCGTCATTTAACGCTGCAAATCGGAAGGAGGAGGTGGGCGGTCGGCATATGTAACTGCCATCGGGCGGCGGATTTAGAAACATATACAGTATATATATATATATATATATATATATATATATATATATATATATATATATATATATAAATAACATGATTTGTTTAGTCTATCAATGTTTCGGTCCAATTACTGGACCTCCAGTAATTGGCTACTTGGTGCTGGATGGTGATCCTGGCCCCTCTGCGTGCACCCCATGGCAATCTAATTATCCGGTCTGTTATTTATGGTTATTGGGTGCCCCAGGCATTACTTATTTATATATGTGTGGTGTGTGTGGTGTGTGGTGTGTGGGTTTATATATGAGAGGTATTTGTACCGTTTTAGCCGAGCTTAATTCTCAAGAAAATAATAGACGATATCATTCTGTGGTTAACTAACTGCTTTTATTTGTGCGAGCTTTCGAGATACACTGATCTCTTCTTCTGCCGGTAAGTAACACGGCCGGAAGAAGATATCAGTGTATATCGAAAGCTCGCACAAATAAAAGCATTTCGTTAGCCACAGAACGGTTTCCTCTATTCGTTTATATATATATATATAGCCACAATCCTCGCAGAATAAAAATACAGTGCTACTCTATTTCTAAAGCAACCTCTGTTTAGGGCTCAAACTCATTTCAAGCAGCTCTCCTCTTTCACACAATCTGACGCTACTACGGTCAACTCTGCTGCCTATTCATGGTGAAGACGGCGTCAGAATTTGCTGAAGAATGTACCACTATCTACTTTCTCCCTGAAAAACCCTCCTGACTCAATGCAAGTCAATGGAGAGTTCGCCGTCATTTTCCCTACCAAGTCTTCCGAAACATACGACTAATTTATACGGTCCAATGTTTAACCCATTCACTACCAGGGACACCAGCAAAATGTTGCAATAGCAGCGGAGGATTTGGAGGGGTTACGTGTATGAAGTACTGTAAGATCTTCACCAATACAGCACTTATTCCCTCACCTACTGTCTGTAAGTTTCCCATTAAACCTCTTAGATTGTAAGCTTTTCGGGGCAGGGATTTCCTTTCCTATTGTCTGATTTTGCTGCACTTACTGTATAATTATAATTCCCTGTACTGTATTCTTTGTGAAGCGCTGAGTACACTTTTGGCGCTATATAAATAAAGACATACAATACACTGCAGTGATCAAACCTCTTGGTTTATTAGCTAAATGGAGACAAAGGATAGCGATGCCTCTGGATATTGTTCATGTAGTCTCATAGAACAAAGCAGTAATCAAATTATAGTGACATGAAGGTGTATTAATTGGCATTACTTATATATATATTTAAAAAAAACTTAACCAGGTATTTTTATCTAAAATGGTTTTTAAAACCACTGGTCAAAGTGTGATGGTACCAGCGGATATGATGTACAAGTACTTTTTATTTGTATTTTAGCAGGTCAACAGCACTAATACTTTAGCATTTACAGGCCCACAGTGCCAATACTTATTAAGTGTTACATACTTACTGATATAGAAAGGACAAAGCATATGTTTCTGTTTTGGGCGCATAAAGACAGTCTACATGGTTTTAAGATGGTCAGAATGGCTTTTTTTCAACATTGAAAGCATATATATTTCATGTCTGGCCAAGTACCCACTACTTTTTAAACCACTTCCACCACTGCTTAAAAAACTGAAATATTGCAATGAACTATTTGGAAAGGGGGTTCCGTGATCCTTGCCCTGATGTACAACAGAACCAGGCTTTTTAATGTCACCACTGCCACCCTCTCCCCTCCCCAAGACCCCAGCACTGACCTCAATCAGAGGAGTTGTTTCTTGTGAATCCCACACACTGTGCACTGGGAGCATCCGGGCTGTGTGGCTCTCTGTCCTGGCACCCAGACTCTTTCGCAGAACGAGCGGATTCTGCGAACTGTCCCGGAATTTCTGCGAACTGCCCCGGAATTTCTGCGAACTGGCCGGGATTTCTGCGATCTGACCCGAATTTCTACGACCCGCCCCAACTTTCTGCGATCTGCTCAAGATTTTTCTGCCACCTGCCCAACGAGGGTGCAATAAGTGCCCTGGTGGATGTGTATTCTGCAGCTCGGCTCTGCCCCCAGGATAATGCTGCCTGCCCTCGGGTGAGGGTCAGATCTGTGCTGTGCTTTCTATATCCCGGGTGAAGGGGATGTGCCCCTGCTCCCTGTCCCCGGATGGTGCTCTGGCGCCCCCCAGTTCTTCAGGCTCTATATCTCCCCCCGGGAGTCAGTGGCTGCTCGGTGTCTCCAGTGATCTCCGTGCATTGCTTTCCCTTCCCTACCTCCCCCGTTGCCCTGGCACCCCACCCGGCTCTGACACTCTCAGGAGCCGGGGGCTGAGAATGGGGAGGGAGGATGGGAGATAACTCTGCTCTCTCCCTCCGCCTATCTGTATCTAGCACAGCCCACTATCCCTAGTGATGCTGTGCAGTCCCTGAGACATGTATGTGAACTATGTGGGGTTTAACAACGTAGTAAAACCGTGTGATATAGTTAATCTACCCTATGCAACAGATGGAATATGTATGTATCTGTATGTATGTATGTATGTAGTGTGTGTGTATGATATAGTTCATATACCTTATCCATCAGATGGAATACGCACGCACCTTTTCTTTCACTTACCTGCAATGTTGCTTCAGCTCTTGGGTTAGGGTAATGTATATATGCATGTGATTGTTATGTACAGTAGCATGCACTTGCTAATACCTGTCAATGATTAATATGTGTTCCTATTGTGTGGGCATGTGTGTGCGTATATATATATATATATTAAAGAATATCACTTGTGAGCACAGGCAAAAGGTGACACATTGTGTGCTCATTTGCATGTCATTTCCCAGAATCCCTTGCTGCAGTGGGAGCACTGTATGCTAGGCGATAATGGTTGAAAGGCAGGGTTGCAGACCTGTTTAAGACATGTGAATGTGCTCACAAGTGGTGTTCTTTATTGGCTATATGCTAACGGGGGTTCAGCCAAATTCAGCGAAGTTGATTGTACGGCGCTTCACTTTACAGAGGGACAATGACCCAAAACCCAAAACATACTGTGAAAGCAACCCAGGAGTTTTTTAAGGCAAAGAAGTGTAATATTCTGCAATGGCCGAGTCAATCACCTGATCTCAACCCGATCGAGCATGCATTTCACTTGCTGAAGATAAAACTTAAGGCAGAAAGACCCATGAACAAACAACAACTGAAGACAGCTGCAGTAAAGGCCTGGCAAAGCATCACAAAGGAGGAAACCCAGCGTTTAGTGATGTCCATGCGTTCCAGACTTCAAGCAGTCATTGCCTGCAATAATTTTCGACAAATTATTAAAAATGAACATTTTATTTATGATTGTGTTAATTTGTCCAATTACATTTGAGCCCCTGAAATAAGGGGACTGTGTATGAAAATGGTTGCAATTCCTAAACGTTTCATACAATATTTTTGTTCAATCCCTTGAATTAAAGCTGCAAGTCTTCACTTCTATTGCATCTCGGTTGTTTCATTTCAAATCCATTGTGATGGCGTACAGAGCCAAAATTATGAAAATTGTGTCAGTGTCCAATTATTTCCGGACCTAAATGTATGTGTGTATACAGTACACCAGGCATGTCAAACTCGCGGCCCGCGGGCCGCATGCGACCCACACCGAGTATCTGTGCGGCCCACCCAATGTGTCCCGGTTACGGCGGTGAAGAGGATGCGGCAGCTGGTAAGTATTCTGTGTGAGTGAATGCTGCCAGGTGATTGGATGAAGGGCCGCATGGGTTTGAATGAAGGAGGCGGGGCTTGGAATGCCGGCCGGGATGCAGGGGATTGGTCGCAGGCAGGTCAGAGGAAGCCGGGGGCGGGGCTTCCGCTTTGTGCAGAGCACACGGTGAGTGTGTCTCTGCCTTCCCGCTCCTCTGCCTGCTGCGCGATGTTCCCCGCCGGGCGGGCAGCCACAGGGACCCGAGGTAGAGGCGCTCACCCCCCTTGCTGCTGACCCCCCTTGCCGCTGACCCCCCTTGCCTCTGACCCCCCTTGCTGCTGACCCCCCTTGCTGCTGACCCCCCTTGCTGCTAACCCCCCTTGCCGCTAACCCCCCTTGCTGCTAACCCCCCTTTGGCGCTGACCCCCCTTGCCACTCACCCCTTGCCACGCACCCCCGCTTGCCCTACCTGCGCCCCCCCCCTGACCACCCTTGGCGCTCCCTTTGCCCCGGTTCCACATGTTGCGGAAGATGGGCGTGGGGGGCAGTGGTGGTGCGCGACTCGCGAGGCTTCACAACAGGCCTTTCTTCTGTCCCTCCGTTCCGTCGCTGTTCTCCACTTTGTGTGGGGGGTGGGGTGGTGGTGTGGGGCGGGGTGGGGGGGAGGTGGTGGGGGTGGGGAGGTGTGTGTGGGGGGGGACGAGTGGTGTGGGGGGGGAGTGGGTGGGGCGGGGAGTGTGTAGGTGGGTGGGGGGGAGGGGTGGGGGGGGGGGAGGCTGCGGGGTGTTGGTGTGGGGGGGGGGGGCGAGTTGTTTGGGGGCGGGGAGTTGCACGGGGGGGGGGGCGGGGTGGGGTGGAGGGGGGCGGGAGGGGACTGAGATGTGGGAGGGGAGGGGGGGGGATGGGGGTGGGGGGGGGGCGGCGAGGGTGGGGGGGGGGGGGGGCCCAGCGGGGAGGGGCAACCTTTTTGTAGGGGGTGCGGGGTGGGGGGGTGGAGTGGGGGCGATGGTGGGGGGTTTTGGTCATGGGGGGGGGGGCTCTGGGGGGTTGGGATGGGGGCCCAATCCTTTAGGGGGTGCGGGGGGGGGGGGATGTGGTTGTGGGGGGGGCGCGTCGCGCGGGGGAATGGTGACGGGTGGGTGGGAGCCGGGCTCGGGTGAGGGGGGGCTGGGGCGCGGCGTTGGGGGGGGTCTCTCTTCAGCGGGGGGGGGGGGGGGGAGGGATGTGGGTGGGGTGGGGGCTGTGTCCCAGGGGGGGGACGGGTCTGGGTGCTGGGGGGGAGGGGCCGGGGCAGGGCGGATGGATCGGGGTAGGGGGGGGGAGGGGGGGCTGGGCGGGGGGGGCGGATGTTTCGGGGAAGTGGGGGGGGGGGGAGTGAGGTGGGCATGGGTGTGGTGGGGTGGGGGCGGGAGGGGGGGGGGGGGGGGGGGGGAGGTGCCGGGGGGGGGTGGGGGGGAGGGGAGTGGTGGAGGGTGGGGTTCGTGGCGGGGGGAGGAGGGGGGGGGTGGGAGGGGGGGGGAGTGTGTGGAGGGCGGGGGGGTGGGTGGGGGGGGGGTGGAGGGGGGGGGGTGGTGATGGGGGGGGGGGGGGAGGGGGTGTGTAGGTGTGGGTCTTGTTTGGGGGCGGGGGGGTAGGGGGGGGGGGGGGGAGGTGTGGGAGGCCCTGGGGGGGTGGGGGAGTGGGTATGTATTGGGGCTGTGGTGGGGAGTTGGTGGATTGTATGTGGGGGGTGGGGGGTGGGGGAGTGTGTATGTGGGGGGTGGGGGAGTGTGTGTATGTGGGGGGAGAGGGTGTGTATGTTGGGGGGGAGTGTGTGTATGTGTGGGGGGGGGGGGTGTGTATGTGGGGGGGGGGGGTGTGTGTATTGTATATGTATGTGGGTGTATGTGGAGTGTGTGTAGTATTTCTTAGTTATTTATAAAATATTACAAGGAAGTAAAGTAATACATTGAGAGTTACCTCTCGTTTTTCAAGTATGTCTGGGGCACAGAGTAAAACAAATAATACACTGTTCAAGTACAGTTACATAAATGAACAGGGTATATTACATTCATATACAAGACATGGCGTTGCAGTTAAAGAAAATATATATTATGAGCGTATGAAACAAGTTACAGACCAGGTTAACGGTTGAGACAGCCTTAGAATTGAAAGAAAGAACTTAAACTCGGTGGGGGATGTGAGGTCCTGGTAGGTTGTTCCAGTTTTGGGGTGCAGGTTAGGAGAAGGAGGAACGTTCGGGATAATTTGTTGAGCCTGGGAACCATGAACAGTCTTTTGGAGTATGACTCAGGTGATACGGGTGCAGGTGGAGGGGTTTGAGGGCTTGTCAGGTAGCTGGGTAGCTTGCCCATGATGATTAAAGGCAAGGAAGGAAAGGGGAACTTTGCGCTAGACTCAGCTGTTAACCACTCTAGTCTTTTGAGCATTTCGCAAAGGTGGATCGTGTGGTTGTAGATGCAAGTGGAGAACAAAACGGACAAAGTGAATTGGTGTCAAGTTGCTTAAGGGTATTGGGGTGGGTGGGTGGGGTTTGACTGGTGCGGAGCCCCCATATACTATGTCTCCATAGTCATAATTGGCATTGCATTGATGTGCGATACGCTTTCTGACCAGGAGTATTAGGGAGGATTTGTTCTCTGTAAAAGTTCCCCATGTTGGCATAGGTACTGGGTGTCCGGGGTGATCAATGTGCTCGAAGGTTAGATGTTAATTGGGAAGTCAACCATAAGCCAAGGGTGGGATTTAAAATCGTGAAGGTGTTAGGGGTTAGTGTTAGGGTGGTTCTAATGCAGGAGCGCAGTAACTGAAGATTTTACCAAAAGGGAGGTCGGGGGCCCAAAGACCAGGCCTCGTTACCGTCTTGTAAGTGTTTTAAAAACAGTTTGTTTGAGAAAGAAAGGAAATCCAGTGTTTTCGAGTCTCAAAAATTCAGCCTGAAGCAGATTTCTTGATGGAGTTTATTTTGTGTTGTGAAGCGTGTCAGTAGTATGTTTATAGTGGCTGTGTGCATATAGGGATGTGTAATCTGCATAATGTGTATTGAAGGCTACTTACAAGCTGGGGAAGATCATTAATGAAACATGAGAAGAGTAGGGGCCCCAGAACAGAGCCTTGCGGGACACCACAGGTGATATCCAGGGGGGTTGGAGTTAGAGCCTGAGATGAGACACCTGTGGGGATCTTCCTGTAGGTAGGACGCGAAACCGTTTTTTAAAGCATGCTTCCCTCTTCAAGAGCTTGGGGTTTGTTAAGCAGATAGCATATCTCAAACAGTATCAAAAGCCTTTGGACAAAATCTAGGAATACTCAAAGTGAGTTGTTGTCCCCGTTTCCATTGGGGGGGGGGGAGTGTGGGTATGTGGGGGGGGGGGCGGGGAGGCGAGTGTGTGTATGTGGGGGGGAGGGAGAGTGGGTGCCGGTGTGTGGGCGGGGAGAGAGGGTGTGTTTTGGGGGGGGGGGAGGGAGAGTGTGTGTATGTGGGGGGGAGGAGAGAGTGTGGGGGGGGGGGAGAGAGTGTGGGGTTTGGGGGGGAGGAGAGGGGTGTGGACCGTTGGGGGGGGGAGTGGTAGAAGTGGATGTGTGGTTAAGTGGAATGTGTGTGTGTGTGTGGTTGGGGTTTTGTGTGTGTGTGTGGTGTTGTGTGTGTGTGAGTGGTGTGTCGTGTGTGTGTGTGTGTGTGTGTGTGTGCTGTTCGTGCTGGGTGTTGTGTGTGTGTGAGAGAGTGTAGTGTGACGGATGGGGCTCTCTTCGTCCTCTTCTGTTTAGCCGTGCGGGGACAAGATGAGTGGGGGGGGGAGGGGGGGGAGAGACGGGAGAGCGCTTAGGGGAGAGATGAGGAGAGGGGCGGATGTTGCGTAGGAGAGGAGGAGGATGAGGGTGGACGTGATGAGAGAGGGGGGAAGTAGAAAGAGAGAGGGAGAGGGGAGAGGGAGACGGAGCAGGGATGAGATGATCGAGGGGCTCGAGAGAGGGGGCGAAGATGGACGAGAGGGGGGGAGACGGAGTGAGGGGGACGAGCGAGAGACAGGAAGGAGAGGAGAGGGATGGCGACGACGACGAGGGAGGGTGTGAGAGATGTCGAGAGAGAGAGGGGGGGGGATCGAGGCAGAGAGAGAAGGGGGGACGAAGAGGGGGTGAGAGGGAGACGAGAGAGGGGGGGAGAGGAGAAGGGCGAGGTTGAGAGGGAGAAGGAGTGATGGGGTGGAGAGGGAGAGAGAGGGGGAGAGGGAGAGAGACGAGGGAGAGAGAGAGGGGGGAGAGGGAGGAGAGAGACGGGGAGCGAAACGAGGGAGAGAGAGAGAGGGGGGAAGAGGAGAAAAGAGAGAGGGGGAGAGGGGGGAGAGACAGGGGGGGGAGAGAGGGAGAGAGAGAGAGCGAGAGAGAGTGAGCGAGCGAGAGAGGGGGGGGGGGGGGGGGAGAGAGCCAGAGGGTAGGGGAGGAGAGGGAGAAGGAGAGAGAAGGGGGGCGAGGGTGTTATGGTGGTAGGTTATGATGGAGGAGAGGGGGAAGAAGAGAGAGAAGAGAGGGGGAAGAGAGAGGGGAGGAGAGAGAGAGGGGAGGAGAGAGGAGGAGACGGGGGGACGGAGAGAGAAAGAGGGGGAGAGGGAGAAAGAGAGAGGGGGGAGAGGGAGAGAGAGAGGGGAAGAGGGAGGAGAGAGAGGGGAGACGGATGAGAGGCGACTTAGGAGAGAGGGGAGCGGGAGGGAGGAGATAGACGAAGGTGCGAAGAGAGAGAGGGTGGGCAGGTGAAGAGAGAAAGGGGGAAAGAGATGAGGGGGAGAAGATGAGAGAGGCGGGATGGTGAAAGTAAATGAGGATGGTGATTGAGAGAGGTAGAGAGAGAGGAGGGGAGACGGCGTGGGGAGAGGAGAGAGGGGAGGAGAGAGAGGGTGGGGGGAGAGAGGGAGGAGAGAGACGGGGAGGACTGAGAGGGGGGAGGAGGAGAGGGTTAGAGGAAGGAAAAGGAGGAGAGGAGAGAAGGGGTGGGTGAGATGAGAGGACAGAGAAGAAAGAAGGGGGAGTCGGGAGAGATCGATTTATCCGTTCGGGGGGGGTGATGTGAGATGTAGGGGGGGATGTTTAAACCAAAATCATTACAATATATATACACATTGTTTATTCAAATGTGTGAGTTAATTATTATTTATTACCCCCACTTCTTTACACGTCTATTTTGTGATTTACCCGTCAAACATGTTATCCAGATAGGGGTTCCCCAAAATGTAACGAAATACTTAAAGGGTTCCTCCAAACAGAAAAGGTTGGGAATCACTGCTCTATACACACAAACACACACTGCAGCCCCCCACCTCTATACACACAAACACACACTGCAGCCCCCACCTCTATACACACAAACACTCACTGCAGGGCCTACCTCTGTATACAGAAACACACACTGCAACCAGGGTTGCACCTTCTATTGAAGGCTAACGCGGAGATAACATTTTTTTAGATCTATTTATTATATATTTTTTTTATCTTGCCTTTGGCTGTAACCTCCGCTCCAAATTCCGTCAATATGGCTGCGCGACGTCACGTAATGCCCATTGCCATAGCAATGAACTGCTCCGTGACGTTACGCGGCATCAAGTAGACATGACAATGGGATCCATTATGGTGACGAGGCATCACGTGATGCCACATTGTCATGGCAACATGTCACCGCCTGACGTTAGTGTCTTGTTGTCATGGCAACGAGGAGGGGGGGGCGGGACGTGATGTACATTGTTTTATAAATAATGTTTTAAAGTGTCCCGGTTTTTCATTTTGAAAATCTGGTCACCCTATATAGATAGAACATAGCACTTCACTTTACAAAAAGCAATTGGCTGTAAACAACAAGAAGCAGAGAAGTCGATATATATATCAGGACAGTACAATAATGTGTCAGAATGACACCATCAAAAGGAAGAATGAGGGCTCTAGACTATAGTGCTTGTGTCTAGAGACTCATTGAATCCACCAGGGGCCAATGTGCCCAACTGGTAATCCAATAAGTCTCCCTCTTGCACAACAACAGTTTGAGACGGTCACCAAAGGTGAGATGTATTCCAAACCAATAATTTTTAATGTAACAGGAACCTTATTAGGAATTAAATTGAAATGTCTGTATATGCTGTGACTGTTTACACCGTTGACTATGTTTCTTCGGTAATCAAGAAAGCGACTGCTGAGTGGGCGCGTGGTGCGACCAACATATTGTTGGCCGCAACCACAAGACAGTAAATAAATTATGTACACACTCAGGCAATTAATGTCACCTATGGCTTTATGTATACTGCCTTTTGAAAAAGAGATGAAATTATTAGATGTAATTCAATGTCTACAAGTAATGCAGCGTCCCCTGCCACACTTCTGGTTCCCATAACGAACCTTAAAGGCGGCTCGGGTGCATGCCACGCTCTGTTTGATCCTACTAGGGGCCAGCCAGTATGCTTTTGATGTTCTGTGCTTTTCGTAATAAAACTGACGCCTTGTTTGGCAATGTTGATCCTAAGTGAGGATCGCATTTCAGGATCTCCCAATGCTTATTGAGAATGTTCCCAATAGGTCTTGAAGATTGGCTGAAATTTGTAATGAATCTCGGAGCCTGCAGAGTTGTGGTACCTTCCTCTATACTATATTTAGACATATATTTTCTTTTTGTGCTCGACTTGACTAATAGGGAAGATCTCTCCAATGACACCACTTTATCTAATGATTCCTTAATCAATTTTGGTTCATAACCTTTCTCAATGAACTTGTTTTTTAAAATGTTAGATTGGGAAAAGAAGTCACTCTCCTTAGAACAATTACATTTCATACGATGAAACTGACCCAATGGTATGTTATTGAGCCAATATATACACTATAAGTTCATATCCTCAGGCACACTCAGTGTAAATCAGCATCAACTCAGGTTATTTCTTAATATTGCAGCTTAAAAGAAATCTAAAGTAACCATGTACTGTAACTTCATTTACTAAAAAGACCCCGCACAAATGCTAAATCATTAGTGAAAACAATTTCAGGGAAATATAATAAAAATTAAATATAAAAATCTCAAGGATGTCCTTCAGCGAGCACTAAATAGGCAAAAGGATGTTGCGGGTGTCATTGCAAGTCATGGCGTGCTCCTGCTGGGGAAATAGAGCGATAGTCCCCCCCCCCCCCATTTTGTTACACGCAGCTGATTTAAAACAATGGCTGCTTCTCCCGCTAATGCATTGTGCATATGCCGCAGCAGCGCGCCACAGGTTGTAAGAACCTTGGCTGCATGTGTAACATTTCAGGCTATGTTATGACACGGAGAAGCAGCTAGCTATTTTAACGTAGCACTTAACACCTTTTAATAATAATAATAATAATAATAATAATAATAATAATAATAATAACTTTATTTCATATAGCATCATTCTCCTAATGGGACACAAAGCGTTTTGCAATGACAGTATAGTGCGCGGTACGCAGCACATAGGAATTTGTACAGACGCAGTCCCTGCCCAGATGAGCTTACAATCTATGATTTTGGTGTCTGACAAACAAGTTTGGATCGAGCATATAATATGCTCATCAGGCTTGTGCAGTTAAATGACTAAGCAATTTGCACGCATGAAGGTGCCGCATGCTTTTCGTGTGTATCCTGTGTATGCTGTGTATGCTGTGAGTGAAGGTACTGTGTGTATGTGTGTGTATATGTGTATGTAGAGATTGTGAGTTATGTATTAAATAATATTTTTAAAATAAAAAAAATGTTGTAATAAATATAATTTGTATTTATTTAACTTTGACACATACACACACACATACATACATCACAGACAGACAGCACACAGTACCAGTCAAACATCAGACACAACATCAAGTACAGACATCATGACCTAGACCAATACACAACAGACACTCACACGACAATCACAGGCACACCTACAGACATACAGACGACACACACGACAAGACATACACAGACACACACCACAAACAGACAACAGTACACAGACACCAAGACCACAACCCAGACAGACAGACACACAAACACAGACAAGACAGACAGGACAGACACACAGACACACGTCCTTCTCCAGCCCCATCAGACAGACAACATACACACTACACACAGCTCGACCCCCCCCCCCCCCCCGACATACATACATACATACACACATACACACATACACACATACACACACACAAACATACATACATACATACACACACACAAACATACATACATACACACATACACATACACATACATACATTACAGCGCTGGTAGCGGCGCAAAATCATTCATTTCCTCATCTTCTCCCTCGTCGGTCCCGCTCCATGCTCCCTGCCGGGCGCGCGCGCGGCCCTATTATAAAATGGCTGGCTATCCTCAGCCAACTAAAACTGCAGCGCGCGCACACAGCGTAGCGCGTGCCCGCACACAGCGTAGCGCGTGCCCGCACACAGCGTAGCGCGTGCCCGCACACAGCGTAGCGCGTGCCCGCACACAGCGTAGCGCGTGCCCGCACACAGCGTAGCGCGTGCCCGCACTATAGAACCAGCCTTAGTTTTGTTATCTATAGGTGAAGTACTTTTCTCCGAGGACCAGAGTAGTCATTGGTTCTCTGGGTTATATCTTGGTGGTTCATGCATTATAATCTTTTTATTATGTATGTAGTTAATAAAGTTGTTGTTTTAAAAGTAAAGATTTCAAGTTCCCTATCACTTTAACCATTACCTAGTCTAGTTGATTGGTCCATTTTTAATTGTTTGACCAATGAGACATCTTTGTTAGGTACTTAAGACCTCTGGGTAATGGCTAAATTATTCCCTGAAGAAGTAGTTTTTTCTACGAAACATGTTGGATGATTTTTATCTAGTGCCTTAATATTGCCATTGCCTCCATTGGCTTCACCCTGCTAGTATTACTCCCGGTGGTAATTTTGGGCTTATGAGAGACTTTGAGAGACTTTGACTGCCTCCCTGCCGGTTCCCTCGCTGCTGCGGAGACTGTGACATCATCACGCAGTATCCCGTGACGGAGCGACAACGTGGCACGCCGAGTGTACCCTTGCAGAGCTGAGGTCTCACCCCCGTACAGTGGATCTGCTCGCTGAGCCACACGAGCTGCACCAGACGGCTTGGAAGCGCGAGCGGTCCCACCAAGCACCAATACCTGCAACGGAGCGTGGTTGCTGTAAAGGGAAATCCCCTTGGGAGCAATGTACTGCTGGATGAGGGGTTTTGGACATTAATCCTGCTCCTGAACCAACGTAGCGCCCCCGCTGAGAGAAGCAAGCTGCAGACTCTTCTGACAACAGTTGCTGAGTGGTAACTTGTGTGAAACACACTAAATGCACCTATTCCACTGTTTTGATGTACGCAGATTTATTACCCTGTAATCACTAATATATAGCATTACTTGCTTCACTATTTGGCGTTGTGCGCTGTTTCTTTTGTTTTCATGCATTATAAGTATTTTTTAAGCAGCCAACCCCCATTTTTTTACAGGATGAGAACGAGGGGTCATTGGAGCTGGACTGCAGTATTTTGAGCTTCGGGGACCCCCCGTTGGCGAGATACTTACCAGTAAAGGGTACCGGTGTTACTAACTGTTTTTCAAATCTTTCGCGTCACGTGGGCCAAACATTGCGGCTTCCTATTGGCCCGCGTCACGCAGGCGATTTAAACAGCCATTTTGTTTTCCCTGAAGGAGACTGCTCCAGAACTCAAAAAAAAGAAAAAAAAAGAAGCGAGCTTAAGAAAAAGAAAGGAGACGCTTTAAGCACTTTAATTTACAAATGGGGCTCTTTTGGGAAGGGGTTTTGTTGTTTATCTTGTTTCTTTCACTCTAATGATAATATAATCAGATCTGTGTATCTTACTCTCCTTCCTGCAGACCAACTGAGAATAGAGACAGATAGGGGGAGGGTAGTTTATGTAGGAAAACAAAAGGCAGCAGATAGAAGTACTCAAACAATGTCCCAGTAATCATTTACCTTGCTCGGTTTTGATTCTAAAACAAAATGTGGGGTTTTAGTTTTGCTCCATTGGTTTTGGTTTTAAATCTGTAAAAAAATTAAAATAAAGTTTGGGGGGGGGGGGGGGTGTCAAAATAAGCAGGAATTTACTGTCGAAAAATGGGAATAAGCGCTTCAGGCATCAAACAATAGGAAAGGGAGCCCCTGCCCAGAAGAGCTTACAATCTAAGTGTATGATTTAAAATAATGCATAAAAAGGTAGAAATGGGGAGTCAGTGGCTACCACCAAAGTAACACGTCCTGACTAAGTATTTGGAATATGAGCCTGACTCACAGGGACTTTACTGTGTTTCCTCTCCCCGTACTCCCACTTCCTGTCCCATAGCTTTGAGCCATTTTCTATACTTAGACACAATAAAGAAGGAAAGATTAGTCTGCCTGAAAACACCCCGTACTTGTGAATGTCCTTTTAATCAAATCTGACCCTTGATTTTGGCCTATGTTCCTACAGAAAACATTGGGTCATTCTATTAACGTATTTATTTTATTTCATTTTTGTCGTATTAAGTGTTGGGAGGGCTGGTGAATTCTTTCAGTGCCAGAGAGGTCTGTTAAACTTTGCAAAGCCCTTAAAATAAATAAGCTCCAATACAGAGCAGTACTGATTGTGACCACACATTTTAAAGTATCTCATCCCTCAGGAAGTTTGAGACTGGAAAATAAAGCTGGTGACACACGATAAGGCTAACAGAGTTGCAGTAGTTAAAAGTCCTGTGCAACTTCTACTACAGTTCAAAGTTCTAGTAGCCATATACTGTATGCTCTCTGAGGATGAAAGACTAGAAACCATATTCCTAGAACCACCCATGGTAGCCTACAAACAGCCTCCCAACCTCCCACTAGAAATAGATTGAGATCCAACCAGAATGCAGAAACAAAGGGAACACAGCCCTGCAATCTGAAGCAATGCAAAACATGCCAGCATACAGTATGTGCACAGAGCTCCCCATTGGTATGGCTCCCTAAAATAAGATTCATATACAAGGATCATTCACCTTCGAATCAAGCAGTGGGGTGTATCTTATACGGTAAATAATGCAGCAATATTAAGGTAATAGACCCATCAGACCAGGATGAAACACCACAGATTAACATCAGACAGCAAATAAAACAATCACGTCTCAGGCAGGTTCCCCGTTATCTCTTAGCATACAATGCTTCCACTACAGCCAGGGATTCTGGGTAATCACATGCAAATGAGCACTCTTCTGTCTCACTCTTTGCTTTTTGTCCATTTCCGACACAAATACAAGAACACCTGTTGGACAGCACTTTTCCCAAACAGGACATACATTGTCTTACTTATACATATTAGTTCTGAAAGGAAATAAAATAAAAAATAAAAACACAGGCGAGAATAACATGGGAATTAAAATATATAAAGCTTCTGGACTCTAAAAACAAGTGAAACGCACTTTCAACCACCCCCTGGGTTATGTGTGGCTACAGTGTGTGTGATGCAATGCAATTCCTGCAGCTCACAGGAAACCTGAGCCTCTGCTGCTGGGAACCTGGGATGTACCTGAGTTGGTGCTCGGTAGCGCCTCCACCTGTAATGGGAGTCTACTATGTGGAATTACCCCATTACAGAACAATAAAGAATACACACGCGTAAAACATAACAGTTTACTATACACCTCAGAACCACAGAACCAATAATAAAGATGAGATACCCACTCACAGGCCTCGCTGGGCCATAACCCCTAACCGTGCCTCCCCAACACTGTGTCCACACCCCAGCGGGGTTTACCCCAATGTACTAAGGTGCTCCAGGCACCAGACCGTTCCAGTGTCCACAGAACCAATCCCCCACCCAAGTGTGTGCTGCCCAGCGCTGCCCACTAAATTGGAGTTGAAGGTTGGTGCACGTGTTGTGGTGAGGTACTTGCTCGGTGATGCCACACCCGGTGTGCATTGATAATGAGGGGATCCACGGATTCAGTGATGGTAACCGCGAAGCCTCTGTCCGCCTCTACATTGGGTAGGTCTCGCGTGCATGGTACCACCATATGCAGTGTTTCTTTATTGCAGGTGTCTGGTCCCAGATCACCTGAGGTCAGGATGCAGCTGCTTCCTGTCTGTGTCCCTCACAATGTCACTACAGGGCAGTGTCCCTATCTATGGGCCTGTCCCTGCAGCAACCACATGCTGAGGGGAGTTGGGGCCTAGCTAAGGCCTAAGGGGGTCTCTGGCCTAGTGCAGGGGTCACTGACACCCTGCACATACACACCTTACCCTTCTGTTGTCCCAGCTCCGACTGACTCGCTGTCCCAGCGCGCGAAATGTAACAATCTCTGGTGCAGGGGATTCCTCTAGCCTTATTGGCTGGCTTGGTATCCTCTCTAAAGCTCATGGGACATGTAGTCCCTGCTATGAGCCTCCTCTGATTGGTTGCTGTTCGCACGCATACGCCAAGCTCAGTGTGATCGCCGCTGGCTATGAGGACTCCTGCGCATGCGCAACCCTATTACAGATGGCGGCACCCTGCAGAAAGAGCTGCCGGGAACCTCCGGCGATGCAGTTGCCTGCACAACCTCCCCGACACTGTCGGGACTTGCCCCCGTCTCCGCTGCCTAGCAAGCCCGCGCCGGGAGGTAAGGTGCTTACGGGGGACCAGGGAGACCCGTGCTATACTAGTGCAAAAAAAAACAGTTTGGTGCCGTTATGACGTACGCCATAGTTATTTGCTTGTTTTGTAGCTGCCATTCGCAATCAACGCTCCACAGGAATCTCCCATTGCAGTCACCGGAACCAGGAACCAGGTCACATGATCGCTTGTTCCGGACGGTCTGTGGCACTGAGAGGGTTACAGCAGTCCATTGATTGCCATTTTGTCCCCATACTTAAACCACTTTACTGAAGAGATTTCTTCTTGACCTTTCCAACGCTTTGTTCAGGAGATAGGAGCATATGAAATATTAAAGCAGCAGCACCCTCTGGGTTGCCATTTTGTTACATGTACAGGAAGCCGGGACTCCCGGCTTCTCCAGATACCAGAAAAATATGCCTCCCGTACTTCATGGAGGTTTAAATCCCTCGAGTGACACAGACCAATAGGAAGCTGCGACGGATGATGTTGCAACTTTCTATTGGTCCACGTGATTCGGGAGATTTCACCCTCTATGGGACACGACAGTACCTTCTCTGGTAAGTATCTCAGGAACTAGAAGGTCACTGGAGCTAAAGGTATCAAGCTTCAGCTTTGTAGACCCCCTGATTCCTATATACTTGTAAAAAATAAAAAAGAGAGGCAAAAATAAAAATAAACCACAGTAGGGGGAACTGCTTATTTAAGTGTCTGGGAGGTTATAATGGAGCTCTCACCAGAGCCGAATGCAGTCTAAGGCTAAGGCCCCGGTCACGGCGCTGTAATGCGCGCCCGCGCTTTCGGCTGCGCGTTCCGGCGATTCCCCGGTCTGCAGCTCACTGCAGGAGCAGAGACCGGGGGGGGCGTGCCGGAGGAGTGACGGGGGCGCGGCCATGACATCACCCGGCAGGTTCACCCTCATTGGCTGAACCGCCGGGGGGCGTGCCTAGCCGCTCGACGCGAGTTCCTGCTCTCAATTCTATTGAGAGCAGGAGTAGCTCTCGCGCGAGCGCTGCGGCCCCCCCTCGCAGCGGGCCCGGCGCCATTGCAGGGAGGGCTCTGGTGAGCGCAGCGTCCGCCACAGCGGACGCTGCAGCATGCAGCGGGGGCAAGGCCTAAAGGTTACCATGGTAACTTCGGAAGCAGTAGATTAAGAAAATCATGATTTTGTAACCCGATACATTATACGAGTTAAACTTACATAGGCTTCTTGGGTGGATCGCTGCTTAAAATCAAGAAACTGGATTCATCGTGGCACTCTGGCTGGAGTAGGCAACGCCAGTCCTCAAGGGTCGCCAACAGGTCAGGTTTTAAGGATATCCCTGCTTCAGCACAGGTGGCTCAATCAGTAACTCAGACAATGACTGAGGCACCAGTGCTGAAGCAGGGATATCCTTAAAACCTGACCTGAAGGTGGCCCTTAAGGACCGGAGTTGGCTACCCCTGCCCTACAACGTTTATCTCCACACCTTCTCAGCTATTTAGTAGATACATTCAGGCCTGGGTTATCCATTGGGCACAATGGGTACAGTGCTCAGGGTCTACAAGAAAGTTTTAGGCCCCAAAATAATCTCAAATGACTCAAAAATGAGAAAAGAAAACTGCTAGATTAAATTTAATAATTTTTGTTGAATTACTCTATAAAACCTTTTTATTATAGTACTACATGAACAAATGTTAAAGTACAATATATATACACATGTAGGAAAAGTTAAATAAAATTGAAAGATATTATGGAAAGTTAAATAATCAAGAATTAATCATATTTATTAATTTATTTATCAAATGTTTTACCAGGAAGTAATACATTGGGAGTTACCTCACGTATTCAAGTATGTGCTGGGCACAGAATAATAATAATACATGGTTACATTAAATGAACAGGGTTATACAGTCAATTCACAGACATTTCATGGACAGAGAGTTGGAAAATTGGGTACAGGGGATATAAAAGCGTTGGTGAGTTTCAGATTGAAATAGAGAAGCTTTAACATCACCAGACATCAGGGAATGGCAAAAAATGGCTCACACCCTTTTGCTGGCCGTTGGCTGTGTCAAAGGCTGTCCGCCTTTGGTACGTTGCAGATGTACACTGAATGGGTTCAGATTGAAGGCAGCTGTCCTTTGTCTTCCTGGCTCATTAACATTCCAGTGGGTGGAGTGGACGTTCCACACAGTACAAGTAAAGCAAATGTTAACCCTAAGCATTCTGGTTCTATCTAGAGGAGAGCAGCTCTTGGGGAACCCCATCAGGTGTCCACTTTGGGGCGACGCAGATGTACACTGAAGGGATTCCGATTAAATGCAGATGTGGATAAGTAGCGTAACAGCATAACAAAATAGTACAATGTTGAGTGTTGGGTATCTGAATTAAGTTTAATGATATTATCTCTGACTTGAGTCAATGTACATTACACATGAACTTTGTGGCTCTTTGTGTGGTTATGAACTTGTAGGTTATGCACAGTACAACAAAACCCCTACTGTAAAAAGCAGCTTACAGATATAGCCAGCGTTATTGCAACTAATGGCAGGCTACCACAGGTGAAAGAGTGCGATAGCCCAGCCCCCTTTTCGTGCTCTGTGATGCAGAACAATGATGTCTTCTCCCGCAGTTGCATTGTGTATGTCCCGCTGCAGTACACAACAGGTTGCAATAATGTTGGCTATAATTGTACATGGTTGGTGCTATATAAAAATGAGGACCACATTAGATATTTTTATTGTACCATCCAGAGAGCAGTTTTTTACAAGTAATGTTGCCATCCTTTTCTCTTGCATTTAAACAGGTTATCACTTTCTCAGTGTGATATAGCTTTACTTCTCAGAAAGTGTGCAATAGTTGCAAGCAGGGAAGTGATTCTGCAATGTCAGTTGCAGTGTGTTGCAAAAGGCCGTGTACTTGGAAGCGGCCCATATAGAGACCAGCCGTCTCAGTTAATGTTAAGGGTGCACCATCGAGTAGTAATTGCAGTCTTGCAGTGGATCACACAAAATAAATTGACCAAAACGTGCATTTAAAAAACAAAATAAGTGCTTCCTATGTGGATGGAAGTAAGTGAATCATGAAAAAATGCCTCTGTGTCCCTATTCTCTGGTCTAGTTTTATAATATTTATCTGTTATGGTAAGAATAAGTAAATCTAAACATCAGTGATTATATATATATATATATATATATATATATATATATTATACACATACACTTAGGTCCGGAAATAATTGGACACTGATACAAGTTTTGTTATTTCGGCTGTGTACCAAAAAAAATTCAAGTTACAGTTAAATAATGAATATGGGCTTAAAGTGCAGTCTATCAGCTTTAATTTGAGGGCATTCACATCCAAATTGGAAGAAGGGTTTAGGAATTACATCTCTTTAATATGTAGCCCCCTCTTTTTCAAGGGACCAAAAGTAATTGGACAATTGACTCAAAAGCTGTTTCATGGACAGGTGTGGGCTATTCCTTCGTTATTTCATCATCAATTAAGCAGGAAAAAGGTCTGGAGTTGATTCCAGGTGTGGCATTCGGATTTGGAAGCCACAACATGCGGTCAAAGGAGCTCTCAATGCAAGTGAAACAGGGCATCCATAGGCTGCAAAAAAAAAAAAAAATACATCAGAGAGATAGCAGGAACATTAGGAGTGGCCAAATCCACAGTTTGGTACATTCTGAGAAAAAAAGAACGCACTGGTGAGCTCTGCAACACAAAAGGCCTGGACGTCCCAGAATCCCTTGCTGCAGTGGAAGTACTGTATGCTGGGGATAATGGTGAAAGGCAGGGTTGCAGACCTGCCTAAGGCTGCGGTCCCAGTAATTACTACAGCGCACGTCTCGGCGTGCGCTGTGCGATTAAACTCCGCCCCCCAGTACCTCCGGTCCCAGTTGCTACCCTGACGCGCAATTTCCTCCTGCTCTGCACGACAGCTTTTCACGGAGGCAGGGGAAATTGAATTTACTCCTAACGACGGAGGCGTGGCCACGCCCCCACCGGCGGTTCACCCAATGAGGGCGAACCAGCTGCGTGACGTGATGGCCACGCCCCGCAAATCCCAGACCACGCCCCCTCCCATTGCAAGCTCCCTCGCTCCCTTCAGACCGCGGTTAGCGCTGTGCACTCGCCGCCCCCCCCCCCCCGCCGGGCGCGCGTGTCACAGTCATGACTGGGACCGCAGCCTAAGGCTGCGCTTATAGTGCCGGTGTCGTGACGTCGCCCGAAAACAAATGCATTGTCGCCGCCGCCGCGTGCACTTCTAGTAAGCGCAATGGCGACAAAGCGACGAGGCGACATGGCGACGCGATTTTTGGTAGTCGTAATTATTTGATTTTTCAGGGGCTGTCGCCTCACGTGACAGCCCCTGTACCAATCAGGAGCCTGGTCACCCGCGCCGCAAAGCGAAATACAACTTTCGCTTGTGGCGACGGGTGACGTCACGCATCGCTGTCGCCAGCACTATAGGCGCGGCCTAAGACATGTGAATGTGCTCACAAGTGATCTTTTTATTTGATCTATATAATTCATTCATATTTAGTTGATATATATAATTAAAGTGTAATTCATTCATTGCGATGTGGAGTAAGAGAGGAGAGTCTATTTGCTCACATCTGAGTATTTCAGTGAGGAACTGATCGCTAGGGACGAATGCGCAATGGCTAGAAGGGGTTTCTTGGTATTACGAACAGAATCTATTTCCCCGCACATGCGCGATAGCGCTGTAAGGCAAGTTCGGTTTGAATGTTGCCACACTTAAAAATACTTGATCGTTATGGCTGCCGGACATCATCAAGGGTAATTTGCCACACTGTATTCTTTGGATTGTTGGTACTTATGCCTTTTACCATTCAAATTCGGTCCATTGCATTATACTACAAGCCGCATATGCGCATGCGCAATGGCGGACCTGAATTAACGTTGCTATGGAGATGACGGGCTATAAATAAGTTCTGCTCCTACTCCACTGCAAAATTGTCCCTGACGAAGCTCCGTAGCTGGAGGGAAACGTGCGTTGGGCACGTGATGTCGTCATTGTGCTCGGTAATGGAGCTGTTTTAGTACAGTGCTAGTCAGCTTGTCAGTGTTTATAGCCTACTAGCTGATATACCCGGCGTTGCCCGGGTGTCGAAGGGCAGGGGGCATGGGGCGTGGAAAGGCGGGGGGGGGTGTAGGAAAGGCTTGGGGCGTGGAAAGGATGGGGGGGGGCGTGGAAAGGCGGGGGGGGGCGTGGAAAGGCGGGGGGCGTGGAAAGGCGGGGGGCGTGGAAAGGCAGGGGGTGTGGAAAGGTGGGGGGGCTGTGGAAAGGCGGGGGGGCGTGGAAAGGCGGGGGGCGTGGAAAGGCGGGGGGCGTGGAAAGGCGGGGGGGCATGGAAGGGCAGGACTGGCAGAGGGCAGGGAGGGGCAAAGGGCAGGGAGGGGCAGAGGGCAGAGGGGCAAAGGGCAGGGAGGGGCAAAGGGCAGGGAGGGGCAGAGGGCAGGGAGGGGCAGAGGGCAGGGAGGCAAGGGCAGGGAGGGGCAAAGGGCAGGGAGGGCAAGGCAGGGAGGGGCAGGGGGGCTAAGGGCAGGGGGCAAAAGGCGGGGGGGCAAAGGGCAGGGAGGGGCGGGGAGGGCAAAGGGCAGGGAGGGGTGGAGGGCAAGGGCAGGGAGGGCAGGGGGCAAGGCAGGGGGGCAGGCAAAAGGGCAGGGAGGGGCGGGGGGCAAAGGGCAGGGAGGGCGGGGGCAAGGGCAGGGAGGGGCGGGGGGCAATGGGCAGGGAGGGCGGGGCTAAGGGCAGGGGGCAAAAGGCGGGGGGGCAAGGGCAGGGAGGGGGGGAGGAGCAAGGGAGGGAGGGGTGGAGGCAAAGGCAGGAGGGGCGGGGAAGGGCAGGGAGGGCAGGGGGCAAAGGGCAGGGAGGGGCGGGGGGGCAAAGGGCAGGGAGGGGCGGGGGCAAGGCAGGGAGGGGCAGGGGCAAGGGGCAGGGAGGGGCAGGGGGGCAAAGGGCAGGGAGGGGCGGGGGGGGGAAAAGGGGCAGGGAGGGACAGGGGGGCAAAGGGCAGGGAGGGGTGGGGGGCAAAGGGCAGGGGGGAGGAGGGCAAAGGCAGGGAAGAGGGGGGGGCAAAGGGCAGGGAGGGGCGGGGGGCAAAGGGCAGAGAGGGCAGAGGGGGCAAAGGGCAGGGAGGGCAGGGGGGCAAAGGGCAGGGAGGGGCGGGGGGCAAAGGGCAGGGAGGGCGGGGGCAAAGGGCATGGAGGGGCGGGAGGGCAAAGTGCAGGGAGGGGCGGGGGGGGCAAAGGGCAGGGAGGGGCGGGGGGCCAAAGGGCAGGGAGGGGCGGGGGGCAAAGGGCAAGGAGGGGCAGGGGGGGCAAAGGGCAGGGAGGGCAGGGGGGCAAAGGGTAGGGAGGGGCAGGGGGGCAAAGGGCAGGGAGGGGCGTGGGGGCAAAGGGCAGGGAGGGGCAGGTGGGACAAAGGGCAGAGGGGGCAAAGGGCAGGGGGGGGCAAAGGGCAGGGAGGGGGCAAAGAGAGGGGTGGAGGGGCAAAGAGAGGGGTGGGGGGGCAAAGAGAGGGGTGGGGGTGAAAGCTGTTCCGTTGAGCATGTTGTGATTTGTGCAGTAAACTGATTTCATGTGTGCATGATTGCTGACAGTGGGGAGTGGTCTTTTTGTGATGGCCCGCGGCGGCATGCGGAGTGGCGAGAGGGGGTTGGGGGTGTGAGCGGCTGCTCGGTCTGGCCTGCGGCGGCATGCAGAGTGGCGAGAGGGTGCTCGGTTTGGCCCGCGGCGGCATGCGGAGTGGCGAGAGGGGGGTTGAGGGTGTGAGCGGCTGCTCGGTCTGGCCCGTGGCGGCATGCGGAGTTGCGAGGGGGGGGGTGTTAGCGTCGTGTTTGAGGTCCGGCGTTGGCGGTGTAGGGTAAGTGTGCTGATCGAGGGTGTTGTTGGGGGGGGGGAGATCTTGCTCGTTTTCAAGGACACGTGGTGGAAATTGCCGCGTGGGGTAAGAGCGTAGCAAAGGGGCCGTAGTGGTGATAGGGGGGGGTTCAGCACCGGGAAGGGTGGAGGGTGGGTGGTCAAAGGCGGCTAGCCATTGAGGAGGGCCAGAGGGGTGATAGTGGGGGGGGGGGGGGGAGGGATGTTGTACTTACTTTTGGTGTCCTGGTGAGCGTCTCGTCAGCGTCTCTAGGGTTGAGCGGGCGTGTGTGTGTGTGTCTCTCTCCTTTGGCCCGTCACTCCGCCTCAGGCCAATGAGAGTTGTGTGGGGGCGGGCGAGCCAAGAGACCAATGAGATTTCCCCTAGGGACACAGGACATCCAGACAGGCATACAGTGCTTTCACAAATATAGTATAAGATATGTTGGAAGTTTAGTGTTCCCTCCATCAGTGAGGGAATTTCATCTTTACCTAGTTCTACAAGGGATCTAGTGATACTTATGTGCTTATTAGCAATTTCCCAGTAGCACTCTGTCATTGTGACACACTATATTAAATACTAAGTACTTCATGGTGAATGGAACTAAATTGGTGTTGTAATATCCATCACTAATCTCTCCGCTGGTAACACTATCACCAAACTGTGCTACTCACTGATTTAGTGGGTTTTCCCACCTTGCTGCTTGCACCATTTAGTCCCCATCACCCTACTACTATGTACTAAGTAGGAGTGGTTATATATGACAGGGACTCTGGTGTATGTGTTATTTGATTTAATTTCTTTTTAAACACAGTTAATCACACTCGGTAATATATGTTTTAAGTAATAATAAATAAAAGTTTATTTTAATTAGTGGTGTACATATAAGTGAATTTTCTTTGGGGCACAATTAATTTGTACCCTTCATTTTACTGTCTCCTCTTCAACATCAAGCAGGGATATCCTGAAAACCTAACCTGTTGGTGACCCTGGAGAACTGGTGTTGGCCACTCCTGGGCTATATGTAATGTCAGCGTTTACATGGCATGACCCACACGTGTTTGGACAAAAAAAACAGGACTGTCCCGGCTAATAACTTTCAAATCAGTTTCAGTTTGTATACTAAAGTAAAACAGTAATTTATGAAACCCTGTTCTTAACTGACACAATAACGTGGTAAATAAGGGGTAGTAGGGCAGGAAGATTTTTAACCTGATAGTTTGTTATAATCACCATGTTGGAATTGATCTCACTTTTGTTAGGGTTTCAGCTCACCAGCCTTAAGAACGATTATAAGGATGACCAAGGAAGAAAACCACCTGAAAACAAGCAGATGTTTGCTAGTGCAGGAGCTGTGAGACCAGGATGGATTAGGAGACATTGGGGGGTGTACTTTTCAGTGAAGTCACCGGTTTAAAATCTCCCTCCAGAAGAAACAAAATGGTCTACAAATTGTGCGGGTCTCACGGGCCAATAGGAAGCTGCAACGTCATCTGTTGTTCTTATCTCTAGATTCTATCAGTCATCAGCTATGCCTGGCCAAGGGGTTAATAGGACGTTAAAAAAAAAATACAAAGAAATCTTTTTAAGACAAATAATTGTAACCACATTAACCCTGCAGAACCAGATTGCTTCAAATATTTAATATCTGATGATATTATCGTAACAGAAGTCAGCGGTGAAAGAGAAGGACAGTAACTGATTGGTTGGTGTAGTAACAGTGTGCAGATCTAGCAGAAGATTTGTGCAGACATTAAAGACAGGCTAGCAAATCTTTCTTAGTCCTTCTGCTTGCTGTTAGGTACAATCTGAGTTTATAGACATGGGTGCTCAACTCCACAGTCCTCAAGATCCCCCAAAATAGCAGGTTTACAGGAGATCCCAGCTTCAGAACGTTTGCTCAATCAGGGGTTCAGGTTTTGACTGTACCACCCGTGCTGAAGCTGGGATATCCTTAAAATGTGTCCTGTTGGGGGTCTTGAGGGCTGGTGTTGACCACCTCTGCAATAACATTACAGAAAAGGAAAAAAATTATGTTAGAAACAGACATTTAATATATGAGCAATAGTGAAGTGCCACGCCTTTGGGCCACACCTTGCCATTCCTAAATGTCCATATTAAAGCATCTACAAAGTTGGATTTGGGACATGAGGTCACCCAAGGTCCTAATTGCCACTTACTTGCCACAGCCAGATGTCCATATTATGGCATCACAAAGTGGGGTGTAGGCAATGAGGTCACCTGATGTTATAATGCCAATGAGTATATAACCTGGCTGCTGGTTCCCTCAAGTCAGAAGTCACCTGCTTCAAGACTGGTAAGATCAAGAAAATTGCCTAACGTAGCAGGAGGCGAGGCCTGCGGCGCAGAAGCAGATCAGCCGCAGGAGCCATAGAAGAAGGATACATGTCAGCAGAATAGGTACCAATCTATTTAATATCATTATCTCTAACCAATACCAACATAGTCCCCCTGTAATTATTGAAGGCAACACTTCCATTGAAATGTAATTTCCATGTTAAGAACCCCCTAATATTACATTAATGTGATGATTGTAACCAAAGAGAATAAGCTCTGCCCAGCTCTTGTGCTCTTGCTTATGATATACAGTAAATCAGTGATTTTCTCATTTATCTCTGTAGTTGACTTAATAATACAGTGTTGGAATGGACCTGGACAGCCTGTTCCTGCAGCCACGGCGCTTGGTGTGCTCTGACACTGCTGCTAAGCTGATGGACACCAGTGGAAACCTGAAAAGCTAGATAAAGAACTTGGAATGAAACCTAAAATCAAAAAGAAGTACAAAATCGTGCCAAGGGGCATTCCACGCCCTTTGTGCCATGCCTTGCCAATGAGTACATAACCCGGCTCTTAGTACAGTCAGAAGTCAGGTTGCACTTGCTTCAAGACTGGTAACATCAAGAAAAGGCTGCGGCAAGGAGGCAGATCAGCCGCAGGAGCCAAAGAAGAAGAAGGATAAATACATGTCAGCAGAATAGGTACCAATCTATTTAATACCATTATCTCTTACCAATACCAACATAGTCCCCCCTCTAAGCTTGGACATAAATAGTAGCAATTTTGCCAGCCTTTGGCCCAAAAGTAAATTTTTCCAAATCTTTGTTGATTTGTTAAGACTGCTCTCGCTAATTATCAATGAGTCTCACTTATTGAAACCCAGCTCTTCACTCATCAGTGCTCTCAGACGTCAATGGAGTTTGAATCATTGAAGGCATCACTACCATTGAAATCTCATTTTCATATGCAGAGCCCCCGAGTATTACTTGCTGTAATTGCTAATAACCAAAGAAGAGAATATAAGCTCTGCGCAGCTCTTACTTATGGTATAAATCTGTTTTTCTCATTTATCTCAGAAGGACGTACAGTAGGCACATGCGCCATAAATACAGTGTTGGAATGGACGTTGACAGCCTGTTCCTGCTCCCACGTTGCTTGGTGTGCTTTGACACTGCTGCTACGCTGATGGGCATCAGTGGAAATCTGAAAAGCTAGATAAAGAACTTGGAATGAAACCCAAACATCAAAAGGGAGAAGAGGCCTTCGAGCCTAAACGCTGACGGTCATCAGTGGAAACCTTCCAGGGCACAGAAGCCGATCAGCCGCAGGAGCCAAAGAAGAAGACGATGGATACATGTCAGCAGAATAGGTACCAATCTATTTAATACCATTATCTCTTACCAATACAATATAATCCCCCTCTAAGCTTGGGCATAAATAGTAGCAATTTTGCCAGCCTTTTGGCCCAAAAGTAAACTTTTCCAAAGCTTTGTTGATTTGTTAAGACTGCTATTTAGGTCTCGCTAATTTTCAGTGAGTCTCACTTATTGTCTCACTTATTGAAACCCAGCCCTTCTTCACTCATCAGTGCTTTCAGACATCAATGGAGTTTCAATCATTGAAGGCAAAACTTCCATTGAAATATCATTTTCATTTTCAGAGCCCCCGAGTATTAATAACTTGCTGTGATTGTTGATAACCAAAGAGAATATAAGCTCTGCCCAGCTCTTGCTTATGGTATAAATCTGTTTTTCTCATTTATCTCAGTAGGACATAGGCACATGCACCATTAATACAGTGTTGGAATGGACGTTATGACGATATGGAACAGGTATTATTGGGCTGTTCCTGTTGCCACGTTGCTTGGTGTGCTTTGACACTGCTGCTACGCTGATGGTCATCAGTGGAAATCTGAAAAGCTAGATAAAGAACTTGGAATGAAACCCAAACATTAAAAGGGAAAAGAAGCAGGAAGCAGGCTTCGTGCCTTAACGCTGATAGGAGGCTTCATGCCTGAACGCTGATGGGCATCAGTGCAAACCTGAAAAGCTAGATAAAGAACTTGGAATGAAACCCAAACATCAAAAGGGAGAAGAGGCTTCGTACCTGAACTCCAGATGAAACCCAAAAAGCAAAATGAGAAAACAACCTCATCTGAAAGTCAGGGTCTTCCATTTGATGTTCAGACAGGGCTGGCTTGGGCAGCAAGGCGGCTAGTATGTGCGGTTGCTTGTGTGTGTATATATTCATACATATACATACATATACATACAGACACACACACATACATACATACACACATGAACACTCACAACATGCACATGCACACAAACACACACACACACAGATCACACACGCATAGGCCACACACACACACACACACACACACACACCCACACACACCCCGCTCTCTCTTGCACCCCTTTGCTTCCTCTGCCTCCACTGTCCCCTCTGTCCCATGCCCGCTTTGCCCCCTCTTGCGCCCGCTCTCTCTTGCCCCCTCGCACACCCGCTCTTGCCCCCTCTCTCACGTCCGCTCTTGTCCCCTCTTGCCCAGTTTCTCTTGCCCAGTTTCTCTTGTGCCCACTCTTTCCCTCTCTCTCCTCCTCTCGTGCCCCCTCTCTCGTGATCCCCCCTCTC
This sequence comes from Ascaphus truei, assembly GCA_036426205.1. Lineage (NCBI taxonomy): Eukaryota > Metazoa > Chordata > Amphibia > Anura > Ascaphidae > Ascaphus > Ascaphus truei. Next base: position 32,395,265 of record CM071571.1, on the reverse strand, counting down.
TTGTGCTTCTTTGCCCCCCAAGCCAGCCCTGCCTGAACTCCTAATGGAGACCCTGCCTTCCAGGTGGGGTTGCTTTCTCATCTTGCCTCAATCTCAAATGAAACTGAAAATAAATGATCCTTGTTTGAAAATACAGATTCTTTGTATGTACTGTAGTTTCCAATTAATTATTTATTCTAATACTAAGCTTCAGGTTTACAGGTTATGCAGGATACAAATGGATCAGACATGATATATATACGTGTAGCCGGGTTCTGTTGCGGGGTCCCCCGCGTGGCATGTCAGGAAGCTGCGAGGTCGATTGCATCACCGGGGGCTCCCCGCGCATTAGCTGCAGGGCGACGCCATGTTTAGCCGGCTCCCACATGCGCAGAGGCATCATGGCGGCCATATTGAGGCTGGCGCGACAGTTCGCACATGCGCAGGGGATCGGGCGACGCGGTGGCCATTACACAGTCGCCCATGCGCAGAGAAGAGTAGCGGCGGCCATTACAGGGTTGCGCATGCGCAGTACAGGTAGCGCACGCAGCCTCAATAGTAAAGGGCTCTACCAGGGACTACATTACCCAGAAGCCTCTGGGGACTGCCCTTTCACCTCTATCATCTGCTGCATTACAGACTGCCCTTTCACCTCTATCACCTGCTGTATTACAGCCAATAGGGCTTACAGATTCACCTGCTGCAAAGGAGTTTCATTGTTGCGTGCTGAGTTAGTGAATCAGTAGGAGCTGGGACACCGACAGGGGAGGGAGGGTATATATGTGCAGAGAGGCAAGTAGCCTCTGCACTAGGCCAGAGGCCCCTTCAGTTAGGGACTTTGCCCCTTTAGCAGTGGGTTAGTTCAGGGACACAGCTGCAGTGCTGCGCGGCCCTGACAAGTGAGGTCTGGGACCAGACCTATCTCACTACAGATAAGAGACTATCTGTATGGTGAGATCATCCAGAGGGAGACCACCGTTTGGAGGAGGACGCCATCGCTGATGCTTTGGCGCTGGACGCAGACGGATCCTCTTCCTGTTGTTCTGCTGTACCCGTGTTCAGGAGCCCCGGGCAGGTATCAGTCACAAAGTGCACGAACTTTACACTTCATCTAGTACGGCGCTAATCACGCCGAAGGGATGGAGTTGTGGGACTCTTGGGATGTGTGGGGTGAAGGCCCTGTGAAGTGACGGGGCAGTTGTATTATTAGTGATAGAGGGTGACACTAATGTACTGTTGATGCTATGTTATTGTTCCATTCTGCATATACAGTAAACTGTTTAAATATACTTTGGTGTGTGTGGTTACTGTGTATGATTGATGTCCTGTGTCAGGGGTTATTCTATACACTAGGATCCTGCACAGGTGGAGGCGCTGTGTATGTAAGTATGTTCCAGAATACACCCCAGGCTCTCACTGGCAGAGGCTCAGTCCTCCTGTGAGCCTAACAGGTAATGCACCACACCTGGTAACACTTGTAGCTCCCCCCCCTGGGTTCTTTCCTGGGGGGGGGGGGGGGGGGGGAGTGTGTTACATAACGTATATAGCTATAACTTTCTCCTAACTACAAATTAACCTTCTCATTGCTTAAGCTGCTAATAAAGCTATGATTGGATGCAGGACCGCCAACAGAAATACATTATAATGAAATCTGTTTATTGTAATATTTTCAACAGAAGACAAAGATAACCAATGCTACATCCAATGTGACAAAAGGCCTGAGAGGGTTAAATTAAATATGGGCTGGGGGGGGGTTAAATATGGGCCTGGGGGGTTAAATATGGACCTAAGGGTGTTAAATATGGCTTGGGGGGGTTAAATATGGGCTAGTGGATGGAGAGGGGGGCTAGTGGATGCGGGGGAGGCCAGTTTCGCCCCCTGAGCCTACCTCCCACCCCAGGCAGCAGCCGTGGGGATCGGGGGCAGGTGGTGGGGATCGGGGGCATAAAGAGCATGGGGCAACTACTTGTAACACTTGGGATCAGGCTTCTTAATAGCCCGTCCCTCGAAGTCCTTCACCCAAACAGAGTATACCTTAGGGGCACCCGCTTGTTGCGAGCTTCCACTCTTTCCATGTATATGCATGTCCCTATGAGCCATTCCCTCGTGATAGAACAGATGTTAGAATCAGTCACAAATTCTGCATACTTGGTTTTGCTCTGTAAGTAGTCAGTGACTCTCATGCCGGTGATCTTCTATTCCTCCATAATAGGCTCAGACACGTAGGGAAAATCATAGCCATGAAACTGACGGTATCGATTTCTTATTGCCCGGTCAGCTTGGCCTAAGCCTCAGGACTTGATGACCAGCTCCCTGGCCAGGTAGTACCCAGAACCCTGGATCATTAGGATCCTCCTCCTGATACAATATAGAGGGGCTCTTAGGTAATCTGATCCCAAGATTAATCTCCCCCTCTCTCTTACGGACAGCCTCAGCTGATTCCTCCGGAGAGAATTCACCTTCTTCCCACCAGTGATCCACTATCGAACCACTGACCAATACAAATCTGGTATGCTTCATATCAGGGGCGTAACCCTGAAACATGGGGTCCCACCACTTAAGGGGTTCCCTGGACGAAGATTAAGGCGTAGGACCAAAAGGTCGGGTATACACCTGAGAAGACACCCCAGAGGTGTCAGATTACTAGGATGCAGACCTGGAGGAGTCCCTAAAGGACCCAAATGATCCTCTGGATGAGGGTCATTTATTATGTGGTAACGTAGGCATATTATTACACACTGATTAATCTGAATCACTATCACCCCTCCCACATCACCAATCCTGGATATCAGATGACAACCCAGGGAACACTGTGTCACTGTGGAAGGTAGAAAGCACAAATGTGGAGGTGACAGGGTCAACAGTAATACACCCACTAACCCCGGGTGTAGCGATAGGAGACATAACCCCATCTGATGCAGGGGTCTCCTGGGACGGAACATGAGGTGACAAGGGCCTAACCAAGTCCATGAACTGTCCAGGAATGATAGGTTTACCCCTACTTTTGCCAGGTGGTGAGAGAACAGGAACAGAAGTGGGAGTGGAACTGGCCGGTGTGTACCAGGCAGGCCTCTGGCAACCTCAGACTGAAGAGAGCCACGCAACCTCTGGGACGTGAGGACCATGGCCTGGGCAAAGCACCTCAAAATAGGAGGCATTAGACGGCAAGGGTCCCGACTTCACCACTAGAGAAGCCAGTGGTGTATTGGAAACAATGAGGGAAGCAGACGCCATCCTGGTGACGTCAGAGTCCGGCGACAGTCTCACGAGAGCACTCAGCTGGCCCGAGTTCAATGACACCGATGACGTCACATCTGGTTGAACCGGAAGTACGTCACCGAGTAACGCACCAAGAGGGTCACGCCTGGCTGCTTGCATCTGGGTAGGCCGCAACAGACTCCTGTTGAAGGGGAATGGTAGAAGTCTCACCCATCCACAGAAAAGGGACGCCGTCTGCTTCCACAGGTTCTGCGACCAGTAGAAGAGAAACCAGGGAATGAACCCTGAAAAACTGATGCTACAAACTGAGCAGATAATGTGGGTCTGTAGAAAACAGAGTTGAACATCGCAGCAACAGATTAAATGTTAGTATGTCCATTATGAACCAATATAACCTGGATGGGGAGCTTTAATAGCACGGCTAGTAGAGGTACAGAGGAGCCCTATTGAAACAGAGCCCCAGGGTAAATCACGAGTCCAGCTAGAGGCATTTTCAGATAATTCGGACTTTGAATCCAGATCCCATTCTGTTTCCTTTGAGGGTCCTTCAGACCACATAACTGACAATCAAGGAAGGCCTAGGAGTGATAGTAGATCTTCTATTTTATTGGTTAACATTAGACCCTCCAATTCATCCAACCAGCCACCTTCTTCATCTTTACCATCAGGGTCAAAAAACTACAGAGCACAAGAAGATCAAAGAGGAAACGGGGGAGGCAGAGGGAAAACAAAGAGGAAGAAATACACATAAATGAGACTAACAGTAACGTTATTAATCTTTCGGGAGTGGAACTTTCTTTTGAACAGTTAGCATTGTTGAATAAGGGTTTGGGTTTTGCTCCAGTTCAGGACTTTAATCTCTTCCAGACGGTAATTGACCTCCAAAAATTTACGCGGAAGTTAACATTGAAGAAGTTCTTTTCCTCCAGGGGCCGTTTGGATCATTTAAGATCTAATATCAACGGGGCTGGAACTGATCAATTAAACCTGGACTCTGTTCTTAACATTCATGCTGACCTTGATGTTTCTCCTGTTACTGATGTACTTGCTAATAACTTCAATTTTCAGGAAAATTGTACTATATCTGATTTGAATTAATTGTTGGAACAACAAGGGGAACCTGTTAATACGTTCCCCCAGCCACTTTTTGGTCATCAGGTATCAGGTTTCAAGAGGAAATCAATATTTTGCCCTAATTATAAGAGGCCCGTTTATTACCACTTTCGAAAAATTAGTAGAACGAGATTTAAAATTGCTAGCCCAGGGTTTCTCGCAATCACATGTACATTCTAATAACTTGACTTACACTGAAACTATACAATATAACTGTTTGAAGAAAAATCATGACATTGTCATAAGAAATGCAGACAAAGGGGGTGCCCTTGTGGTACTCTCTACTGAACAATACAGACATGAGGAACTAAGGCAACTGAGTGATGTAACAAATTATCAACCTCTTAAGGGTGATCCTACTTCTAAATTTCTTGAAGAATTGACTGAACTTATTCAATTGGGCAACATTTTATGTGTAATTGATAACAAAGAATGTGATTTTTTGAACTATCCACATCCCGTGATACCGGTATTCCACTATCTCCCGAAGATCCATAAATCGCTGGTTGACCCACCGGGTCGCCCTATAGTTGCAAGCATTGGATCTTTGGGAGATGGGTTATCGTGGTATGTGGACAGTTTTTTGCAACCTTTGGTCTTCCGCCTGCCCTCATATATTAGGGACACAACGGAACTCATTGTCGCTCTATGGGCTGTGGTTTGGAAAAAGGAGTACAGGTGGGTCACATTAGATGTGGTCTCCCTGTACTCCATTATACAGCATGAGCATGGTCTTTCAGCTATTCGTCACTTTTTGGATCTATCAGATTTATCAGTCACTCACGGTGCTTCTCTTTTAGAATCAATCACTTTTCTATTAACACTCAATTATTTTTTGTTTGATTCACGATTTTATTTACAATTATTAGGCACTGCAATGGGCACAAGTTTTGCACCATCATACGCCAATTTGTTTATGGGTTTTTGGGAAGCACAATTTATTTATCACATTAATAATTTATTTCGCACCAATATTCTTTTCTTTAGGAGATACATTGATGATCTCATAATGATATGGGAGGGTGAGGAATCTTCACTTGTTTCCTTTGTTAATACACTTAATCACAATTATTTTAACATTAAATTAACTTTTGAACATAATATTCATCACATAAATTATTTAGACCTACTCCTTTATATAGACAACGACATGACCATACAGACCGATATTTTTAGAAAACCTAATTCTAGAAATGCCCAACTCAGTGCCCAAAGTTGCCATCCACTTTCTCTCATAAAAAGTATACGTAAGGCCCAATTTATTAGACTTAAAAGGTTATGTTCAGACAATGACACCTTTCTTCATCAGTCAATAGAAAAGTCGGCTAGATTTAAAGGTAGAGGTTATACTAATGAGACTATCCAAGTAGCCTTTGATTATGCAGACTCTCTCGATAGGACCAAGCTCCTCAACAAGAAGAAACCCTGGAATAGAACAACTTAGTTTAATTCTCTTCCTTTTAATAATGATATGTGTCCTCTATTTGTGACAACATATAGCAGACAATCACAGTCCATTTGTGATATAGTCAATAAACATTGGCAGACTCTGTCATTGGATAAAGACATTTCGGAAATTTCTCAATGTGGACCAAGATTCACTTACCGCAAAGCAAAGACGCTAGCGTCACATCTGTCACCCAGCCTCTTTGACTCCCGCTCTAATTACCCTCAGATTCGAGGTATACCTTTAGGCTTTTTTGCCTGTGGCAATTGTTTCATGTGTCGTTATGCCCATCCCACTAAAAGTATTATGTATAATTTTAATAAAAGGAAATATAATATTAACAGTTTTTTAAACTGTAATACCAGTTTTGTGATATACATGATGGTGTGGTTGTGATAAAAAAATATGTGGGTCGAACTACCAGACCCCTAAAGATCAGAATAGCTGAACATGTGCGACTTATTAAAAAGCGTGATCAAATACATCCAGTGTTTAGACACTTCAGTCTGTGCCCTAAGGGAGGCATAGTACACTTTTCATACTCTGCTATAGAACACATACTCTGCCATCCGAGAGGTGGAGACAGGGTTAATAAATTAAATAAACAGGAAATGTTCTGGATCTATACCCTGAACACTCTTCACCCTTCAGGAATTCATCTAGACTGGGAACTTAAGCATTTTTTAACTGTTTAGTTCTCCCTATCATGAAGAGTGTTGAGGATATTGATCCATTACCATATTTTGAAATAACTATATCTTCTAGCAAGTATGTATTTTTTGCAATGTTCTGCTATTTTTTGCTTGAATTTTAAATCCTATTTTTTGTCTTGTAAATGTTCATGCATTTAACAATTGATTCTAGTCAGCATCCATTAATATTTGTATGTTTCATTAAGGACATTTATATCTGTATATTTTTCACGTAATTTCATAGACATGGCTTAATATTGGTATTGCAACCTTTTGTTTATGGCTTTCTTTATAAGGGTTAATCTAGATTAATTACCATTATTATTACTATATATTTATATATACATATTTAAAGGTTTCGGTTGCAATATTTCTCCAGACACCACAGAGTCTTTGTTTTTAAACCTTTTCGTTTGTTTGTATAGTATCTATGTTTTATATAATATGTGTCGTTAATTTTGTTATATTTTGTTACATAGTGTTGTATTGTAGTCCCGAGTACTCCCTTTGACAGCGTGCTGTTAGGATCCAAGCTGCGATTGGTTTCTGCACTTGCAGTTATTTCACAGGTGTGTGTTTATTCACGTTATAATTCTATCCAATAGTTTCACAGCACTGCCTACTTAGGGAGTAGTCGACGAGAAGGGTTTTACTCTTTGATAAAGTTCTTACCATAGAACGAAACGCGTCAGAGTTTAACAGTCCATGTGGATGTCTTTTTTCTTTTGATTGAATAAAGGTTTTTTATTTTTTATGTGCTTGGTTGTAGTTCTTACAGAGGAGCAGTGACCGCCGAGTTCTTCCTTCATCCGCGACCAGTAGAGCCTTTACAGCGATGCCTTCTCCCTCGGGCACAGGACCTCTCCGAAGCTCCGGTATCAGCACGACCCTCTGGATGGATGACCAGGATCGCTGCCACAGAAAATCAGGAGGAGGTAAGCTTCCCTCTGCAGGCTCGGCAACCGGGATGTCATCTTCTTTGGGCGGGGACACCTCCATCAGGACGTGATACCGGGGCGTCAGTTGCCCGGGCGACCATTCTTATGGAGCTCCCTGGCTCTGCGGTCACTCGGGGAATCACACCCGGCACCCCTGGGCAGTCCACTCACCCTCCGGGAATCTCAGCAGGCACGGATCCCAGTCCTGGGACAGTTGGTACCATCACAGCAGGCTGGAACGGTAGTTGCAGGGCACACAGGCCCACAGCAGGGTCCGTGGCGGTCACTTTGGGTGGCACCGGACCACTTAGGCATCCGGGCACGTTGATAAGGGCACACGGGCCCATGTCGTCCATGACCGGGAAGACAAATGAAGCCACGCCAGTTGGTGTAACGGCTTTTGAAGGAGGCACACATACATCCACTGGCACAGGACTGGCAGGCCTGAGATAGTAGGTGCCACAGTGCTGGCACAACGCTTCTAGGCCGACAGGGCCTCCCGGTAGGCGACAGTGAGGGCAGATACAGCGTAGGTATACCTGGTTGTTCACACGCACCATCAGATAGCCACCAGGTATCTGGAAGTTGGTGACTTCCAAGTCATCTTGAGCTGGTGAGGAAGCCATTAGGTAGGTTTCAGCTGACACAGTACAGTAAGTAGCTCATCACTATAGTTCATCTCCAAACAGAGTGAATATTTGGAGCAGCACGACTGACTCCTCCCAGCTTAGAACAGTCTCTGGTTGGCTGACACTTGAGATGCCCCTCCCTGGGTGGAATGAGGAGTAGGCCGGTGCAGAAAGGATGATGACACGGCTCTGGCTGAGCCAGTCATCTTGAGGGCGGTGGACAATCTTAGCGCCGAAAGGATGCAACTGATTTTGCAAACTTTTGCAAAAAAAGAACTGGCAGCCCATGCGGTCTGCTTCTTGGCGGGAGCGCCATTTTGTAGCACAGAAGAGACCACCACGCAGTGGCAGCCATCTTAGAACTCGTTTACGACCCTCTAGAAAGGTCCAGAGTCTGCCAGGTGCCCAAACCCCACATATACTGCAACAGATTGTCTCTTACAGCAGATTTACAATTGGATTCACTCTCACAGGATAAGTTTCCTGCTGGGAGACCCCAATATAGAAAATAACTTGAAGAGAAAAAGTAGGGGATCACACTACCGGCGAGCGCCTCCATCCGATATGACTCCCCCATGGCACAGTACAGTTGTGCCATTTTGCGCACGGGTACCTAGGGTTCTTCAACATTGCAGACAGTTCCCTGGCCCCAGCTTTCAACTACTTTTGGTGGTTGAGGATGTAGAGTAACAGCACTCCCCGGTATCATCCCATCAGGGGGTCACCTCTATGATGAGAAGAACACATGGGGTCACACCATCAGAGAACATCTCCATCCGCTGTGCCTCCCCCACAGCACAGTACACACAGTAGTAGATTGTGCTACTTGGTGAAGGGGTACCTAGGGTCATGTATCATACAATCACCTAGCCCCCAGCCTTTCACATGAATGAACTGGAAGGTTCCTCTTCCCCCTGGTTTAGCCTCAAGGAGAAACTCCTTCTTACTTTGGTGTGGGTACCCAAAGATCCCTGGAAACATCCCATCAGGGGCCCTGGCCCCTTCCTGTATCAAACCCTGCAAAATCTTGACTCTGCCCACGCAGAAATCTTCCGCTGTAGTGCTACTTCAAAAGCACCTTTTACTTGCTGCATTTCTGCAGTCCTGAAAGCCTGTCTTGATCTCAGCAGCGCCTCCAAATGTAACACTGTTTCCCCCGCCCTCTGGGAGATTTACTGCTGTTGCTACTGTGTGGTGCTGAGGCATACCTGTGAGGTTCAGAAGATCTGAGCTATGTTGTAATGGAGACAAGGACAGGATTTTGATGTCATCTGAGTTCGGTGTCAGCGCCTCCAGCTTCAGTGGGTATCCTGGAAGTACCAGGAGCAGTCCTCTCTGAAGCACTTTCACACACCTTTTCACTGACTCATTCCAGACAAGTGTATAATATTACAAGGGATCTTTATTCAAGCAGTCACTGCATGATGGTCTTGCAATGGTGCAAGGTCTCAGAGGCTCCAGGCCTCTGGATGATGAGTGACCCCAGCTAGTACAGGGTCTCCTCTATTAGATCAGGTGTTACCCCAGTCCCTAAGGACTGGGGGTGAGCACGCTCATCCCGGATGGGAGAGACTCACAGTTCTACTGCTCTCTTCCTCCTCCAGAGCAGGACTGAGTACATTTGGCACTGTACCTCATCAGGAACCAGAAGGGGCGGGCTCATGGTCTATACCTATCCCTGATAGGCTTACACAGACTATGAGTCACCACCTTACTTATGTCCATCAGAGAGGAGCATGTAGGGGGGTCACAAGCCCCCAGAATCAACCCCTTACAGCCTGCAGCTAGCAGGAACTTACGTAACAGGGAGGGGAGAGACAGGCAGAATAGACATATACTGTTACATATATATTGTGATGCCGTCTCTGCCCTCTAAGGGCTAGAATGGGGCAGTTGTGGGACTTTACAGCTCTCATAGAGTTAATCATTCTGGAAGGGTCTGTTCAGCTGTGAGTTAATGAGCTAATTAGCCTAGCCTGTATAGTCAGGAAGTGATACAGAGATTCCCCCCCCCCCCCCATGTTGCCAGACACACACTGTTGAGAGTTAGGCCCCGGACATGTTAGGTGCTTGCTGGCGGAAGCGCGCTGAGGCGCGCTCCCGCTCAGCACTGAGCCCCTACAGCCGCAATTAGAGCGGCTTTAGTAGGGGCTCACCTGCGCTTCCGCACACTTGCGGAAGCGCAGGTCTTGGGGGAATTTAAAATTCCCCCGCTTGCTGGCGAGACAGGCTGGTCACGTGAGTGGTTCGCCCAATGAGGGCGAACCAGCTCTGGGACGTCACTGGCCGGGGGCGGGCCCCCGGACCGCCCCGTGACAGCTGCTGAGAGTGCTTGCGGTAAGCAACCGCAAGGCCAGGGAAAGCACCCGCTTTCCCTGAGCCTCAGCACGCCTCAGCACGCCAGCGGTAAGCGTGTCCGAGGCCTTATACAGAGCGGGTGAGAGACACTGATGATATACTGATCTGAAGGCACACACAGACAGCCTGTGAGAGACTGAAAGGGGACCTGCTGCATGTAAAGTGGGGAAAGAGTTTAGTTCTCTCACGATTAGTTAGGGACTAAGCAGTATTAGTCAGTACTCCTGGAAGGAGTTAGGTCTTTTGTTTCTATTTTGTGTTATGAGTTAACCCTGTACCTGCTTTGTACCCTGTAAATAAACCCCTGCTTAGAAAGTACAGTGTTTCCTGCCTTTGATCTGGGCAAAAGATCCGACGCTGGGACTGAGACGTCACAATTGGTGGAGAATGCGGGCAGTCCACAAGGCAGTGAAAGGGGAAAATGGAGGCATTTCTGACCTTGCTTCAGTACTGCAACAATGCGCGGAACACGCCCCCTGCATCGTATTCCTTCCTTACCTGTTTACTTCTGATCGCCGCCCTCTAGCTGCGAGTCAAGATCCTGTGCCTTTAAGGATTCTGAAGCAAGCAACGCCATCTTGCTTTCTGGCAAACCCTGCCCTCTTCCTCCTGACAGGAAGTAAGCCTCTCTTTGACTTTCTCTCTGCTATTTGTCATTTGCTACCTGCCCTGGTGCCTGCTAGTACTCATCGCATTCTGTTGCTGCCTGGACCTCCTTGGGACCTTTACTTATCTCCTGTGGATTCCGGAAGACTGGGAAAGTCACTCTTATACTACTGAGGTTAGTTTACCGTCGGGTAGTGTAGGTACCTGCTTAGTTGGGTTCACCTTGACGTGGTACCAGGCTTATAATTCCTTGGCCAATGGATTAGACTAAGAACCCTTATGTTATGTTTAGTTTCGCTGCACCTTGCTGTTTCTGGCACTATGCCTTTAAGAAGTCTGGACGTTCTCTAAGAAGCAATCCTTCTCTGGATGTTACCTAGTGCTCTGGACTCCATGCCCATGTTCTTGTTCCTGGTTTCTGTTTCCAGACTCCTGTGCTGAAGCGTTGACTTCCCACAACCCCCGCGTTGGTGCCTGAGAGCGCGCGCACTCCCGCTCTGCTGTCAGAGTATGCGCGCGCGTGCAGCTGGATCACTCGTGTCTCTGAGTGGGCACCGCACCTCCGGACGCGTCGCGCATTCTCATGCGCGCGGCACGATCACGTGACTACGTGCGCCGATCCCCAGCTGCGCGCCAACTTACTCCCTTCGTATCCCCTGCGGCCTCCCCACCTCGCTACCGGGTCCTTCCCTTTCTCTCTGCGCTTGTGTGGGGAGCACAAGCGTGACAAGTACAAACAAACAGAAAATTCACAACAGTCTTTTAGTCAGTTCCCCAGGCATGGGGACTGCAAGCCACACTTTAGACAACATTGTAATATCAAACGCTTTGGCCAAAGGGTTTAACTATAATAACCAAGTAAATATTATTATTGAAGTATTTAAACTTTATACTTATTACTTTATATGTTTTGTCAATTGGATGTAGCATTGGGCACCCCTAAAGCTTTTGTTGTAAACGTTGTAATATCTCTTTATTTCTTTTTTGTTATCAATGCTTTATGCAATTCCAAGAATGGCAACTCTTAACACTCAGAGGGAGGTATATCTCTTAGTTGTTTAACTGTTCTGAGACCCGGGCCCCCTTCTTTCTCTCTGTTTGAGATACCCTTCTTTATTATCCCAGTAACACTAGTCTTGTTGGGACTCTTAGTGGGTCCTGTACAAGTGATCCCACTACCTTTTGTCAGTGCGGGAACCTCCACTTCCCTGCCACCGGAGAGGACTGTTGATGCAGATCAGAGGTTAGAGCCGATCCGCTGGCACCCCAGAGTTCTCGTTACTGAAGCCCCCTATGGCATGCCGTTTGCATACTTCAAAGCTTATTGTGGACTCCCTTAATCTTCTTCTGGGATCCTGACTCATATGGTACTGTCCCTATCTACAACATAATAAACACGGGCCTGGTCTGTGCTATTTCTTTATAAATATTACTTATCCACTATCCCAGAGACTCCTCTACTCTTGTCCTCCTCTAACCTAACCTTCTCGAACTTTCCCCTCCCCTTATATACTCTCTGTGATGTCATGGTACCATGACAACACAGGATGGGGCCTAGTATACACTAACCATACTAGTAACTGTTTAGAGGGGGTGTTACACGTACAAATAATAATATACTAATAAAATGAAAAGCATTATTTCATGAAGGGAAATGGAACCCATTTTGTTCCCAAATATTTAAAAACTGGCAGCAGATATGTTTACAGTACCGTATCATACTAAGGAAATATAAAAATCATTGTAAATATTGTAAAATAGAGTTTAATTTTCAGGAGCCTGATCTTCGGACAGGGAACAGTTTGTTCGCACGGATGCTGCTCCTTGGTTAAAACAGGGTAACATCTAGGTGGTTGCTGCTATTTGTTGGTTTCTGTTGACGCCTTTTTTATTTTGTTGTTTGGACAGTTCGGCAGTTAGAATGGTCGGTTGTGGAAGCATAGGGTAAGCAGGCGGTTGACAAGCTTGTGGGTGGCAGTTGGTAGCCTATATAAGGATAACAGCGGCAGCTGGGGAGTTATTATTTAAATTTACCTTCATCGCCATCGCCCTCCCTCACCCCTTTGTTTTATTTAGGAATATTTTGTATTTATATTTTAACAATTATTTTTAGTTTTGTTCATATTTATGGGGTACAAAAAGTAAGAAGGGGATGGGATGGGGGGTTAGGTGGATTCATAAATAATAAAAAAGGGGAGGGGTATGGGGCTACGGGGGGGACACAAGTAGCTTTACATTTATCACAACTGGTACACTACATCAGGGGTGCACAACCTGGGGGGCACAAGATTTTCTGGGGAGGCGCAGCGCTTACAGAGGCCCCAGGATCTTCGCCACAAAATTTAAATAAAATGTCGGGGGAATGCGCGAGACCTATGTAACTCTCTCTTACCTGCTCTCAGCGACAATGTGTCGTCAAATAGCAACTCGTCGCCATGGCAACACGATGTCACGTGACGTCAAATGACGCCGGTAAGAAGGTAAAAGGGTGCGAGGAGAGGGGGAGAGCAGGCAGGGGGGTGCAAAGAAAAAAGTTTGCGCACCCCTGCCTACATTATGACATTATCATTGCATTTAGGAGTATTTTGTTAATATTAAGGTTTTAATATTACGTTGCATTTAAGATTGTTAAAATGTTTAATTGTGTTAAAATCTGTTATATTTTTCATATTTGTAGACATAAAAATATGTTTTTATAGTGTGATGCCCATACCACGTTGCCAGCTCTTTTATCCCAATTTAAGGCCGGAAACACTGTATTTTCTATGCAGGGGTTTATTTACAGGGATTAAATCATATACCAACAGGCCCACGGTCCCTTTAAGAAAACCCAAATGATCAAATAAACTATTATTTCTTTTAGGGAAAGCTAACTACACCGTAGCTTTCGCCCTCACTAACTGCATGGCCAGCTAAGCTGGTTCCGAAGCCAAAACATGCCCTAGCATATGCAACAATTTACACAGACTTTGCACACGGCAATAACAAAGAGTTTTTCATTATCTGTTTGTAAGTCCTCTGGAGCAGATGTCCCTGCTTCAGCACAGGCTTTGTCGTCCTTTCCTTCTTAGGGGAATTCGGCCCCACATGAGCTCAGAGCAACTCTCCTCTGTAGGTTCCTCTGTAACCAGCTTCCGCAGTTGGGAAGCACTTCTATCTCCCCCCTTCTGTGGGGATAACAGTCTCTCGCTGTGCATGGCAGCTTTCAGTCTTTTAAAACACTTCCTCATTCAAAATTCATGAGTAATCAGGTGTTCAGCCTTCTTAATTAGGCAGCAGGTGCTGCTGGCTACTCTAGGGGATTACCTCTCTGAGAGATGGAAAGGTCCCTTAAGCACTGTTCCAGCACCTAGAGGACAGTAATGGTATCACTATATATATATATCTGACAAGATAATTAGTGTGTACCCCTAAAACACCTCTAAATTGCATGTGTGGGTGCTATAGCAAGTAATAATACTCCTGAAAGGTGCTGCTTAATGTCTGAGGTCCCACAGAAGATCATCACATGGGAAATACAGAGAAAACAGTGACATAAGCGCAAACAACAAAGTTATTCAAAATAAACTGACTAAATAAATATGGGTAATGAAAATGGAGTCTTAAAGAGTCCTGTTTGGTTGAAACTACAGGTGAAAGTCCACAATAGTAGGAAAGGGTGGTAGGGAAAATTGGATCTGTAAATGAAAGCTAAATATGAAGAAGTACTGTAAAAATAATTTACTATGCAAAAGTAAAATGCCACTTACAATTTGGCAGAATAAAAGTACACTGTGGGAAACATTCGGGTAAAGCAGTGGGCTCAATATCGGCGGACGCCACTTAGGTGGATGGTAAGTTTTCTATGGTTTCCTTCACATAGCCCGCTCTGTCGATCCGTCCTATCTTGTCCCCCATTGATGTCGGTGTAAGGGTCTGGGAGTCACGCCGCCCTCGGTTTGCTCCTCACTTACCGGCAGCTCCGACGGGTCCTCCTACGGTACACAGGCAGCCTCTCTCCGTAACGCCGATCACTACTCCACGTGGCCGCGCGCGCGCGCATGCCAAAACTCCCCTTCTACTCTCGGTCCGGCGGCTACGCTCGGTCACGCGGCCGCAAGCACAGCTACACAGAGGCGCAGCCACACGGAGCCGCACCAACCCCTTAAAGGCACAGCACCTCAAACCATTGCTGCAATCCAATGCAGTCTGACAACTGGGCTTTATGGCTCCTCCCCTGGGACTCATGCTGGACCTATCCCTGCCGTAGCCTGGCCCTTCCACACACCTCTACCTTGCTGCGCTGCTATTGGATCCGCTCTCCTATATATACCTAACAGTGTCACTGACTCGTTGGCTGAGCATAGAACCAGTTGTTCTCATCACTCTCTGCCTCCCTAGTCCTGTCTTGTCCTGTTATGTTTTTGCAGTCCTCCTCATGTACCGAACCGGCTTCCGCTACGTCTAACCGCACCTCTGGCATCCCGAACTCGACATACGGCTAAACGACTCTCCGCATCTCTGGAATCCCGATCCTGGCAAACGGTAAAAGATTACATCCTTATCTCTACCCCGGACTTTGCATACAGCATCCTCTACCATCCGTACCTCTCCTGCCCCGATCCGGACTCCCAGACTACTCTACTCTCAAGACGTGCCCTCGTGGCTGTGGGTGGCGTTATATCCTATCCCACCTCAGCACCGCGGTCCCGTCTCGTTTGTGGTGAGCACGCCCTGACAGTCGGGGGGCAAGATGGTGTTTGCGTGCTGGAGTGGAGACCTTATAGCTGAGTCTGTGGTTGTAGATATTCAACCTTCTCTGTGTCAGTATTCGGTCTTCACAGAACTCATCAGGGAATGCAACATTAACCCTATCATTTTGCTTCAAAAAGCTTCCTCAGGGGTGACATATATATATAATTATTTTTTTCAAGTCGTTGGTTGTCACAACTTTATTTCATAGTTTGTTACGTTTAAGGTGTCTGGGAAGCAGAGTAATATTTGATATGACTGTCATATATCGTTAGCTGGGAGCTATGATCAAAGGCCTGTGGAAGATCGGAGTGGAAGCGCTGAACAGAGCGCAGGGAGAACACCGACACCGCAGCTCTACCTGAACGAGGTTTGGGATGATCTTAATGCGTCCCAAGGAGATTCATTCACTTACGTATGTGAGTGTAATGTGTGAGTTTTAATATTTTTCTATTCAAGTAAAAGCGTTTTACACTATGAATTCTCTTGTTCTTTGATTTCTAAGCAATTCTAAGGACCTTCCCCGTACGGAGGACAAAGGTGACGTCATCCATCTGAGAAAGGTTTGAATCTACCTTCATCGAGTCCCTGAGATTTTTCACGCCTAAAAACTTTGTCTTGGATATCCTTTACAGAGTCTTGTGAAGTCTGAATCTATAGAGCCGCTTTCTATCAAAGGGATGTAAAGTATTTCTCTAATATTTAGCCCATTGTAGAAGTGTGATGGAGTTTTCGCTTAATTGTTCTTTTTGCCATATATCATTGGTTACCTTATGGCCTGAAGACTATGATTGGTTTATGTTACGGTCATTTAAATGGAGCTGATTTCTCCAGCACAAGAAAGATGTCTTTAGAGCATTTTAATAAGAGCTACATAGAGATTACTGAAAATATTTTGACACTAGTACCTGTGTTGTTTGTCTTGTATCTTGGTAGCTGCATTTACACTCAAACTCATCTTTGGACTCCTGTCTATTTTCAGAAAGCAGTACTAGTACCATTAGAACAGATGGGAGCTTGTTTTATTTAAGAGCAAATCATTACTGATGCTTATGTCTGAAGAAGTCCATCTGCTACATTTTATGTCAATATCTGTTCCACAAGTGCTACAATTATTACAGTTTAGAACGCTACAAATTCAATCTGCTCATTTTTTCAATGTTCGTAATATTATTGAGACCCTTCTTTTTATAGTGTCTAAAATGAAGTGCAATGAGGTTCATTACTAATTCTTCTGGATCCTGCCTCTTCTTGGGCAGGCACCCCTTATATGAAGAAACCAAAGGGTTTCAGTGCACTTGTCTGACCACACATGATAAATCAAAGATGGGTGCTTTCTGACTAGGGTTGCCAGGTGGCTTCTCCAAAAATACTGGACGCAATGGTGAAAGGTTTGACGCCCTCCACACGCAGGCGCACACGTGCACACCTCTCTGCTCTTTCCTCCTCTCATTGGCCCCACCCCCAGGCTCCTGACACCTCCCCTGATTGGCTGCTGCTCGTTAATGCAGCCACTCTGGATGGAGGAACCTGCCCAGCCCCCCTAGCAACATCCTGCTCTCTCCCTGCTCTGATAAATCCCGTGGCCCCAAGCCTGTAGGGTTGCCAGGTGACTTCTCCAAAAATACTGGACACAATGGTGAAAGGTGCAACGCACTCGAGACACACACACACACCCCTCACCTCTCTCCGCTCCATGCTGTTTCCTTCTCTCCTTGGCACCAACCCCAGGCTCCTGACACCTCCTCCTGATTGGCTGCATTACCCAGCAGCAGCCAAACAGGATGGAGAAAGCAGCACACACCCCTAACAACAGCCCTGCTCTCTCCATGCTTGCAGAAATACCACCCTGGTCAGGTCACTATTTTCAGTGAGGTAATACCGGACACATACATGTCCAGTATTACCTCTCATTTTTTATTGGACAGAGTGTCCAAATACAGGACAGTCCGGTACAATACTGGACACCTGGCAACCCTACAATTCTGACTCGTGAAAAATAACATAATATATTATAATTTTATTTTAGACTTCATCTTTTTCAGTAGCTATCATCTTCATATACATTAATAAACATGATGGAGCATATTTATTAAACAGGGTTATGCAATAAGAAACATTCCAATGTTCAAAGACACAAATGGGCCTCAAATATGGGCCTTTGCAGGGATTTTTGAAGGGTGTTTTGTAGCAAAGAAGCAGAACTAGATCTTTCAAAAGTTCTAACACCAATCACACTACAATTTACTGCAATTAATTCTGACAAATGCATAATAATTTCTAATACGGCTAATGTTCTTTACATATAGTTCTGTACCAATTTTGACTTCATGTGGAACAAATGACCACAGGCTATGTGCCAATTGCTTATAACGCTTCCCCTTTGACTTTAGCACAGCTGTGACAGCAAGGTGAACATGAGCTTATCAGCCCTTTGCAAAACCAAAAAAAAAAGCAAGGTTTATTGCCAGATATCCCCTATTCAATGGAAACGCCACAGCTTTTTATGTTTCTGGTCCTATGTCTATTGCCTTTTAGTTATTCAGAGTAGTAAACATTCTCTGTCATCATAGCTGCCCAAGCCTTCATGTAGCTATCATGCCACATTGCATTATTTAAAGGTGCAGCTGCTCCTAATACCAACCTGAACTAAATGGTATTGATATATTTCATAGGTTAAATCTTGGTCATCTCTTCTGTTATAGAACTACTAGCGGAACTTTTCTTTCCCCAAGCAAAGTATTGACTCCCCCCTTTCTTTTCTATCAGAAGCAATCATGATGCATTAGCAAAGCCGCCGAGAGGGGGGGGGGGGGGGCGCTGAGCCAAGAGGGGCTGGTGTCCCATGCCCGCTGGCTGGGGAGGGCCCGGCCGGCACTGCAAATTTGTCCCAACATCTGGCCAGGCCCTGCTGCCGGTCGCGCCTGGGCCCCAGCTCTCAGTTGCCTGTAAGCTTCTTCCTTTCTGTATCCCAGGCTGCCAAGCTTCCACTGCCGGCGTGCGATGGGGCTCTCTGATGTCTGCGCGCCGGAAGTAAGCTTGACCCAGCTTCTGACGTGCCACGCTCTGACGTCAGATAGCCTCATTGCTCGCCGGCAGTGGAAGCTCGCCGGCGTGGGACAGAGAAAGGAAGAGGCTTACAGGCAGCTGAGAGCCGCGCCCGGCCGCGACAGGCAGCAGGGCCTGGCCAGAGGTCGGGGCAAATTTGCAGCGCTGGCCAGGCCCCCCAAAGACACCGGGCCCGGCCAGACCCAACGTAAGTCTGTGTTTTTATATGTATTGGGGGTATTTTTATATGTATTGGGGAGGTTGGGGGTATTTTTATAGGTATTGGAGAGGTTGGGGGTATTTTTATAGGTATTGGGGGGCTTGGGGTATTTTTATATGTATAGGTGGGCTTGAGGTATTTTAACATGTATTGGGGAGCTTGGGGGAATGCTCCTATGTATTGGGGTCTTGGGGGAATTTTTATATGTATTGGGGGGTTGGGCTATTTTTATATGTATTGGGGGTATTTTTATATGTATTGGGGGGCTTGTGGGTATTTCTATATGTATTGGAGTGCTTGTGGGTGTTTTTATATGTATTGTGGGGGTTGGGGGTATTGTTATATGTTTTGGAGGGGGCTGGGGGGTATTTATATATGTATTTGGCGGCTTGGGGGTATTTTTATATGGGTTGGGGAGGGATGTTGTTTTATATGTATTTTTGTTTAATGTATTAGTGTTTTTTTAGATGTATTGAGGTATTGGGGTATTTTTTTAGATGCATTGGGGTATTTATTTAGATGTATATTTGTGTATATATATATATATCTCTCCCTGTGAGACCGAAACGTTGGCTTTCGTGTATCTGTTTATCTCAATACAGATTATTTTGGATTATCCCTCATTGGTTACTGTCTCTTTACTGGTCTTTGGGCTGGTTCGTATGTTATGTGGATTCCTATGGGACTAGCAACTGCCTTTTGCCTTACATTAGAGTGCTGACTGCTTGCTTTATATATATATATATATATATATATATATATATATATATATATATAATGATAAGTCCCTCTATAATGCACTTGATGTCTGTAGCGAAAGTACCTGTCCTCGCTCCTCCTGTACCCATGTTCCTATCCGCAGTGCCTCCCCGAATCTTTCTCCTCCTCTTGACATTCCAGAACCAATGCAACTAGGAAGTCACCAGCTCCATGCTCCTGAGAAACAACGCCGGAGGAGTGGAGGTCTCTGTCTCTACTGCGGGTTACCTGGGCATCTCGTACTGCACTGTCCCACAAAGCCGGGAAACGCCAACTCCCAATGAGGTATGAGGGGATCTCATTAGGTACTATTCTTTCTGCCCCTTACAGTAAAGAAACTCTACCAACGGATCATGCTCCCTGTTACTCTTGAGGGTCCTGATTTTCTCGCTCACACTTCCGCCTTCATTGATTCCGGGTTTGGTGGAAATTTCATGGACCAACATTTTGCCATGAGAAATAAAATACCCCTGGTAAAAAAATAGGTGCCTGTCGGGTTGGAAGCCATCGACGGACGTCCTCTTCAGCCGGTCTTCATCGCCTTAGAGACTATCCCTCTTTCTCTTTCTATGCCAGATGATCACAAGGAGAGTATACGTCTGGATGTGATTCACTCACCTTCGGTGCAGGTAATTTTGAGTAATTTTGGCTCCAACAACACAATCCTCAATTAGATTGGACAGACAAGAAACCCATCCTGTGGGGTCCCCTATGTACCGGTTCCTGCATTGCTCATGTTCAACATATCTGTGGGGTAGATACTCCTAAGCCAGACAAGCCCATTCTTCCTGAGATTTACTCGTAATTCTTAGATGTATTTGATAATGTCCGTTCTGAAGTTCTTCCTCCTCACCGTCCCTTTGAAGATTGGCAATTGTCTTGAATGTTTTCCACTTTTGAATAATCGTCCTCACTGTAGAATGATGGACTATAAATTGTTTGGAAATGGCCTTATAACCCTTCCCAGATTGATGGGCAGCAACAATTGCTTCTCAAAGATCATTGCTGATGTCTTTCCTCCTTGGCATTGTGTTAACACACACCTGAATGCTCCAGACCTGCAAACGGCTAAAACTTCGGCTTTTATAGAGGTGGTCACACTTGCTGATGACCAATTAATCAAGGGCATTTGATTAGCAGCACATGTCTGCTACTTAGCATGTTAATTCCTATGGAAGCAGTAAGGATGTACTTAGTTTTTCACACATAGCTTCTCCATTTTGGCTTTATTTTTGTTAAATAAATCATGACACGGTGTAAAATGTCATGTGTTGTTGTTCATCTGAGGTTGTATTTACCTAATTTTTAAGACCTGCTAAGGAACAGATGATTGTTATTATGTCCTGATATGTAAAACCATAGAATTCAAAGAGGGTGTACTTTCTTTTTCACACCACTGTGTATATATATTATATATATTATATATAATATATATATATACACCGTGGTGTGAAAGAAATATATATATATATACGTATATATAATGACGCTCAGTCCCAGCGTCGGATCTTTTGCCCAGATCAAAGGCAGGAAACACTGTACTTTCTAAGCAGGGGTTTATTTACAGGGTACAAAGCAGGTACAGGGTTAACTCATAACACATTCCGAGGGCAAACTGCAGCCACATGTCAAAGTTCATGGCATCTGTAGCACTTTATATACCATCCAAAATTGGGTCGGTGTTTTGTCTCCAGTCTACTGGGAACAACGAGACCAGAGTCCCTCCTAGGTGCTGTGGGACTTCCTACTCATTTACGCAAGTCAATGAGACCTTGGGGATTCCTATTCAGTTGAACAGTCTAATCAGACCTCCTGGAGCGCAGGAAGCGAGAACCGGAGCACTCATCTGGACTTGAACTCTTGGACATCTCTTAGGCAGTCAAGTAACATTCGACTAAAGCGACCAACTGTTTGGCGTCTTTGGGTCACTCTCGCTCACCCCACTTCTGGATGGTGCGGGGGAGCCCCTCAGAACCGGTCTATAACGACTCTTTTGACAACTGCAACGATGGAACATACCTCAGGCTGGAGCACTTCCTTGCAGAGTTGTAAAGGTTATAGGTTGAGGGCGGGGTGTCTCTCCGATATCATAATGCCAGGAATGGAACCATTGGGCCCGATCCGCGAGGGTGACCCCTAACCGTGCCACAATCTCCGCCTTCAGGGTGTCACAGTCTTTAGCTTGCTCGAGCTCTAAGTCATAATAGGCTTGTTGTGAGTCACCCACCAGGAAGGGAGCAATTATTCCAGCCCACTCCTCAGCTGGCCACCCTTCGCGTACTGCGGTGCGCTCGATGATTGACAGGTACGCCTCAACGTCATCGTCCATCGTCATTTTCTGAATGAGGTGCGTTTTTACCTGGTGAGCGACCTGTGGGGCCACTCTAGGCTGGGCGGTAATTTTCTCTCCCAACACTCGGAGCTCCTGGTGCAGGCAAAGTTGCGCCTGGTTTTGCTCTTCTTTTAGCGTCTGATGTAGGGACAGCGCCATCTGCTGTACTAACGCCGCCGTACTTTCACTTTGTGACCTTGTCATCTGTAGTAAACTCTCATTATAGGATTTTGACATCTCCTCTTTGGTCCTAGCATCTATTATTCTACAACCTTGCTACCTCTTTGCCCAGCCACCTGAATCCAGCCTCTGAGTCAAGGTAACCCATGCACAGTAGCCATACATAAAATACCAATGTTATATCCCTACAAACCGGGCAGAGGGGTTACTTAATGCACAGCGCACTGGATTTGTTTATGTGATTCATCTTTTACAAAATGTATTTTGGTGTGAAAGCACCTTTAAAGAAGCAATACCCCTCAGAAGTCTAAGTATATGAGTTTAAACTCATATAATGTTAACATCTTGCCCACTGAGCACGTCCTGTTCTTTTTTTAAATGTTTTTATAGGTTTAAAAAAAACGTGATTTTCTTAATCTCTAGCTTCTCAGGTTAACCATTAGCCTCCACTGGACTCTGGAGAAAGCCTTATTGTAACCTCTTTGACACTTAATATTTCAAATATTTCTTATATCTCCTGAAAGAAGCACCAGATTGGAAGAAAACAAAATGGCGATCAGTGTGTAATGCTGCTTTAAAGGAGCACTCTTGTGGAAGCAAGGCGTCTCTGTCAGGGCTGCTGACAGCTTTCCTGGGGCCTCGGACTAGAGTTTCATCCGTGCCCCCCCCCCCCTGTTGGCGTCCTTGAAAGACTGCCCCCTCTTTATCTTACACCCTCCATCTATTTCTCCCTCTTCTCACTCACACCCTTCTCCCAGTTCCACTCCCCCTCTCATCCTTCCCTTCCCCCATGTATTTCTCCCCCCTGCCCACACTCAATAACCTCCCTCCCCTCCAGCACTCACCCTCTCCTCTTTACACTCACTAACCCCTCTCCCCTCCTCACACACTTGCCTCTTCCCCTCACCTCACTAACCTCTTCCCTCTTCACACACAAAAACTCCCAATATACAGACACGCACACATAACCACACTCCCCAATACACACCAATAATCCCCCTCCACAAAAACACACACACACCCAATAACCCCCCCTCCCCTATACCAGACAAAGACCAAGACCCTCCTCCCCACCCTCAACACCAATCAAAACACAAAATAAACCCCCACCCCCAATACACACACACACACAATAATCCCCCCCAATACACACACACACACACACACACACACACACACACACACACACACACACACACACACACACACACACACACACACACACACACACACACACACAGACACACAATAAACCCACCCACACCTCTGAAACACACACATTAACCCCCCCCCCCACCCCCAATACACAGGAGCGTTGGACTCCGGTGGCACACCGATTCTGGTGGTGGAAGTTGGGCTCGACTTCCTTGCAGGTCCAACTTCCAGCGCTCATTGGGGTGTGTGCCGAGATGGGGCCGAGATGGGGCTTCCAGTGAAGGCCATTATGCAGCTAAGGAGATCTCTGGCTGGAGTCAACTTCCAGCGCTAGCCGGAACCCCCAAAGCCACTGGCAGGGCCGCCGACAGCTTTCCTGGGCCCCAGGATTAGAGTTTCCACGGGGGTCCCCCCTTTTCTCACACATCCCTCTATTTCTTGTCCCCTTCTCCCACTCCCCATCTTATCTTCTCCCTCCCCCCATGTATTTCTCCCCCCTCCCCTCCTCACACTCACCTCCCTCCCCTCCTCACATTCACTAGCCTCCCACTCCCAATATACAAACACACACACACACACACACACACACACACACACACACACACACAATATCCTCCTTCCTCAATACACACACATAATAACCACCCCTTTCCGCAATACAGACACAGACAATAACCTCCCCTGTCCACCAATCTAGATAGACACAATAACCCCCCACTCCAAACACACACACACACACACACACACACACACACACACACACACACACACACACACACAAAATAACCCTCTTCACCCCACATGCACACACAGAATAACCCCCCTCCCCAATACACACACAATAATTCCCCCCACCCCCGAAACACACATAATAACCCCACCCCCAGTACACAAATACACACTCCCTTGGTGGGGTGGCCTGTGGTGCCACACCGATTCTGCTGACAGCAGTTGGGCTCGACTGCCATGCTGGCACAACTTCCAGCGCTCACTGGGGTGTGTGCAGGGATGGGGCTTCCAGCGAAACCCGGGCTGCAGCTCGAGAGAGCTGGGGCCCTGCAGTAAGATGTGGATGTTGGGCCCGATCTCTGGCCAGGCCCAACTTCCAGCACTCCCCGGGGCATGTGCAGGGATGGGGCTTCCAGTGAAAGCTGGGCTGCAGCTCGAGAGAGCTGGAGCCTTGCAGCCAGACACGGATGTCGGGCCCAACTTCCAGCACCAGCCGTCCGGACCCCCTGCTGCAGCCGCCGGGCCCGGCTCTCCCCCCGTGTCGGCAGCCCGGGTCTACGGAGCTGAAATTAATGCGGTTCATCTCTGCAGATCCCCTGCTTCAATCCTATTAAATAAAGAAAGGAAATGCCACCTGGAGTGTTGCTTTATGTGTTGCAATAAAAGTTGGAATAAAGTGAGAATTCTCAGCCATGCATAAACATAGAAATGTAGAAAATCCCAGAGATTTTGTGCACATACATCTGCCAACTGTATTCTCATTTGCATCAAAACTAAGGAATTATTTTGGGGAGAAAGCACTTTTTTTGTAGAAGTAGCACTTTTTTTGTAGAAGTAACATAAGTAAAAAACGTAATATAGGGATTTTACAGCGCTTTTACGGTGCTTAAATGCAGATTGGGATGCTTTAAAGTTGGAATTACTGTATTTATTATAGTTCAGATGTAAATAATTTGGTCTTTGCTTATCGTTCTGCTACCTTTCACTCTAAAAAAATATCGCCGTCAACATATATCAGAAAATAATTAGATCATGGTTAAGGCAGCATCTGTGTTAATTTCAGCTCCAGGGACCCATTGTATCAAGAGATACGTACCTCCGTAGCGGTACGACATCATGGCTTCCTATTGGCCTGCGAGACGTGGGTGATTTAAACACCGCCATTATGTTCAACACACAATTTCTCTACATAGATACCGGCAGCCCCTACGGGAGGTAAGTATCTCTGGAGACAGGGCTGAAACTAACATAGTACAGCTCTTGAGAAAAAACAATAATTGAAAACTGTATTGCTGCTGTAAGGCTAATTCGGTTTTATATCAATGTAAAAAGTGCATTAACAATCCCAAATTTGCAGCTGCAACAGATGAGGTATAAGGGCTGTTATATAGTGGCCGCGTGCGCTACGCTGTGCGCACAGCACTTTTAATTGGCTGAGGTTAGTCAGCCCTTTTATACAAGGGCCACGCGCGCGCATGGCAGTGAGCGGGTATCCGGCCGACAGCGAGGAAGACGGGGAAAATAATATTTTCGTGCAGCTACCGGCGCTGAAATGTATGTACTGTATGTGTGTATGTATTCATGTGTATGTATGTATATATGTGTGTGTATGTGTGGATGTATGTGTGTGTCTGAACATGTCTGCACAATGTTAATAAATATTTTATTTTTATGAAAGTATTTTTTTTTAAATAAATAATAAATTACACATACATACACATGAAGAATGGTGTGATATTAACTAGACAAAAGAAAGCCAAACCTGAAACTTATAAAGAGATATAGTATGAGATCTCTACACATATTTTGAAATACAAATATATCTTGCACACTATTTTTACATGTACTGTCTAATAAAACCAGAAGAACGTCATATTTCCTTTATAATTATCTGGTACATATGAAGTTAAAAAGGGGAAAATGGTTTAAGAGATAAAATTCTGGGGATGAAGTTCCAAGGATATCAGAAGAAAGAGATAATTGGAAAACAGGATATGCCAGGTATCAAGAAAGGTTAAACAGGTTAAGAAATAATAGAGATGAGACACAGTAGAAAATGTATGACACAATTTGAATGAGAGACACCTGGAAAGTAACACTTTTGGGAAAAACAAGTACTTATTGGCTTTATAACGGAAATCCGATAATAGGGTATAAAGATTGGGACTTGTGGGAGGAGACTTCAGAATTATTAAGAGTGTCAGAATTATCAGACTCGTGTTAGGATTTACAACGGCCTATAATTGAATAATTCTCCATCCATAACTGTGCTAAGGATGCCTGTATAATTGACGCTGTGATGCTGTGCTCTAAACTTGTCTCTGAATAAATCTGGAGAGAATTCGCTCCATGTTCTTATTGACTAAGGTTGCTACACCTTATACCAGAACCTCTACAAAGAAGGATCTTCAACACCACAAACACACAGTACCTTCTCACAGCTCACAGCTCAGCATACACACAAAAAGCGTGCTCCTGCACGCCCGCGCGTTCGCACAGCGCGCGCCATCCGCGCACGGCCCCACTCTATAGAACCCCCTAAACAGTTTTTTGTTTAAACACTGGTCTTTTAAGAGTTCTTGAAAAAACATGTTTTCCACATCAACGTTCTCCAAAACAGTGAACTCAAAGAGGATTTCACAGTGGCCATGGATGCTGGCAAGGAAAGGGAAGGCAATTTGTACAAATTTGAGAAAGTGGAACTGCTCGTTTAACTTGAAACGTCTTTTTGTTGAATTTAGGGTTATCGACCGGTTGAGTGCCTAACTAGGAGATAAGGCTGAATTATCCGATCTGACACAGCAGAGAACAAACAGGACCGATCTAATTCATGAAAGAAAGATAAGAATCCAAAACAGTGGCACTAAACTAAACAATGTCCATTTCAGATAACGTCCAGTAAAATGTACGGAACAGCACACAGCAATGAAAAACACGATTAATCACTTGCAGCAATGAAACAGATTAAATCACTTGCAGCAATGAAAACAGATTAAATCACTTGCAGCAATGAAAACAGATTAAATCACTTGCGCATAAAGATTAATCAACTTGCAGCAATGAAACAGATTAAATCACTTGGATTTAAAAGTAGAAAAGTTGTCTATTATTATCACCCGATCACACATTGCTCAACCTCTGGAATTTTTGAATGTACCCCAATTTGTATTTTTTATTTTTTGCTGCACATTGTACGTTAGAGGGTTTTTGTCAGTCTTTTTCTCACCATAACTTATTTTGTGTCTGGTTATACCCAGTCAGCTTGAAATTTAGTGGGTTCGTGCTTGGGAGAGTGTGGTGCTCTCTTACCTGCTACGGCATTTCCCGCATCTCAGTGACATCGCAGCGCTCATATGGCTTCATGGCATGTTATTAGCCCCATTAACACATTAAAATAACGTTGGTTTATCTCCTTAACCATTATTTTCAATAGTACTACAGTTACAAAAATGCCGGCGCTGAACGCATAGGGCCTATGTGCTCGTATCTCTGAAGTTGTTATTAGCCCCAAATCATGCAGTTTTGGCATGTTCAGAAGTCATGGAATGCAAACCACCTTTGCTGAGCACCTGGTTGACAAGTTCATGTTTCCGTGAGTCTGCCACGCAACATATCAGAAGTGCATGGAATGCAGAACCACCTTTGGCTGAGCACCGGTGTGACAAGTTTCATGTTTTCCGTGATTCTGCCACGCAACAGTATCAGAAGTCATGAAATGACATGCGAGAAAAAATCTTCTTCTCTATTGCAAATCACATCTTCTAAACCCGCGTCTTAAAAAGTAAAATACCGCAAGATTTTAACACCAAATGCCGTGATTAGGCACCACAAACCCCCCCCCCAACATAGATTGTTAAGTTGTACGGCAGGGACTGTGTCTGCAAAAGAAGGTCTCTATGAAGCGCTAACATAAACTAGCAGCGCTATACCAGAAAACAACAAAAAAAAGTAAGGTAAGGTTCAGGGAGAAGTGCTCCCCTGGACTAGCCAGATATCCCCTCAGGTCCCAGCAAGACCCCGACCACAATAGCGTTGTGTACTGTAGGAGGCCCCCAATAGGGACGCTCCCCATAGCACATTAATGTCAGAATAGCACATCCGTGACGGATGCCACGCGGTGTGGTGCGGCCTGCGGTCTGGGACCAGACCACAGCACTATAGACATTTAAAGGGCATCCTCCAGCTGAAGCTCCTCCACAGCGGAGGTACGCCTGTGGACAAGCGCGAGAGGGATCAAGCAACTGCGTTAACCACGTTGCGATTCGGCGGATCCATCAGCCAAGTCGGCTGGTTGGCCTGCAAGTGCACCAAAATGAAAAGAAAAACTGCCATGCGCTCCAGGGTATAGGAAAAGAATATATATAAAAAATGTGGGGTCCCACAATTGGAGAAGGGGTCAAATGGGAGGAGTAAGCAATGAATATCCACAGAGTCCAACAACAGGAGGGGGGTGGGAGAAAAAACAATTAATTCCTCCAATCCCCACTTAAAACACCCTCTGCTGTGCCTCCTTAGGACTAAATGATGGGCAAAGTGCAGCTGGCTTGACAGAAAACCGGATAAACTATGTGCTAGAGCTGCAAGAAGAAAAAACACACCATCTGCTAGTACTCACATATGCCACATAGAACTGGTGCTGCGTGCTGGAATGGCTCTCCCTTCATGAAATCTCCCCTTTCAGTAACGGGCTGGGCTGATCTGTCCACAAACGCACCGCACCGGGCTCCTGCTGCCATCCTCCCCCACGCACAGATGCTCCACAGGGAACTTCCTCTGTCAGCCAGAAAAGCCTTGCTTGTGAGCTACACCTGCACACTGCATTCACTGCTCCACTGCACTCCACACCAGGGTTCCTGCTGCTGATCTCCCACGCAATCAGGTCATGCTGCACATCTGCACACCTGTGGTATAGGCACCTCCCTCTCCCTGTAAGGGTGCCATCCAGAGGCAAAGCCAAATCGAATGAAAAAACAGTCTCCAGGCTACTCCCAAGCCAAACAGGATCCCAACTGAATGAATAATACGTGGTCTCAAAAAGGTCCAAAAATTGAATGAAGTGAAAAAGAATTTATTGCAACATAGGTGAACAAAAAAGACCTCCTATGCATTCAACCAACTAGTGGTCTTTGTCAAGGAGTGGCAAACTGAGGTAGACAAAGCACTATAAATAAGTGCATAAACAATTAAAAATCACAAACAGCTGAAACCGGTTTTAATCCAGGAGGCAATTACCATAGTAACGCCCCCAACTAAAAAACACTAATCATAAAAGGAAGCATATAGACATTGAGAACCTAAACACATAAATCATTAGATTTGTATAAGTGGACACCATACCAATTGATTCAAATTGCATATATGGTTTGTGATTTTTAATGTTTATGCACTTTTTATAATGCTTGTCTATCTCAGTTTGCCACTCCTTGACAAAGACCACTAGTTGGTTGAAACGCGTAGGGGTATTTTTATTGTTCACCTATTTGAATAAATCTTTTTTCACTTCATTCAATTTTTTGAGCAGCGTTTATTATTATTCAGTTGGGATCCTGTTTGGCTTAGAGTGCCCTGGAGACTGTTTTTTTTCCATTCTGCAGGTGCACCAACCTGGGTGGCCGACCTTGTGGACACCGGGGTGGTTGTACTTTGGGGGTTCCACGGGGTGGCGTAGGTTGGGTATAGCCTTGTGGGGGCCGTGCCTGGTATTGTGTTGAAACTGTATACGTGTTACACTGTGTGTGTATTTACTGGCTATATTGGTTCCTGCGAGGGGTTATCCTGCTGCGCTAGATCCCTACCAGGTGGAGGCGCGGTAAACAGAGGACTGAGACCACCAGCTAACCAGCGGCGGAGCCTAGCCTCCTGTAAGCCACACAGGTAAATGAGCAGCACACGTAGTTTCCTTTAGAACGGGAAAAGGGGGTACACTTATAATAGTGTTGCCAGGTGTCCAGTAGTGAACTGGCCTGTTGTATTTGCACTCTGTCCAGAAACAAATTAGAGGTAATACTGGACATGTATGATTACTTCTCTGGACATGAGTGACTGACCGGCTTGGGGGGCCACAGAATTTCCCTGAGCAGGGCTATTGCTAGAGGGACTGGGTAGCTTCCTCCATCCTGATTGTCTGCTGCTTGGTAATACAGCCACCAGGAAGGTGTCAGGAGCCTGGGGGTGGGGCCAAGGACAAAGGAAGAGCATGGCGTGGGAGGGGGTGTGTGTATGGCTGAGCCTGTGTATGTGTGTGTGCTTCTCGAGTGCGTCGCACCTTTTACCCTTGTGTCCAGTATTTTGGAGAAGCCACTTGCAACCCTAGTCAGGAAGGCTGTGGGCAGACACGGAGAAAACACACACAGAGACACACACACCACCACAGAGAGGGACCACACACACACCACTCAGAGAAAGACACCACAACACACACTGACTGACCCCCTTACCTCTGACTGACACCCACTGACTGACACACACACACTGACTGACACACACAAGGAATTCATTTACTATCATATAGAAGTGCAAATCGCTAAAACGCGTCAATTCAAACTTCTGCGTTTGGTACTGAAATGTATTTTGATTTTTAATTAAAAACTCACCATCACAATACAATTTCTGTGACAAAACAGTGACAAAAGACAAAGATATTCACTATTAAAATGCGCGTGATCGGCACACCCACAATTTTTTGCTCGTATGGGTGCTCTCCCCATAATGTATCGGAATTACAAGGCAGCAATTAGGGAAACGAACAATCCACAAATATTTAAAAAAAATGTAATATTAAGTAAATATTTTACGCACTGCTTTTTGTTAAAGATGATTTAGTGTCTCAGACCTTCCTGCTCTCCCCATAATGTATTGGAATTACAATAAAGTGAAAGCAGACATGCCAAGTCTCCGTGTTTAATTTTATGGAGAATCATAATTTTTTGCATCAATGATCTCGATGGAGTCAGTTTTTTGGTCCAGATCCCATAATCAAACGTAGTTTCATCCCGTAAGTTGACATCTTAGTGAGGACAGTCCATCATGTTATACCATCTGTACCACGTAACATCTTTATTAATTAAAAAAGTGTCATGCAATACATTGGGGGTTTCATTTTGTCTTTATTGATATAAGTTGAGTTCTCAGTTTAATTTAGCTTACAGGATAGCTAAAGATGTCATCACCAGCAAAATACAATACATAGAATGTAGTGAAAACATTGCTTTTAATGTTTTTTTCCCCATCATCAAAATGTTTAACATCTTTGTAAATCTTTGCAGCAATTAAGAAAGAACATCCACAAATATAAAAAATTATATTAAGTAAATTTTTACACACTGCTTTTGTAAAGATGATTTAGTGTGTCAGACCTGGCTGAGAAATATATCGTTACAATTTAAATTACTTCAGGTAGCCTGCAGAAGCTTCAATTGCATGCTGCGAGCATGTGCCAAATTGCCCCTAAGCCGCTTAGCATATCCAGCCAGCTACTTCCCTGTCGTAAATCAGTGGTGAGATTGAAGTCTTACCCCAGAGTAAAACTTGTCCCCCAAATGACGTTTAAAACTGTTTTTACATATCTAAATGTACTCCAACTTCAGTTCTGTAGCCACGCCACTGGCCTTCATGCCCCCCCTTGTCAAGAATGCTCTAAGCTCGGCCCCCTGTGTAGATAACTGTGCTATATTTCACACCCATGCTCCAGACATGTCCTTAGCGTCTCTACTAGCCATATACACTATGGCCTGAAAATAGGTGTTTTAACATACCACAAACCCACTCTTTGTACTTTTTCACACACAACTCCAAACAAGCCCTTTCAGCTTCCATGCAAATGGGGTTCTTAGCCATGCTCAATGATTTCCTCGACCTTACTTCAAACCTATAAATCTTGGGGGATAGCTAAAACCTATTTTATTTTCCCCCTTATTCAGAAACATTGCTACCATAATTCATACAGTTAACACATGATATGATTCTTGCCACCTTATCCCTGGTGGGGACACACACAGACAATTCTAACACATTACCAGGTTGCAGCCCCAGTTGGCTGCGGAGCTGACACTCTAACCGCTTTAACACAAATGTAACCCCTACAACTCTCTCCACCTTATCCCTGGTGAGAGACTACGGACCCCTCACTGGGTCCTGGGAGCCGGGCATATCACGGGATCCTGGAATTGACCCATTCCCTGCCCGTTTTACTTGCCCTGATTTGTGCTGAAGCAGGGGGATTTTGCGGTGAGCTGCAACCTGCGTTCCAAGGAGATTTTAACGCGGGGCCTGTGTTCTTCATGTCCTCAGGATCTGGGGAGATTCCTGATTGCCATCTTTCGGGGTAACACGCAACATGGGCCCCCGTCTACCCAAACACAACCCTACAATAGTTGACCGGAAAATCATCCTGGCTCTCACGCCTGGCACATCTCCCGCTGGTTAGCATCCGGACCAGTAAAACCACATACTGCTTTTATTATCCAACAGTTATATACCACAATTTGGGTGGAAGAGCTGACACTCCACATTCCCCACGGGCACATTTTAGGACTGCAGTCAGCCGTTGGCCCGCAGCACTGAACACTCCACAGTCACATTTTATGACTCAGGGCCCCCCCAGTCTGGGCATATGCTTTAATGGTGCCTGGGGGACCACTTTCATCACATCGCCACAGGCGGAAAATGTTAAATGCTGTGTGCACTGTGAAATTTGGCCATTACTACTTATGTGGTGTTTTGATACCTGCTGGTAACAGGCAGGGCTGAGTCGGCCGCCAATGGTAGTGGGGACAAGGACCTGGCTTCTGGGTTTATACCCTACCTATTAATTAGCAGTGCAGCACCCTCCATCTGCCTTAGGGCTCCAGGAACTGAAGATTGATCTCCCACGGTAGAACCGATTACCTCTCCCCCTAGTAGATCATACACCAGGCCGAGGTATAGGCAAACAGAAATTGTTTATTATCTCTTCTGTACAGCACAGTATATGGAGGGTTCTGCCCAAGCAGTAAACTATCAGCTACACAGGATACCCACTAGGATGTCCCTGGACCGTCACTACAGGCCCAGGGCACCCACAGCCATCCTAGCTCTATCCTGCCTTCCTAGCACAGGCGAGGTATGGTCCACACTCACTCCCCCCGTAGGGAATAGACTGGAGAAGGCCCAATATCACCTTTTCAAGTGTGACCTGCCTTCCTCAAGTTGGGGGAAGCACTACTGAATTTGGGTGTTCCCCCTGTGCTTATGTACAGCCAGGAGAGGGCAACCAGCCTGATGTCACCACCGCCTCCCGCTGTCCCTCAAATGCAGCTCCACGTAGGGGAAAACCCTATATCAATTACTGGCACCTGATTGTACCAGGTTTACTGCCAGTACAAGGGCAGAATAATGAGCCATATCATGGCTGGCTAGGTGATATTAGTGAATGTGCTCCTCAGTGTACAATAAAAAAAAAGGATAGGTACTGAAGACAGCAGACACACACAAAATCAGGAATCACCAGCATTTACAACAAACTAAAAAGATTTAATGAGTTAATGATAAAAATAAATGAAACAACACCAAAAACCGGACAAAAATCTGTTTTGTCCGTTTTTGTTTGTTGTCTCGTTTTTTTTTATCTGTACACTCATTAAATCTTTTTTAGTTTTGTAAATGCTGGCGATTCCTGATTTTTTTGTGTCTTTTGTCCTACCAATCCTTTTTGTTCTTTTCATGCTTACCTGTGATTGGAGTGACGCACCAGGCCTATCTGGTTCAGTTCTTGCCTCACAATGCGATCCAGCGTTGCGCCCATCGAGGGGCAGACAGTGCCACCTAGGAGGCAGCTCAGCCCCACACCTACTACCCGCATTGGACATAGGGTAAGATCCTACAGTCTGGGTTACGCTGTGTAGAGTAATATATTTGCTCTCTCTCAGTACTGTACTGGCGATTTGGTCTTATAATTCCCTCATTGTCGTTTTGGTTTTCTCCCTCCTTGACTACATGGCTATTTATTCAGCAACAGACCCACAATATTATGTTTCGGTGTTCTGTCACAGCTCATCAGACACACTGCATATATTTCTATACACTACGTAAGTGGATAAATAGTACCACACAATACCCTGCGCCAACGTCCCTTCTCACCATGTACTGGCTGATCATCACTGCAACCTCATCCCCATACACCTCTCTTTTCCCTAACCCTTTTCTGTCCCTAGGAACGCACGATCTTGCGCAACAAACTCTGTTCGTTTCAAATTTCTCGACCTTCTAGTCATTACAGGAATGTGGCAGGAATCCTTTAGGGGCGATAACCCATACACTTACAGAAGTCACGTGCTGGCAGGTGTGCAGTTTCTCTGTGCTAAGGATGCCTGTATAATTTGACGCTGTGATGCTGTGCTCTAAACTTGTCTCTGAATAAATCTGGGAGAGAATTCGCTCCATGTTCTTATTGACTAAGGTTGCTACACCTTAGATACCAGAACCTCTACAAAGAAGGATCTTCAACACACACAAACACACAGTACCTTCTCACAGCTCACAGCTCAGCATACACACAAAAAGCGTGCGGCACGTGCACGCGCGCGTTCGCACAGGCGCGCGCTCGCGCACGGCCGCACACTCTATAGAACCGCCCTAAAACAGTTTTTTGTTAAACAACTGGGTCTTTTTAAGAGTTCTTGAAAAACAATGTTTTCCATCAACGTTTCTCCAAAACAGTGAACTCAAAGAGGATTTCACAGTGGCCATGGATGCTGGCAAGGAAAGGGGAAGGCAATTTGTACAAATTTGAGAAAGTGGAACTGCTCGTTTAACTTGAAACGTCTTTTTGTTGAATTTAGTGTGCGACCGGTTGAGTGCCTAACTAGGAGATAAGGCTGAATTATCCGATCTGACACAGCAGAGAACAAACAGGCCGATCTAATTCATGAAAGAGAAAGATAAGAATCCAAAACAGTGGCACTAAAACAATGTCCAGTTTCAGATAACGTCCAAGTAAAATGTACGGAACAGCAGCAATGAAAACAGATTAAATCACTTGCAGCAATGAAAACAGATTAAATCACTTGCAGCAATGAAAACAGATTAAATCACTTGCAGCAATGAAAACAGATTAAATCACTTGCAGCAATGAAAACAGATTAAATCACTTGGTATTTAAAAGTAGAAAAGTTGCTTTATTATTCACCGATCCACACATTGCTCAACCTCTGGAATTTGTTGAATGTACCCACAATTTGTATTTTTTATTTGCTGCACATTGTACGTTAGAGGGTTTTTGTCAGTCTTTTTCTCACCATAACTTATTTTGTGTCTGGTTATACCCAGTCAGCTTGAAATTTAGTGGGGTTCGTGCTTGGGGAGAGTGTGGGCTCTCTTACCTGCTACGGCATTTCCGCATCTCAGTGACATCGCAGCGTCATATGGCTTCATGGCATGTTATTAGCCCCATTAACACATTAAATAACGTTGGTTTATCTCCTTAACCATTATTTTCAATAGTACTACAGTTACAAAATGCCGCAGCTGAACGCAATAGGGCCTATGCTCGTATCTCTGAAGTTGTTATTGCCAAATCATGCAGTTTGGCATGTTCAGAAGTCATGGAATGCAGAACCACCTTTGCTGAGCACCGGGTGACAAGTTTCATGTTTCCGTGAGTCTGCCACGCAACAGTATCAGAAGTCATGGAATGCAGAACCACCTTTGCTGAGCACCGGGTGACAAGTTTCATGTTTCCGTGAGTCTGCCACGCAACAGTATCAGAAGTCATGGAATGACATGCGAGAAAAAATCTTATTCTCTATTGCAAATCACATCTTCTAAACCGCGTCTATAAAAAGTAAAATACC
The DNA here is from genome assembly GCA_036426205.1 of Ascaphus truei. Taxonomy (NCBI): domain Eukaryota; kingdom Metazoa; phylum Chordata; class Amphibia; order Anura; family Ascaphidae; genus Ascaphus; species Ascaphus truei. Next base: position 32,359,302 of record CM071571.1, on the reverse strand, counting down.
GCAAGATTTAACAACCAAAATGCCTGGATTAGGCACCCAAAACCCCCCCAACATAGATTGTAAGTTGTACGGGGCAGGGACTGTGTCTGCAAAAGAAGGTCTCTATGAAGCGCTACATAAAACTAGCAGCGCTATACAAGAACAACAAAAAAAAAGTAAGGTAAGGTTCAGGGAGAAGTGCTCCGCTGGACTAGGCCAGATATCCCCTCAGGTCCCAGCAAGACCCCGACCACAAATAGCTTGTGTACTGTAGGGAAGGCCCCCAGATAGGGACGCTCCCCATAGCACATTAATGTCAGAATTAGCACATCCGTGACGGATGCCACGCGGTGTGTGCGGCCTGCGGTCTGGGACCAGACCACAGGCAACTATAGACATTTAAAGGGACATCCTCCAGCTGAAGCTCCCTCCAAAGGCGGACGGACGCCTGTGGACAAGCGCGAGAGAGGATCAAGCAGACTGCGTGAGACCACGTTGCGATTCGGCGGATCCATCAGCCAAGTCGGCCTGGTCTGGCCTGCAAGTGCACCAAAATGAAAAGAAAAACTGCCATGCGCTCCAGGGTATAGGAAAAGAATATATATAAAAAATGTGGGGTCCCACAATTGGAGAAGGGGCTCAAATGGAGGGAGTAAGCAATGAATATCCACAGAGTCCAAACCAAGGAGGTGGGGTGGGGAAGAAAAACAATTAAATTCCTCCAATCCCCACTTAAAACACCCTCTGCTGTCCTCCTTAGGACTAAATGATGGGCAAAGTGCAGCTGGCTTGACAGAAACCGAGATAAACTATGTGGCTAGAGCTGCAGAAGAAAAAACACACCATCTGCTAGTACTCACATATGCCACATAGAACTGTGCTGCGTGCTGGAATGGCTCTCCCTTCATGAAATCTCCCCTTTCAGTAACGGGCTGGGCTGATCTGTCTCACAAACGCACCGCACCGGGCTCCTGCTGCCATCCTCCCCCACGCACAGATGCTCCACAGGGAACTTCCTCTGTCAGCCAGAAAAGCTCTTGCTTGTGAGCTACACCTGCACACTGCATTCACTGCTCCACTGCACTCCACACCAGGGTTCCTGCTGCTGATCTCCCACAGCATCAGGTCATGCTGCACATCTGCACACCTGTGGTATAGGCACCTCCCTCCTCCCTGTAAGGGTGCCTCCAGAGGCCAAAGCCAAATCGAATAGAAAAAACAGTCTCCAGGCTACTCCCAAGCCAAACAGGATCCCAACTGAATGAATAATAAACGCTGGTCTCAAAAAATTGAATGAAGTGAAAAAAGAATTTATTGCAACATAGGTGAACAATAAAAAGACCTCCTATGCATTTCAACCAACTAGTGGTCTTTGTCAAGGAGTGGCAAACTGAGGTAGACAAAGCACTATAAATAAGTGCATAAACAATTAAAAATCACAAACAGCTGAAACCGGTTTTATAATCCAGGAGGCAATTACACATAGTAACGCCCCCAAACTTTAAAAAAACATAATCATAAAAGGAAGCATATAGACATTGAGAACCTAAACACATAAATCATTAGATTTGTATAAGTGGACACCATACCAATTGATTCAAATTCTATATATGGTTTGTGATTTTTAATTGTTTATGCACTTATTTATAATGCTTTGTCTATCTCAGTTTGCCACTCCTTGACAAAGACCACTAGTTGGTTGAAACGCGTAGGAGGTATTTTTATTGTTCACCTATGTTGCAATAAATTCTTTTTTCACTTCATTCAATTTTTTGAGACCAGCGTTTATTATTAATTCAGTTGGGATCCTGTTTGGCTTAGGAGTGCCCTGGAGACTGTTTTTTCCATTCTGCAGGTGCACCAACCTGGGTGGGCCTGACCTTGTGGACACCGGGGTGGTTAGTACTTTGGGGGTTCCACCGGGGTGGCGTATGGTGTGGGTATAGCCTTGTGGGGCCGTGCCTGGTATTGTGTTGAACTGTTATACTGTGTTACACTGTGTGTGTATTTACTGGCTATATTGGTTCCTGCGAGGGGTTATCCTGCTGCGCTAGGATCCCTACCAGGTGGAGGCGCTGTAAACAGAGGACTGAGACCACCAGGCTACCAGCGGCGGAGGCCTAGCCCTCCTGTAAGCCACACAGGTAATGAGCAGCACACGTAGTTCCTTTAGACACGGGGAAAAGGGGGCTACACTTATAATAGTGTTGCCAGGTGTCCAGTAGTGAACTGGCCTGTCCTGTATTTGCACTCTGTCCAGAAACAAATTAGAGGTAATACTGGACATGTATGTATTACTTCTCTGGACATAGTGACCTGACCGGCTTGGGGGGCCACAGAATTTCCCTGAGCAGGGCTATTGCTAGAGGGCTGGGTAGCTTCCTCCATCCTGATTGTCTGCTGCTGGGTAATACAGCCAACCAGGAAGAGGTGTCAGGAGCCTGGGGGTGGGGCCAAGGACAGAAGGAAAGAGCATGGCGTGGAGAGGGGTGTGTGTGTATGGCTCGAGCCTGTGTATGTGTGTGTGCTTCTCGAGTGCGTCGCACCTTTTACCATTGTGTCCAGTATTTTTGGAGAAGCCACCTTGCAACCCTAGTCAGGAAGGAGGCGTGGGCAGGACACGGAGAATAACACACACAGAGACACACACACCACACACAGAGAGGGACACACACACACCACTCAGAGAAAGACACACACACACACACTGACTGACCCCCTTACACTCTGACTGACACACACTGACTGACACACACACACTGACTGACACACACAAGGAATTCAGTTACTATCAATATAGAAGTGCAAATCGCTAAAACGCGTTCTAATTCAAACTTCTTTGCGTTTTGGTACTGAAATTGTATTTTGATTTTTAATTAAAAACATCACCATCACAAATACAATTTCTGTGACAAAACAGTGACAAAAGACAAAGAATATTCACTTAAAATGCGCGTGATCGGCACACACACAATTTTTTGCTCGTATGGGTGCTCTCCCCATAATGTATCGGAATTACAAGGCAGCAATTAGGAAACGAACAATCACAAATATTTTAAAAAAAATGTAATATTAAGTAAATATTTTACGCACTGCTTTTGTTAAAGATGATTTAGTGTCTCAGACCTTCCTGCTCTCCCCATAATGTATTGGAATTACAATAAAGTGAAAGCAGACATGCCAAGTCTCCGATGTTTTAATTTATGGAGAATCACTAATTTTTTTGCATCAATGATCTCGATGGAGTCAGTTTTTTGGTCCAGATCCCATAAATCAAACTTAGTTTCATCCCGTAAGTTGACATCTTAGTGAGGACAGTCCATCATGTTATACCATCTGTACCACTGTAAACATCTTTATTAATTAAAAAGTGTCATGCAATACATTGGGGGTTTCATTTGTCTTTATTTGATATAAAGTTGAGTTATCAGTTTTAATTTAGCTTACAGGATCAGCTAAAGATGCATCCACTCAGCAAAATAAATAGCAGTAGTAATAAAGTGAAAACATTAGCCTTTTAATGTTTTTTTCCCCATCATTCAAAATGTTTAACATCTTTGTAAATCTTTGCAGCAATTAAGAAAAGAACAATCACAAATATAAAAAAAATGTAATATTAAGTAAATATTTTACACACTGCTTTTGTTAAAGATGATTTAGTGTGTCAGACCTGGCTGAGAAAATAATGCGTTAACAATTTAAATACTTCAGGTAGCCTGGCAGAAGCTTCAATGCATGCTGCGAGCATGTGCCAACTTTGCCCCTAAGCCGCTTAGCATATCCAGCCAGGTCTACTTCCCTGTCGTAAATCAGTGGTGAGATTGACAGTCTTACCCCAGAGTAAAACTTGTCCCCCAAATGACGTTTAAAAACTGTTTTTACATATCTAAATGTACTCCTAACTTCAGTTCTGTAGCCACGCCACTGGCCTTCTATGCCCCCCCTTGTCAAGAAATGCTCTAAGGCTCGGCCCCCTGTGTAGATAACTGTGCTATATTTCACACCCAATGCTCCAGACATGTCCTTAGCTGTCTCTACTAGCCATATACACTAGGCCTGAAAATAGGTGTTAACATACCACAAACCCACTCTTTGTACTTTTCACACACAACTCCAATCAAGCCCTTTCAGCTTCCTATGCAAATGGGGTTCTTAGCCATGCTCAATGATTTCCTCTGACCTTACTTCAAACCTATAAATCTTGGGGGATAGCTAAAACCTATTTTATTTTCCCCCTTATTCAGAAAACATTGCTACCATAATTCATACAGTTAACACATGATATGATTCTTGCCACCTTATCCCTGGTGGGGACACACACAGACAATTCTAACACATTACAGGCTTGCAGCCCGCAGTTGGCTGCGGAGCTGACACTCTACGCTTTAACACAAAATGTAACCCCTACAACTCTCTCCACCTTATCCCTGGTGAGAGACCTACGGAACCCCTCACTGGGTCCTGGGAGCCGGGCATATCACGGGACCTGGAATATGACCCAGTTCCCTGCCCGGTTTTACTGCCCTGATTTGTGCTGAAGCAGGGGGATTTTGCGGTGAGCTGCAACCTGCGTTCCAAGGAGGATTTTAGCCGGGGGCCTGTGTTCTTCATGTCCTCAGGAATCTGGGGAGATTCCTGAGTGCATGTTTCGGGGTAACACGCAACATGGGCCCCCGTCTACCCAAACACACCCTGACAATAGTTTACCGGAAAATCATCCCTGGCTCTCACGCCTGGCACATCCCCGCTGGTTAGCACTCCTGGAACAGTAAAACCACATACATCTTTATTATACCAACAGTTATATACCACAATTGGGTTGAAGAGCTGACACTCACAATTCCCCACGGGCACATTTTAGGACTGCAGTCAGCCGTGGCCCGCAGCACTGACACTCCACAGTCACATTTTATGACTCAGGGCCCCCCCAGCTGGGCATAATGCTTTAATTGGTGGCCTGGGGACCCTTTCATCGCCACAGGCGGAAAATGTAAAATGCTGTGTGCACTGTGAAATTTGGCCATTACTACGTATGTGGTGTTTTGATACCTGCTGGTAACAGGAGGGCTGAGTCGTCCGCCAATGGTAGTGGGGACACAGGACCTGGCTTCTGGGGTTTATACCCTACCTATTAATTAGCAGTGCAGCACCTCCATCTGCCTTAGGCTCCAGGAACTGAAGATGATCTCCCACGGTAGAACCGATTACCTCTCCCCCTAGTAAGATCATACACCAGGCCGGAGGTATAGGCAAACAGAAATTGTTTATTATCTCTTCTGTACAGCACAGTATATGGCAGGGTTCTGCCCAATGCAGTAACTATCAGCTACCCACTGAAGGATGGTCCCTGGACCGTCACTACAGGCCCAGGGCACCCACAGCCATCCTAGCTCTTCCTGCCTTCCTAGCACAGGCAGAGGTATGGTCCACACTCACTCTCCCCCGTAGGGAAGAGGACTGGAGAAGGCCCAATAATCAGCCTTTCTAAGTGTGACCTGCCTTCCTCAAGTGGGGGAAGGCACTACTGAATTTGGGGTGTCCCTGTGCTTATGTACAGCCAGGAGGAGGGCACCAGGCCTGATGTCACCGCCTCCCGCTGTCACTCAAATGCAGCTCCACGTAGGGGGAAAACCCTATATCAATTACTGGCAACCTGATTGTACCAGGGTTTACTGCCAGTACAAGGGCAGAATAGTAGCCATAGATGGCATGGCTACAGGTGATATATAGTGAATGGTGCTCCTCAGTGTACAATAAAAAAAAAGGATAGGTACTGAAGGACAGCAGACACACACAAAATCAGGAATCACCAGCATTTACAAAACTAAAAAAGATTTAATGAGTTACATGATAAAAAATAAATGAAACAACAAACAAAAACGGACAAAAATCTTTTTTGTCCGTTTTTGTTTGTTGTCTCGTTTTTTTTTATCATGTAACTCATTAAATCTTTTTTAGTTTTGTAAATGCTGGCGATTCCTGATTTTTTGTGTGTCTTTTGTCCTACCAATCCTTTTTGTTCTTGTTCATGCTTACCTGTGATTGGAGTGACGCACACAGGCAGTACTGGTTCAGTTCTTGCCTCACAATGCTGATCCAGCGTTGCGCCCATCGAGGGGGAGACAGTGCCAACTAGGAGGCAGCTCAGCCCCACACCTAATACCGCATTGGACATAGGGTAAGATCCTACAGTCTGGGTTACGCTGTGAGAGTAATATATTTGCTCTCTCTCAGTACTGTAACTGGCGATTTGGTCTTATAATTCCCTCATTGTCTTTTTGGTTTTCTCCCTCCTTGACTACATGGGCTATTTATTCAGCAACAGAACCCACAAGTATTTATGTTTCGGTGTTCTGTCACAGCTTCATCAGGACACACTGCATATAGTTCTATACACTACTGTAAGTGACTTAAATAGTACCACACAATACCCTGCTCCAACGTCTCCTTCTCACCATGTACTGCTGATCATCACTGCAACCTCATCCCCATTACACCTCTCTTTTCCCTACCCTTTTCCTGTGCCCTATGGAACGCACGATCTGTCTGCAACAAACTCTGTTCGGTTCCAAATTTCTCGACCTTCTAGTCATTACAGGAATGTGGCAGGAATCCTTTAGGGGCGATAACCCATATCACTTACAGAAGTCACGTGCTGGCAGGTGTGCAGTTCGTGAAATACATTATGTAACATGTCTTCCTTTAATTGTTACAAAACAGTAGCAATATACAGTAGTAACACTATTAGAGCTGGAATTACTTGAGGCCTGCAGATGTACCCGCTAAAGGAATTGGGGGCTCCTTTCAGCAGGTCGGCAGCTGGCAGAGAGAAGGGCAATATAGGTTTGCGGATCGGGTCCTACACATTTAGGTCACCTGCAGGTGGCCCCTTAACTCACGAGCCCAAGACAGCAGTATCGGATGTACCCCCCCTGTTGGCAGACATGCATTCAGTTGCTTTAATTCGTCATTTAATGGCAGAAATCTATAAGACTACATGGTGACAAGTCACAGATAAGTAATTGCCATCACCTTGCATGTCTACACATCCAGGAGGCTATCCTCCAACGTGATGGTTCTGATAATACGACTCTAGTAATTACTGGGGAAGAGTTGTGAAGTCTTGTATACTGATTACAATAATTATGTTTTTCCAAGACAAAAGGCTATTCAGATCCACAAATTAGACTCATCTTTGGGGTGCACTGTGTGTGTGGGTCTCACATTTTCTCCTCATTAGTGATGGGAAATGGGTCAAAGTTAGGCCTGCAAACCTTTTTATTAACTTTTTGTTTGTTTGAACCTTTTGTTCTTTCCTCAGGGATTCCTGTGATGAAGCATAGGCGAAACGCATAGGGTTGATGCCTTTTTGCAGAGGAGAGAACTGATAGTCAGGAGCAGGTACCTAGAGTGATGACACACAACTCGGAAGTGCGGGCAAACACATGGATGTGAGGACTGAGAGGGAGAGACACTGAAGTGGCGTCCCTAAATTCCATGGCCTCTTGTATATAAGGCTAATTTATTTGCTGATGATCACCAGAGGAGAACGTGAGTGTCTCTTCTGTTTTTTTAAGATATTTAATAGAATAGTATTACCCTATTTTCTGCTCTATCCTCTTTTTCCTTTATGCGCTGATGGGGATCGTGGATTGAGGAGCCAGAAGAAAAGATCATTAGTGGAACACAATTTGAGAAAGACTACTAACAAGAAAAAGTCTTGTGAGTGTATATCTCACCTTTTATTTATTTAGCATGATGGGGCTCCCCAAGAACTGCTCCCCTCTGCACAGGACCAGCGTGCTAAGGGTTAACATGTGCTTCTACTTTGTGGAACGTCAACCCCCACCACGGGAATGTTAATGAGCCAAGAGGACACAAAGATCTTTTTGTTCACAGCTGCAGCAGATTCAATCTCAACCACCCCAGTGTACATCTGTGTTGCCCCAAAGGTGATATGTTCGGTGATGTTAAAGCTGCTCTATTTCAATCTGAAACTCATAAGCCCTTTATCCCCGGTACCCAATTTTCCAACTCTATCTGTGCATGAAATGTCTGTGAATTCACTGTATAACCCTGTTCTTCTAATGTAACCATGTATTTTTTTAAAACTCTGTGCCCAGGACATATTTGAAAACGAGAGGTAACTCTCAATGTATTATTTCCTGGTAAAACATTTTATAAATAAATAAATACATTATTTTTCCTTTGTCGCATATCAACATACTACATCAGGAGTGGACAACTCCAGTCCTCAAGGGTCACCAACAGGTCATGTTTTCAGAATATCCCTGCTTCAGCACAGGTGGCTCAGTCAGTGATCAATTATAATGACTGAGGCAGGGATATCCTTAAATCCTGACCTGTTGGTGGCCCTTGAGAACTGGAGTTTACCACCCCAGTACTACACTATATTTTTTCCCCTTCTCATCTCCCCCTCCCCCCACAATGATTTTATTCAATTTTTAAATATTACCTGTAGGTATTTTTAGTGCCCTTTTCATAACCCTTAGCTTCTAACCATTAATACTTGGGTGGAGCAAACAAGATTCATAATTCTCATTTCTTCAAACTTAGTATAAAGTTTGTAAAATTTGAATACAGGTCTGTTTTGTTATTTTTTAGTTATCAGCTAACAAAGTTAAGCTCATTCTCTTCTACTAACAACTTTATTTCATATAGGGCTTCTCTCCCAATGGGATTCAAAGTGCGTCGGAATCACAATAAAGTTCACAGTGACCCATGCTATACACAGAAGCTTACAGGCACAGCCCCTGCACTGATGAGCATTCAATCTATGTGTGGTGCCTGTGGCACTAAGAGATGAAGTGATGTGCCCAGTCACAAGTTGATGGATTTGAACCAGGGTGCCCTACTTCAAAGTCAGCGTTATTGTTTTCAGTATCAGCGCCTTTACTCACTCAGCCACTCTTTTAGCCCTGAAGCCTTTGGTCTTGAATTGCATCTTTATACAGCTTTAGTTGTAAAATGAAGTCTAGGGTTTAATTGATTTCTCCATGCGTGGTCTGTTGTCTCCACTCGGCCTACAGTATATCCTTTCTAGAGAAGTGGCTTCCAAGACAGAGACATCAAAAGTCAAGCAGCTTCAAGCTGCAAGGTCATTTAAGGTTCAATCCCTTTGATGTCCATGTTATTTTAGTGAATACTGCGAATTTCTGATCAGAGAGGAAAAAAATCATCATATCTCTGCTTATTCCAAAATAAAACAAAAAAACAGAAATCCCTGTAGTGAATGCAACCCTACAGGGCGCAGTCATCTTTGCCTATCATTGTCTTTTCTCTCTTTGTCCTTTTCCATGCAGATGAAAAAAGGGAAATTGCAGGAAGTTTACACTGTACAGAACTGGCAATTATGACCTTTTCCATAACATATACTAAATTCCCGTAGCTCATTAAATATCCCCTGGTTTACAGATCTGGATTAAACTGAGGGGCTTAGTGAAATATATCAGTCATTACATATCATTTATGTCGTTTGCTGTACATCAGATCTAACCCATTTCCTCCTTTTTCCTCTTTTCCCTTTACCAGCAACAAAAAAAAAAGAGCACTTGAAACAACATAATTCAGGCTTATAACAGTTGATTATACATTATTTATTTTCTAACTAAACGCTTTCATTTGCTGATTTTTCTTTGTTTTGAATTCAAACGGAATTGTCTTCCCTTAAAAGTCTAATCGAAAAACCAATCTGTATATTTAAATCTGGTAAATATAAATTGTTTTGTATTAATAAAGTAAATACTCATCTTCAATCAACTACTTTAATTAAGATTTTTTTTAGGGATATGCGGAGGTCTTCATTATTGATAGCTCTCCATGATCTGTAGCCGCCCTTTGTCATGCTATCACATTATGCTCTGTCTTGCTAGCAGTGCCTCACGGTTCTACAATGCACCTTCGGATATGCTTATCACCTATGTGTTGTACCTCGATCCTCTACCACCACACCCTCGGGGGGATGTACATGGGAACAATGCTTGGTCGCAACGTCTAGGCTTTCTCGCTTGCTGACCCGCTGTGTATTGTAGCTACTTTTTCACGCCTCCTCTCAGCTATCCATTACCCAGATTTGTTGAAGTGCATCTTCAAATAAAAGATCTTTAAAAATGTATCTTTTATTAAGAGCAAAATAAAAATGCCTCCACCGTTCATGCACATTAAACTCTTAATTAGATAATATAAATGCTTATAAGGTGCATCAGTAACCCAAAAAGGAACCCCTTCAATCATCTGATAACAATAATGTACAAATGGGGTATCCTGCACTTCTTTTCAAGAAGAGATGAAACATGGAAGTATCGATACATTTTATTTACTTTAAATGACATTCAAAATGCATACAGCTGCATATAGCGTATAGACACGAAAATAATGGACCAGATATGTAAGAGAAAAAAAATGAATTCGGACCATTTCATCGAAAGGAACACTAAAAGTTCCAATAGCGTTGTCCAGAGAATTGTCTACAGACATACTGTGTATGGGGGAACATTAGTGTGTAAACAAGTGTGGGTAGGAAAAAAGTGGGGTAAGAAAAAGGGCCATAGCATCTACAATAGGAGGTAATAATTATAAACCAAAGTCAGTGAATAGGGTGTCAACATTTCGGGGTATGACACCCTATCTTCTGGCCTGTTCCAACTCTACAAAACAAAATGTGGTACTTCCCTTAGAATGTTTAGATCCTCGAAGATTCCAAAGTAATGTTGTTGTGTCCGGATCATCTTAAAATGCGTCCTGTTCAGTCAATAATCGGACATGGATTACGGACTGAACAGGACACATTTTATGATGATGGGCGGGGGAGCTGGTGAGAAGGTGTGGCCAAGGGTTCTTTGTTCGAGAAGACAGACATCGAATCCGTCTTTCGTTTGCTGCCTGTCCATCCGGACTGTTTTCATTTACTGGCGTGAGTTTGGGAGGAGTTTTTTGTTCACCTTTGCCTGCCAATGGTTTTTTAAATGTGTTTTTATATCAAACTAGTCAGTTCTTTTTTTAGGGGTGGGGGGAGGGCGGGGGTATTTAGCTGTAGGTTGGCTTTTGCTTCAGCTGGGATTAGGAAGCCGCATAATTTAATTAGGGTGACTAAAGCCTTATGGGAGGATTTGGTGGTGTGACATGTTTTTCTTGAGAGATTCAATGGGAGGACCTTATGGCTGGAGCTGGAGGTCATTCAGCGATTGGGAACTTTTTATGGATGCATCTGGATTTTGAGGTTTTGGGGACATTTTTCACAGTTGTTGGTGTGCGAAGAGCTGGCTGCAAATTTGGGTGGAGGAAGGTTTTGTCTGTAATTTGATTTTTTGGGATTTCCTTTGGTGTTGTTCTGGGTTTGGTGGAGTCCAGGAATATTTTAGAGGGTAAAATTGCCCAGCTTTTAGCAGAGGGAAGTGTTTAGATTACACATGGTAAGGATAGATCAGTGATCCATTTTAAATAAGGGGAAAGGGAAGAGGCGTTGCTGGGCTGTGATAATGCAGCTGGTCTGGTGAAGTCCTTCCAGGTTGGATGGTCGTATATTATACATTTGCTGCTAGGCTGGTGCGGAGGTGTGTTCTTGGGCATCACAGGTGGATCATCACGTGTGAGTGTAATCTGATGCTACCATTTGGACAGGTTATTTTAATAAGCGCTGTGGCCATTTTACCCTAATTTTAGAATCTGTGTCTTATTGGTAGTTGGAGAGTGGTCTCAGTACCGAGGGGTTAACTCAAGACCTCCTGCCATCATGTTACATTTGAATGGAACTTAATTTGCCAATTTATCCCTGCTGTAAAGTGATCACCAAGTAGAGTCTGCCCCCAGCTTTAATCTTTAATGTATTACTCCATGCACTTTCACCCTCAGAATTTCTCACTCATTGGAAGTCAGTTTCACATTTTCTTACACTCCGTCTGCCTGATTATGAGTGGCACTATGTGAAGATTGCCATTAATACACACTGATTTGACCTAGGACCCACAGTCTTCATCATTTGGATCCAGTGCCTTTGAAAGTATTTTAGTCTGGTTACACTCATGCTTGTGCCATGACTTACAGCCGATTGTACTTCTTCTATACAATGTCCCATATGTATGTTGTATTCTTTGTTCAGCACCATCCTAGCTTGTATTGCACAGCTGTTCAGTTATCTTATGCTGAACAGCACTTCCTTTTTCCTCTCCAGTTCAGAGTCTCAGGAAGATGGACGTCAGGACTCAAATCACAGACAGGAAATCAATGCATTACGCGATGGATTCAGAAATGCACTCAAAGCTTTCTGAAATCTGAACATACAGTATAAATTTCATGTCATCTATGTATCAGACACCAATGAATATGCTGCATTGCATGACTGAGTATCACGATACATTTCTAGCCTTTATACGGATGCAGGCGTTATTCCTGTTAATGCGCTTATCTCTTAACATATTCATTGTTTTTTGTATTGGGACAGAATGCAGGCATTACCATTTATTTTGATGGTGTCAACTTCATGTGTGCTTTAAATAATGTGTTAGCATTAAAACGCATTGTGTCAACAGGAGTAACAACCTTCTATTGAAGGCAAACCCAGAGACTGGGTGAAATGAATTTTTTTACATTAATTTATATATTTATTTCTCGCAGCACCAGCACCCTCTGCAAGATCCAGTCAGCATGGCTCTGCGACTTCAAATAGTGCGCATTGCCATGACGTGACATCACGGCGCCCTGCGGTGTCAAGGTGCCCTGACAATGGGGTGCCAGATGGTATCACGTGACGCTGTGACATCACATAATGTCCCGTTGTCATGGCAAGATGACACCGCATGTTGCCACGTAGCATCCAGTTGTCATTGCAACGCTTAGCCATGCTGAATGGATTTGCAGAGGTAGACGTGGGAGATGCCGATGCTGCCGCCCGGGGATTTTTCAGGTAAACCCGGAGTGGTGGCAACCCTGGTAACACCACCTGCTACAGCTGTACACATCTGGTCCTCAAAAAGGTTCCTAAAATCCCTGCTACTTAAAATGCATATTATTTTTATGGTTTGTACAATGATTCGTACCTTTAAATTTTGTGCAATAACACAATAAGATTTTCCTTGCAAAATACTTGTATTACTTTCAAATTGTTTTTCCCCTTTTTTTTTTTTTTTATATATACCTGAAATGAGGACTGGAACTGGAGCCTAAGCAGAATTTTAGAATGAAGACTATAGAAGTTCTATAAATATCCATATGACTTATTTAACATTACCTTGTAGTGGGAGGTCACGATCCCATCCCATCCATTCCACCATCCAAAAATTGTCCACCAGCACTTCTGTTGCGCCAATTAGGAACATCGTCATCACAAGACGATTAGGACACCAATGTTCCATGAACATGGTGTCTTTATTAACTGGTAGCAATTTACAATTAAGAAATGTCACCAGTGAACCACAGGAAAGAGATGGAATTTGGATTGATAGCCCTTTCCAAACCTTCCTGTGAAAAACACTTCTATCCTTACTTGTAACCTCATTTCTATTGAGTGAGGTACTGAATGCAATTTCTACAGGCACCTAATAGCATGCATGTGTACACACACCATTTTCTAATATAGGTGCTTCTTATAAATCCGGCAGGTTTTATATTTGCACAGTTAAGATGGTCTGTAATAGAAAAATTAACTCTGTTCCGTTTTAACTAAACTATATTGAAAAACTCAATGCTACTGATCCTACAGAAGGTCAGTCCAACAAGTGATTCATGGGCTGGATGAAGACATGTGTTTGCATTTAATCCAGGCTCTGACACTGCTGATGAGAAAGAAGGTAGGAAAGGAAATTAGGGCAAGCGATGTACACAAATATATGTCAAAACTAACTGGGACCAAGCAGACTCAAGAGTAACAAGAGGGGTAGAAAATAGGCCCAGACTTCTCTTACTCATCTCAGTTGCAAAGCTTTAGCATAGTTTACCTCCTATTTAAATGAATGGGAATTAAAAAGGTGTTTAAAAGCTTAGCACACTTTAGTGAATAGGGGTCTTTGTTTCCCAGAGCAGTACCTATAGCAGGTTTAAAAGATATTTCCTTCAATTTCTGGAATTAAAATGACTGCCATAGCCGGCGGTCCAAAGAATAGCATTGTATGGTCTTGGGCCCGGCTGCTGCCGGGGGCCCAGCCGAGATCAGGCCCAACATCAGGTCCAATGTTGGCTGCTGGGCTCCAGCTCTCCCACACTGCAGCCTGGCCTTCACCAAACCCCACTCCTCTGTAATAGGAAAAGTATCACACTACTGTACGTGGGTCCGCACCATTAATCCCTAAAAATCCATGGTACTCCCATTAGGGGGGGGGGGGTACATTTCTAATATGGACCCCTGTAAAACTTATACATACTGTATTAGTCAGGTCTGCGGTGCGCCCTAGTGGGGATCTTTCTGTGTGTTTCTTACGCACGTATCCCTTTTGTCTACTTACTGTATTACACAGCTTTTCTGCACAGCCTGGGTTAAAGAAGTGCATAGCCAGTAAACCTGCTCACAGGCAGCTATTCCAACCTTTTGGGACCCAGTGTGAGGATGGTTATACTGGCTTTGCAATGTGAAGTTGGGATAGGATTCAACAACACATTAAAATAAGTTATGGTGGGTAAAAAAAAAAGGTGTGACAAACACCCACCATACAGTGAAACTTCGATTAAAATAAATAAATAAAAAATCTTGGTAAAATGGTTAGTGTCATTAGAAACTTTTAGTTTGAATGTTCCATCTAACTTTATTTTAACTTTTGATGTACTACTAAGATAGTAGCAAATTTAATAGGATGAATGTAATGGATTAAAAAAATTTGAATAAGAAGTATTTTAAAATAAATATTTAACCAAAACATTTGTATGTGTAACGGGTATTCCCCCACCCAATCGCATATACAGTGTATGTGAGGGGGAACCTATATGTTACCAGGGGTGGTGCAGTATACCTGTCAGGCTCACAGGAGGCCTGAGCCTCCGCTAGTGAGAGCCTGGGGTGAATCCTCTGGAACGTTTCTTGTCAGCGCCTCCACCTATGTGAGCTTCTAGGAGTGTAGAGTGGCCCTCACATAGGAACATCCATAAAGTAACCAGCCCACACCAAAGGTTATGGCTAAAAGGGTTTACTATATGGCAAATAACACAACACAACACAACATACTTCAACAATATGACATTGACAGTGTCCCTCTATAACACTAATAGGCACAACTACCCGGTCACCACACAGGGCTTTGTACCCCACACGTTGTATCAATAGTCCCAAATGTCCTACAATACCCCAAGTGAGTGACTGTTGGTAAAGTTGGTGCACTTATAGATACCTGCCCGGGCACACGTCCGTGCCCGGGTGTAAAGCTCTTCAAAAAGGGTCTGATGCAGGAACAGGAATCTGCCTCTGCGTGAGGTGTCTCCCTCGTGGAGCGTCTCACCCACAGAATGTCTCTTGTAGTAGAGCCTGTCTGAACCCAGACGCAGGCGGCGATCACTGAGTGCAACTGGCACCGGTGATATCACATAGAACTGGGTACTATAGAAAGCAAACCCCCCCTTGCACTGAAAGGGGCCTTCCCTGAAACTGCCAAACTAACTGCTGTGGCTGCACTGCAAGCCGCACTGTCTCTTCTTGTCAGAGCCCACAGCACTGCAGCTGTGTCACTGACAAGACTCAGATGAGGGCAGGGTCCCTACCTAAGGGGCCTTCCCTATGAACTTACCCACTACCTAGTGGGGAGTGGGGCCTACCTTGGCCTGGGGTGTCTGGGGCCTAGTACAGCAGAGCACTGCAGCTGTTTACACTACCTTCCCCAATCGCTTCCTGGACCCAACTGACAAAACCCTGTCTGCACACAACATTGTTGCAACTTTGCAGCATGAGAAGCTGCCAGCTCTATTGGCTTCAATGCTTCCTGTGACCAGGGTGAAAGTGCAGTCCCCAGAGGTTGCTGGGAATTGTAGTTCTTGGTACAGCTCTTTCCTAGGGGGACCTCGTGCGCGATCTTTACTGCGCATGTCTGAAGCTGTAATGGCCGCCGCTACTCTTAACTGAGCATGCGCAACTTCCAAGAGCTCTTCCACACATGTAATGGCCACCTCTATGCTTGCCAACCTCTGTGCATTGCACGGCACAATCGCGAACTCCCACGCCAACCTCAACATGGCCGCCGCGATTGCTCTGCTACGCGGAAGCCTCTGCACATGCGCGAACACATTAAACAGGGCGGCGTCCTGCCGCAGCTGCCACCGGGAGCCCCCGGAAATGCGCTCCCCCCGCAGCAGCAGACACGCAAGGGGGAAAGAAACCTGCAGACAGGGGGACCAGAGGGACCAGAGGGACCCTGGCTACATATGGTAACTGTTTTTTTTTTTTTTTTTTTTTTTTTAAATCACAAACACCGCTTTACAAAGTTCCATAATTAGTCAAACAGGTAAAGATAAGCAACAAATCTGCTTTAATTCAGTGCTGCTGATCAGAAGCGATTTATATTCATTTCCCCCCATATAGACTGTTACTTTAAGGGCAATTGATTTTAAAGAAGCCAAACTACACTAAATTGTCATTGTTTTTACCCTGCCATGCTGAATTGCTCATTTGAAAAAAAAATCTGCTGTTAAATGTAATTTTTTGCAAGTCTGTTTCAAGGCGAGGAGTCCAAATAATCTCACTTCCAACTAACCCACATTTTTAAGTGGAACTGGGAATTTCAAGAGGCTGGGTGTAAGGATCCGCGCTGCAGGGATACCCGCGTCCAGCACCTCCTTACCTTTTTCACAGGCTGTTCAGGCTAGGGTGACCAGATTTACAAAAGTAAAAACCGGGACATATTAAAAAAATTTTTTATAGAGCAAATGATGTCACCAACTGCACCCCTTCTCCTTGGTCTCTGTACCCCGCTCTATCCCCCCTTCTCTCACACACACACACCACTTTCTCTCACCCCCCCCATATCCCTCTATTCTCGTTCTCCCCACCCCTACATTTTCATTCCACCATTCCCTGTCTCTCTCTCTCCCCCATTCTCTCTCCCTCCCCTCATTCTCTCTCTCATTCTCTCTCTCTCCTCCCCTCTCTCTCTTCCCCCCACATTCTCTAGCTCTCTCTCCCAATTCTCTCCCTCTCTCCCCCATTCTCTGTGTCTCCCCCCCTTTCTCTCTCTCCCCCCACTTCTCTCTCCCCCATTTTCTCCCTCTCCCCATTCTCTCCCTCCCTCTACTCTCCCCCATTCTCAGTGTCTCTCCTCCATTTTCTGTCTCTCTCTCCCCCATTCTCTGTCTCCCTCCCCCATTCTCTGTCTCTCCCCCCCATTCTCTGTCTCTCCCCCCTCCATTCTGTCTCTCTCTCCCCCCATTCTGTCTTCCCCCATTCTGTGAAACCCCCCATTCTCTCACCTCCCCCCCCATTCTCTCCTCCTCCATTCTCTCTCTCCCCCTCCCCCACATTCTGTCCCCCCTCCCTTCCCCCCATTCCCTCTCTATCTCCCATTCTCTCTCCCCCCCCATTCTCTCTCTCTCTCTTCCCCCCATTCTCTCTCTCTTCACCCCCCTCCCCCCCATTCTCGGCTCTCTCTCCCCCCATTCTCGACTCTCTGTCCCCCTATTCTCTCTCTCCTCCCCATTCTCTCTCTCCTCCCCCATTCTCTCTCTCCTCCCCCATTCTCTCTCTCTACCCTCCATGCTCTCCCCCCCCCATTCTCACCCCCCACATTCTCTGTCTCTCTCCCCCACCCCCTATTCTCATCTCTCTCTCCCCCACCCCATTCTGTCTCTCTCTCCCCCATTCTTTGTCTCTCTCTCCCCCATTCTTTGTCTCTCTCTCCCCATTCTCTGTCTCTCTCTCCCCTCCATTCTGTCTCTCTCTCCCTCCACCTTTCTCTGTCTCTCCTCCATTTTCTGTCTCTTTCCCCTCCATTCTCTGTCTCTCTTCCCTCCATTCTGTCTCTCTCCCCATTCGCTGTCTCTCCCCCCTTTCTCTCTCCCCCCCCCACTCTGTGCCCCTCTTCCCATGCTGTGCTCCTCTCCCCATGCTGTGCCTCTCTCCCCACACTGTCTCTCCCCATCCTGTGCCTCTCTCTGTCTCCCCATGCTGTGCCTCTCCCCATGCTGTGCCTGTCTCTCTCTCTCTCTCTCTCTGCCTCTCCTCCTCATGCTGTGCTTGTGCCTCTCTCTCCTCCCCCCTCCCCATTGTGTGAGTGTGTGTCTGTATCCCCCATTCTGGACCATACCTGCATGGGTGGGGGAAGCCATCTTGAGCCCTGGCAGCAGACACCGGAAGTTCTTACTGACACTTCCGGGTCTCACTGCTGGGCTCCGCAGCTTAGTCTCGGCCCCTGCTCTCCTCCATGCATTGTCTGCTCTCTGCTGCCCCCCCCCCCCTGCTCTGATGGTCAAAAGCGGAAGAACCACAAAAAAAACGGAACATTTTACAGCATGCAGGTCACGCTGCAGACTTCAACAACCCTTGGACACGGCACACGGACAATCTACTACGCTGCTCTCTCTACTCCACGACCCAGGCTTACGGACAATCGATTACGCTGCCCTCTCCAACCCACGACCCCTGGCATACGAACTTTACCCTTCTACGCCGGAGCTGTCAAGTACGGTATCATTTACATTCTAGTTACCCGGACCACCTACGCTACTTCCACACTCCGGCCACGCCCCGTTTACTGTTTGGTGTGTGGTTTTACTCCTGTCCACCTCAGTCCCGGGGTCTCGGCTGGCTTGTGGGCAGGCCGAGCGTTACACTGGGCTACTTTAAAATTAGCTTTACAGTACATGTATGTGTCTAGTTTTCATTTGAGTAATTTTCCATGCAATTACTGTACTGCTACTTTCCTGTATTAATGCTATTTAAGATGTGCACACATTTTGTTTGGGGAAGTAGCTGAGGGCAGCAGAAGGATGAGCTTCCTCTGGCAGGTTTAAATATACTTGTCTATTTTTAAAATCGGCTTTTAAAAATAAACGCAGGCAAAAATAAGTTGGTGGTCTCCGTAGCACTACCTGTGAGATGCAGCTGGATCTGTATACCTACTTACTGTAGTGAAAGGAAATCACAACTACAGATTGTAAAGTTATTACACCATGGTTGTAAATAAAAAATAAAAATGAATAAGTGATAAATCATGCGTAATTTAGTATGCGTCAATTGGTTCAATGGCGCCACGTCAAATGACAGCAGCTTGACATGGAGCATAGAGGTAATGGTTGCAATACTGTTGCCTACATCTGAAGAACTTTGCACTGTTGACACACAAAACTTAACATTGTTCAGTTGCAAAGGATTCTGGGCACAATCAAGCCAACCAGAACTTGGAAACAAAAACACAAGACAGGCGGATTGGTTTCACACATTTTATTGCTCACGAAAAGAAAATGAACACACCAAAATTATGAAAAACAGACTAATCTGGAATTATACAAACAGAAGATTAAACGCCCATATCCCAATCTAAAGATGCAAGTTTCTGGTAAACAGAATGTCATGTGGATAGACCATTTTCAAACATTATTGCAGTATTTTCAAGCTCAGTGCAGCAACCTTCACATTTCCTTCCGCATATAAACCTGCATTTCGTAAGGATTTAAAATATCTTGTACACTATCCGCACCCGAAAGTCCTGTGAGAAAGCATAACAAAAACAGCCCCAACACACGGATCCTTGCCATTTCTGCCATGATGATTTTGTCAGTTTCTCTTTAATACACAGCCTACAAAGGTATCTTTGCTCACAGAAGGTGAGATTGGTACAAGAGGGGAATCCGCAATATTTTAACAGAGTAAGTAAAACTAAAGACCAGTTGGAATGTATGTAGTCACACAGTTTATGGCTTTGTTACAGCATGTTAAAGCAATAATTCCCTTTTAAAGAGCAAGGGGGGTGGGAGATCCCCTGGGACTGAACCTTAATCCCCTTCTCCCAAGATACTTACCAGTACTACATCCTGGATTTGTAAGGGGGGGGGGGTCAAATTAAGGTGACTAGATTTGTCTCTGCAAAAAACGGGACAAATGTCGCCACCTGCGCAAAGAGCGCTTGCCGGTCACTCATGCGTCATTGGATCTTCCCAGTCATGCATGAGCGACCGGCGAACGCGTGGTCGGCAAGTGCCAACCGAGCATGCACACGAACATCCGCCAAGTGCCGATTTCGCATGCTTGGCCAATATATATATATATATAACATCCGCCAAAGTGCCGATTTCGCAGTGCTTGGCCAATATATTATATATATATATATATATATATAATAATATACATATATATATATATAGTTATGTGTATGTGTGTGTTGTGGTTATGTGTGTGTATGTGTGTGTATGTGTGGTGGTATGGTGTGTATGTGTGTGTATGTGTGTGTATGTGTGTGTATGTGTGGTGTGTTGTGTGTGGTATGTGTGTGTGGTGTATGTGTGTATGTGTATGTGTATATAACATATATAAAGGACAGCATACGAAAAAAGTCGGGGCAGGAACCACCCTAAAAACCGGGACATCTGATCACCTTAGGTTAAATGGCCGCCCAAGAGAGGATGTTGCTGCTCATCGGCCTGCAGTTGGGTGGCCATTTTGTTTCCCCTGGAGGGAGATTTAACCCCACTAATTCACTAGTATCTCAGGAACCAAGTTGGCTCCAGGGGGTCCTAGTTTCAGCCTGTAAAAAAAAAAAAAAAAATATGGGGTGGGGGTTGCTGCTTTAAGTTTTGGGGGTAGGTAGTTCTAACTTCTGTTACTGGCATTCTAGCAGCAATAAAGTTCCTGTCTAAGTAGTACCATGACTATTCACACTGTGAGAAAAATACGCCTATAATGCTACAGATGTTCAGTCCGAGACTAGCAACTACTACTGAACAGACAGTAGATCTTCAAACCAACCAGTTATTAAAGATCGGTGTCTATGTGCTCTTCCCTGCAACCTGCTGAATTATCTATGGTACTGCTGATACAAGATAACCAACTTGCCAGACTTTTCTATGCCCGAGTGTATAACAAAGGGGTTGTTGTTAAGGGAGCCATTGATGTTGATGGTAAAACAGTCATGTAGGTTGTACAGGAAACCTACTACGGTGCATGATACACAAAACCGACGACACTGTGGAAACCAAACCCTTCAATAGAAGTTCATGTCCAATAAATATTCTGCAAAAATAGATTGAGTACTGTATGTAAAAGTTTTGTTTTCTCTGCATGTCTACCAAAAACCACAACGTTCAATTTTAACCGTCTACATGTTACAAAAAGGCCCGATACAAAGAAAAAATTGGGGTTAAAATAAATAATATGTAAGTGTCACAATTCCCTAGGACCCAAAATGAGAAAGTTAAAGCAGAAGATCCACCTGCGTTGTGAATAATAACCCAAGTTAGTACTGTGTTTCTAGGCACCTATCTCAATCTTTACAAGAATCTGGTCAACCATGCTTTCTAGGGTATGCAGATAAGTGGGCTAAAAATTTGTATTTGTGTGTCTAACATATTACATCTCAGGAGACATCCAGTGGTGATGGCTCCTACCATTTTCAGCCCATTTATTACAAACACCAATGACTTCAATGAGTAACACTGGAGAATTAATTCATTCTCACGTTTGACTACCTCCCGGTTCGTAAATCATACTGGTCAGGCAGGTGTCATGCCTGCTTAATGAGCATTATTAAGGTTTGGATAGTACTGAGAAAGTGGATGGTCGGGGAGGAAACAGGTGGCAGAGCAAATGGGAAGATCTGGCTGAAAAGGGTAGCATAACAGAGTTAAGAAGGTGTGGAAGGTGCATTGATCGAGCATCAGAGTTCACAGCATCCATTAAGACTCCTTAGAAAAACCATCTTCTTATCACTGATGTGTGTTTTCTCTTCCGACATCCACTCTCATCAATATTTCCAGCTATCAGCTCGTTGAATCGTCAAGTCTGCCACCGTTCACATTAGGTAGTGTGATTTTGCTCTGGGTATACCCAGGGCTTGAAATTGGGTTTGCTTCCATTTCCATTCAGGATACTTCAGTCCAGCCTATATATTTTCTTCATGGCTGTAAACATTCAATAGAAATCACATGAAAAAGCAGTGATATCTGTGGATACCTTGATATTGTTACTCTAAAATGAAAACGGCAAATAGGAAATCCTACAGCAAATGCTTGAACTAGGGCACATTATTCCTATCATGCAAGCTAGAGAATACAAATGGTCTTTATTCGAAATACAATGAAGTAAGTGGGGTTTGTGTAAGGAGAAAAATACATGCACATCTCTGGGGTGAGGTCATGGTACTTAGACTAGATAATGGATTTGCAAACAACTATCCATCAGAAATGGCATCTTGCATACCTTGGGGGCCACCAATTGTGAAACTTTGTTCACCACCCATTGGTAACGAAACCTAAAGCAAATTAAAAAAAAAAAAATGTTAGGTAACTGCAACATTGGCTCAGTGGGAAATAAAGTACTGTACAGGAAGAAAAACAAATTGTTGTAAACCATATTTTTTTTAATTGTTGTCTAAAACCTTATCAACCCATATACATTAGCCAGTCATTGTAGCCACAATCCATGTTTAATTGACCGTTTATTCATATTACCGAAACCATTCAACCTGAAATATACATTATTAGCTCTATATCCCATTATAATATCATAGCATATAGGAGTCAGAATATTACTAGCAATAAAGTGGAGTGAAAAAAAATGGAGAAGGTTCTTCCTTACAAGCCACACACTTACTGTACATACAGTATGAGCGCTACCCTACCTAGGGGAATGTTTATCCACTACAATAGGAGGGAGCAAAGTAAGGGTGGTCACATTTATGTATGCGAATAGCAAATCCTTAAACAATAAAAACCCTTTGAGGAAAGTCCTTTCTAATGGATGCTTGTTCAATTTGACATTTATTCAAGTACATGATATGGCTATTCTAGCAGTTCAATTTCCTCCTCTGCATTACGGCACATCAACTTTAATACAGAGAGTAACACACTTCTACAATGTACAAGCCCTGACTAGACCTCGGGAATGTAGAGATGGACATAGGAGAGAAAAACTGGTATGAAGACTAAGAAAATCTGTATTGCTTCCATAATTCAAAACCCTAGTGCCTATTAAATATTTTGAGAATAAGTCTTCTCTATGGCACTGAAAACTTCCCTGACAAGGAGAAGAAGAATTCACAGCATATGAATAGGCCCTAGTACGAGGGATAGAGGCATATGGATGGTTAGATTTCAGTTTCAACATGACAAACTGTTCATAATTATCCTGCCATATTTATTGACGTACTTGCCGACTCTGTGAAGGAGGGTGTATAATTCCCCAACGTAAACCACCCCCACCCCCACAAAAAAAAAAAAAAAAAAAAAGGTCACAGTCCTACCTTCAGATCCCCTTCTTTAGACCTTGACAGATGTGAATGCATTTTGACAGGCCAAATATCAGTAATGGTTATGCTAAGAAAACAATGATTAACAGCCAGGGCTCATCAACTAGCTTTCCAAAAGGGGCCTGATCAGAAGGGCCACAAGCTTACTATAATATTTAAACATTTTTGTAAGCATTTAGAACATGTTTATGTAGCCCCGAGGTAAAATTGAATTCCTGGCCCCTCTCCGCGAGTGCCGTTGAGGGTAGCGGGGTGCCGCCGGAAGGCTGCGACGGACCCGCCGGCACTCGTGAGGGTGGGGCAGTGCAGGGGAGGGTGCAGGCTGGTTGCCGGGGACGCGATCGGGCCGTCGCTAAGGCGCGATCGCGTTGCCACCGGCTCGGCGGCTGTTGGCCAGAAAGCGCCGCCATGCAGCGAGAGTTCGACGCATGCGCGCAGTAGGGGGAAAAGCGCGCGATAGGACTCCAGGGATAGGGATAGGTCGCGCGAGAGTAGGGAAGTGTAGAGGGAGAGTGAGGCGGCCTTAGGGGTTCGCGAATGCGCAAGGGAAGCGCGCACCGCGGCCCCAATGCTTTAGGCAGCCTGGGAACTACAACATACCAGGAAGCTTAGGGAGACAGGCACCAGGTGCCCCAGAGGAGCCAATAGGGGCTGGAGGAAGCTCAGCCGGGAATATAGATACATTTCCCGGGCTTTGCCAACAGTCAGTAGGGCAGAGCAGAGGAAGGAGTAGGAAGGGTGCAAGGAGCGCGTGGCTCCTGCATCAGGTAAGGGTTCTCCCTAGATCCCCAGGCGAGGCCCCAATTCCCGTGGTAAGGGCAGGGGGAAATGAAGAGGGACGGCTCTTAGCTAGGGAGGTGAACCCTGAGTGTGGAAGGTGCTGGTTTGGCCGGGCCACAGCGGAAGAGAGCTGGGGGCAATGTCAAAGAAGAGGCACAGTGTGCTAGCAGTGTATGTGCTGCGGGGATCCAGGTGGGTGTGTGATTGCAGCTGGCTGTGTTGTGTGGCGAGAGGTGCTTTGGGAGTAGTAGCTAGTTAATAGCCTAGTTTGTCAGTTACCGATAGGACGGGGGGTGGAGCTAGGGATAGCGGGGGGCAGGTTATTGTTCACAGGCTCTAGGAGCTTTCCCCAAACCATCCAGGTTGCGGTTCTTCAGGGACAGGCCCTAGGTTAGGGTTGCTGTCACTCTCGTAGTAGTTAGTAGATAGGAAGGCGGTTGGTTGCTGTGCCCGTGCGACGGTGGTGTTGCCGTGATTCGGTTGGAGTTTCCGGGGAAAGCGGTGGGACCTCGTTGGGGTTCCGGCGGCGGAAGACCTGAATAAGGACCAGACGGACGTATGACCCTTTGAGAAGTGGTTTGCCGGGCACGAGCATGGAGTGCTCGGAAGGTATCTCAAGTATTCTAAGTGCACCAATGGGCCCTAGCTAACATAGTGACTGCGCATCACCCACGACCTTTCGTAGGAGACGAGACATTGGGTGTGGGGGTCGTGAAAGGCACAATGGGTGGGGAAGCACCAGACATTGGGCTGAGGGGATGCGGGATAGAGCATCGGGTTAGTTATGTTATGCAATGTGTTATGGTATGTGATATGTGTTCTAGTTATAAGCGTTAGTATTGTTTTATTACGGTGTGTATGGGATTTCTACTCAGGGCTATCTTTCCTAACGGGGGATCCTGGGTAAGGGGAGGCGGCTGCACCAGTATGGTAAGGGTTTCCCCAGGCTCCAGCTAGCGGAGGCTCAGATCTCCTGGAGCCACAGGTGTGATATGGGATACCAGTAGTTCTTTTGTGTAGGAGGGTTCAAAAAAGGCTACATGTACATCATTTATAATAACTAAAAATGCAAGGAGTTTCAGTATTAAAAACTATACTTGTAATTTCAGATCAGTTGCTTAAAAATCAAAGGAAGAGAAAGTCCAAGGTCCACATCAATATCCTTCACTGCACAGTTGAGGAGCCCTGACGTACAGGTTAAGGCCCGGTCCCAGTGTACTGCTGCGCTTGTATGGTATACGCTGCAGGAATAAATTCCGCCCTCAAATGGGGTGGTCCCAGTAGCTGCCTCTACGATCTCGCTACACGCCGCGCAATGTGCTACCAGATTTTCTGCCGACAAGAATTTTGAGTTTTCTTTTGTAGCGACGAAGCGCTGGTCCACATCACAGCGGTGGTGTCAGCCTGAGGGCGACACCAGCCACGTGACATCATGGTGCGCCCCCGCCCCCGTCAGATACCCTCTTCCCTGCAGCTGACCCACAGATCGCAAGCTTTCACTCGTGCACGTGCAGCCAAGACACCAGGCGCTTTGTCCCGCCTGCAGTTGCTTTGTTCCTCCTTTTTCAGTTGTGCAGGATGTTTGGCGCGCATAGCCTCTAAGATTTCCATTTACAAAAACGCTCCCATCACACTGTTTCATACCTTTTTTGCCCTATCTGGCTGACAGCTGGCAGTTCCCATGAGCCCTTCCTGTTTTATACCATAAATCATGACGGATATTTTTACATTCTGATTCTTTTTGGGTAGATTTTCTTTATATCAAAGCTTTTGATGTTTTTGCGTTTCCCCCCCCCGTATTTCAAATCACAACGTTTTATTTCTTGCTTAATTACTGAAGTCGCCACTCTCCCATCTCCACCTTAAAGGCCCCCACGCCCTCTTAACGCCCTCGTATGGCCTAGTGGTGTCGGAAACCCCTCGAACACCTTGCGCCAGCTTGATGACTATTTACCCCCCTGGTCGGTACTTTTCTTAACGTTATTAGTGCCTTGACCACATATTTCCCCCCTTTTTGTTTTACGTGTTCCTCTTACTACTGTCATACCCCTATCAACTGGTTTTCTCTCACAACAACATTGAAGGTGCTTTTGTTTAAAGCAACCGCAATTCACATTTCTGTCCTCAATTACAGCAAGCACACTCCTAACCTTTAATTTCCATTGACATTAATTAATAACACAATTAATATTGTATTTTGGTTACCCAGGAATCACTCTTATGTTGGCAGCGATCCCAATTTTTTCCACGCTACCTCATTAAGATTGTAATTTCAGTCCTTACTCAAACTTTTTGTATCGAAAAAAGTACAGTAGTCATCGAAAACAAACTTTACACAATCACTTTCAATAAACACACAATGTGATACTCTTCAATTACAATTGTCGTCGCTTGCCCTACCAGCCCCTCCCACACCCTAGCCCCCTTCCTCCTTAATGTACATTTGCCTGCCTTCCCTCTGTCGCTAGTTAGACACTGCCAGAGCACTTGGCATGATAGACAACCTTACCATGGAACTCAAATCCCATTTTACAGATTCATTATGAAATTACCGCCTAAAATAAACCACCACAATAAACAATAACTCTCGTATATGCACTCTACACCTTGGGATCACATTGGGTTAGGTAGTACACATGTTACATCATTTAGACGCCACCTGGTTTTTATATTTTTCTTGCTGTTCTTCATTACTTTACCTCTAGAGCTCCCTCTGTCTGGTCTTCCCATTTTTTAGGACCCACCCTGCCCGTCCCCACCAACTTTTTAGTCTTTGCTGACGAAGGTTTTGCCTGCCTCAGACACCAACCCACAGCCCTCAGAGGATACATCGTAAGTCACCCCTGTCTGCAGGCGCATTAGTTGATAATATCTCGTTAAAAAACCAATCTACCCTGCACACCTTTTACTCTATGCGTTATGTTTAGGCATTTTACCCCCTCCTTTCCCCCCGCCTAACACACAATTTCTTCTACCCACAATGTAATAATTAGAGCACTTAGTCCTTTCCCCCCGACCACTCGCACCACTGTCACCACCGCTGGGCCTTTAATACACTTGCGGCCCGGTCATCGCCATCGCAAGTACAGTGTTGAATACCCTTAATATTTTGATTTGGCATACAACATTTTTTCTCCCCCCACATCATGAACCTTCGTCTTCATATGGACCCACCCCCGTCTTTTTCATCAATGTGAATTGGACATATTTGGATTCATTACTTCCGCAAGTAAGTTTTCCACTACATGAATCTCACTACAGAAGTGACCCCCTCCCTACTAGTAATAATGGTTTCAAATCACCTTTTTTGGGCGTTGCTATTAGGAAACCTTACCTAGTTCACCTCCCACTGCCCTGACTAACTCCTGAGCGAACCCCCACAAACACCACATTCTGTCCTAACCCCAGTCGCCCTGTACACGAGATCTGTATTAAATTGAAGTTCCCCCTATAACCATTCTTTATTAGCATGTCCAACGCCAGATATTTTACCTTTTACGTATTTCGTATTTTTTTCTTTTCTCCCTCCTTCTTTCTCCTTTTTCTTCTTCTCCCCCTTTATGTGCAAATTTCTGCACTTCACGATACCAATATCGACGATTCAAAAATCGACCCCACCTTGATTTATGAAATTGCGACCGGAACCTTTATTTCACACAGCGCCTTCCTAGGAAACCCCCTGCTCTGCGGGACAAAAAAACAAACAACCCCAAATATCCGTTGCTATACCCCCGTTTCTTGGGCCAGTGTCATTACCCTATGACCTTTGCACAAAGGGATAAAAATAAGGTTTTTAATGTTCGCCTTTTATGTCCGCACTCCATGTTTGAGAGAGAGTTGTGCTAATGTTGTCTAACTTTAACATCCAGTCCATAACGGGATTATAGTTAGAGCTGCACTTAAATGCCAATAGTATGTCTACAAGAATCGCTGTATGCGCAATCTGTGACTACAGTTTGAGATTTTTTTACCCACTCCACATTTTCATAGACACTATTTTCCTCCTATTGGGATTGTTTAGTACATTCCCCCACCACCAACCCCACCCTCAGGTGGAACATTTGATGAAAAAAATATATTAAAGACTACAGTTTTTACACTTTTACATTTCTTTGAAGTACACGTAATACATCTTTTTAATACATTCGATTTTTTATTTTTTGTGTTTTTTTTGATCTTGGGTCCTCTAGATACTCATCCTCAACTATCCCAAACAGGACTGGTTTTAGGATTATCTCAGGCTTTCAGCAAAATGATGACAATCAAAATTATTAGCATGATTGATGCCACCGGGCTTGGAAATTGGGATATCCTTAAAACCTGAACTGTTGGGATTTTTTTTTTGGTGGTAATTTAAGCAGTGGAGGGGAGTGAAACCATATGAAGTATAACCAATTTGCTTTAGTGTGTTGTTCGGTTTAGTTGAACTGAAACATGTGTACTGACCCATCACATACAAAATTGACACTGAATGCACATGCAAATAAGCGTTAGCGTAGTAAGATTCTTTGTACCGTCGACGGAGAAGTCGGCTAAAAAACGCTTACAGGCTGCGGGCTCCGGAGCACCCTAGTTGCATCTTCTGCGATAACGCATGCCTTGGTGCATCAAAAAGGCACGTTAAAATGGCGTTGTTAGATGACTAGATACCTTATCCAGCACTGTAAAAGTACCACATTTATTAACTCTTGCTCAAAGTGATCGTCATTTAATATATATTTATTCATTCATTTGATAACCAGTGTTGCTTACTCATCACATTTGTTCATATGTTCATAGCAGCCATAAAGGCCTGTAGAATATTTAGATTTTAGTAGGTTGTGATAACTTAACACAAGCCAACATGAAAAGGACTTTTGACTGAATTAAAGAATAGTTTCTGTTGCAGTTTTGACAGTGAGTCTATAAATGGCTTTGAAAGCGTAAAACTCTTTCGTAATTTCCAAACATTCTTGATAGTCTTTATAGTTTAGTGTTAGCATTGTTATTATCTAACTGCGCGCAAAAATAAAAAAGGATGCACCAAGTTCTTTTACCGGGTTGCTACCGAATAGTTGAATTTATCATATTAATCATTGCCTTCAGGGGGAGCCAAGACGCTAAAGGTCAAAAAAAATCTCTGTCTTAAGTGGACTGGGACTTCCCTGAAATGGATAGGGAATTTTAGATTGAGTCATATGTTCAAGAAATATGGCCAAAAGATATATTATATTAATAAGAAAAAAAATACCACACATCATATCATATCTATTTGACTAACATTGGGCACTGTTTCCTAAGAACATGGATACAAAAAACAATGGCTTGAGATGGTGGTTTTAATGTGTGACCGCCAGAGTTATTTTTTCACTCTAATTCTCGCTATTGGATTTATGGAATAAAGATTGATGGTAGATATTGTTTCACTTGAGGTAAAAAGTGTCCAATTCTTTCACCATTTGGTTTTGGATGGAGGAATCATTTTTTTTCAATAGTAGATGGTACCTGGGACTTTTAGACCTCTTCTAAAGGTGGGGGTAACCAACCATCGCAACCGTCATAATTTACAGGTACTGCTCTACATATATTTATGGTTACTCATTTCCAAGACCTTTCCCATAACCCATCTCCTTGTGAGAATTTAAGCTTCATTTCCACTAGTTAGCGATAGATGTGCTTAGTTTTAAAGAAGTTTTCAAAGAAGCCCTAAATTTTGAAAGACATTTGTTGTAAAACAAAAATGTTTCCTTTCTGTCAGCCTTCGACCTTTGTAGACAATGTTCAAAAGACTAAAAAGAACAATGTATGCATATAATTTTTTGAGCAACATGTCTAAACAATTTCTTTAGAATAGCATGAAACATTACTTAATTTTAGTTATTAAACACTTGAATAATAATTGATACCTGCATGCCTTTATCTATTTATACATGCTAGGTCACAAGCACATCTCACATTGTACAAAAACTAATTAAATAAAAAACCCAATAAAATCATTCCAATATATGACGCGCAATCCCCAGTTTATTAGCGTGATCCGATTGACAACAAGGATATGTTTTATACGCTTTGGTATGGTTCTGATTCGCGGGTCACGATGTATGATATATAGTTTATGTTCTTGTATTTAAATGATTTATTGCTAACAGGACATACATTGGGACAGACACACACAAATCACCTCTCCCCCGATGGATGATCCCCTGTGGTTTTGTTTGTGGATCTCCTAGCACCCTGTCAGGGTAATTTGCCTGCGTGTGGGGTTGTTTTTGCCGCAGCGGCACATGTCCCCCCTTTGCAATCTCTTTTTTATATACTTACTGGTCGAATTATTGTGGACTCTATCAGCACCAATTATTGCGGGGTTCAGCTGTATAGATTGTGTAGTGCAGGCTATTAATACTTTACTTTGGTTTATCTATAATCAAAAGACTCAGCAGACTGGTCTGGTCACTTGGATTTGTATATGGGTATTTATAGTAAAACAGCAATCCAACAACTGGGGCAACTGCTGAACTAATAATATTGGGCGGCTTGATAATATTTAATATGGACGTGCTAAGTCTAAGTCAGTTCAGGACAAATTGTGGAGGGACTTTTTTTTTTCCAACTTTTGCCATAGTCTCAAAGAAATTATTGCCTAAGATAACAGTTGCCTGTGCGAGGTGTACATTATGACCAAGCCTGGCTCTTATATAATAAAAAAAAAAAAAAAACACAAGAGGCACACATTGCCATAGCCAGTATTAACCCACATCACATCTGTATGTAGACCCAAAAGGTTTCCAAAAACTTGCTGTCTGCGAGCAGGTTTACTGCAAATGCCTTTTTTTAACCCAGGCTTTTCTGGAAAAGCGGTGGAATGCGCAGGCTATACAGATTTATTAGGGGTCCTGTAAAATGAGATTTGAAGCCAAAAAGGTAATGTTGCTTGATTTGCATGACATTCCCGAATCCTAGCTGCCCTAGTTGGAAGTATTGTTATGTTAAGAGATCATGGCGAAAGGTGGGGATGCAGACTCGTCTTTGGTGAGACAGTAAATGTGCTAAATAAGTTTATATTTGTGATGTGCTCTATGCCTACAGTAGATGGTCTAGGGTGGTCACCTTTTTTACCCATCAGAACTTACGGTTGTAATGTGTGGGGGAAAAAAAACAAAAACATGTAGTGTCAGATAGCAAATGTGTCAGTGAAAAATCACATTGGGGTTGGCCAGCTAATTATTGTGGTTTATGACAAAAGATTTCAGTATGTAACCTCAACGTTGTGCTCCATTTTTTTTTTTTAACAAGGACAGCTTACGGCCTGCTTAGTTCATTTGCACCACCAGTTCCTCTTTCTCACAGTTGTTTGCAAGGGCTATGCTACCACAGAACCCAGAATACTTTAGTTGTGTTATCGATTTCGTTGGTGGGCTTTATATACCCTATGGCATTCGTACATATACACGCGCATTTATTCTATTTTCCTCCTTTACCCTGATTAGATGCTTGTTTTTTTCCACTCTATTTTGTTTATTCATACAAACATTTTAGCGTGCCATTTCAATCACACATGTGTGTATGTGTGTGTATGTGTGTGTATGTGTGTGTATGTGTGTGTATGTGTGTGTATGTGTGTGTATGTGTGTGTATGTGTGTGTATGTGTGTGTATGTGTGTGTATGTGTGTGTATGTGTGTGTATGTGTGTGTATGTGTGTGTATGTGTGTGTATGTGTGTGTATGTGTGTGTATGTGTGTGTATGTGTGTGTATGTGTGTGTATGTGTGTGTATGTGTGTGTATGTGTGTGTATGTGTGTGTATGTGTGTGTATGTGTATGTGTATATACATATATAAAGGACAGCATACGAAAAAGTCGGGGCAGAACCCTAAAAACCGGGACATCTGATCACCTTAGGTTAAATGGCCGCCCAAGAGAGGATGTTGCTGCTCATCGGCCTGCAGTTGGGTGGCCATTTTGTTTCCCCTGGAGGGAGATTTAACCCCACTAACTTCACTAGTATCTCAGGAACCAAGTTGGCTCCAGGGGGTCCTCAAGTTCTCAGCCTGTAAAAAAAAAAAAAAATATGGGGTGGGGGTTGCTGCTTTAAGTTTCTGGGGGTAGTCTAACTTCTGTTACTGGCATTTCTAGCAGCAATAAAGTTCCTGTCTAAGTAGTACCATGACTATTCACACTTGTGAGAAAAATACGCCTATAATGCTACAGATGTTCAGTCCGAGACTAGCAACTACTACTGAACAGACAGTAGATCTTCAAACCAACCAGTTATTAAAGATCGTGTCTATGTGCTCTTCCCTGCAACATGCTGAATTATCTATGGTACTGCTGATACAAGATAACCAACTTGCCAGACTTTTCTATGCCCGAGTGTATAACAAAGGGGTTTGTTAAGGGAGCCATTGATGTATTGATGGTACAAACAGTCATGTTAGGTTGTACAGGAAACCTTACTACGGTGCATGATACACAAAACCGACTGACATGTGGAAACCAAACCCTTCAATAGAAGTTCATGTCCAATAAATATTCTGCAAAAATAGATTGAGTACTGTATGTAAAAGTTTGTGTTTTCTCTGCATGTCTACCAAAGAACCACAACGTTCAATTTTAACCGTCTACATGTTACAAAAAGGCCGATACAAAGAAAAATTGGGGTTAAAAATAAATAAATATGTAAGTGTCACAATCTCCCTAGGACCCAAAATAGAAAGTTAAAGCAGAAGATCCACCTGCTTGTGAATAATAACCCAAGTTAGTACTGTGTTTCTAGGCACCTATCTCAATCTTTACAAGAATCTGGTCAACCATGCTTTCTAGGGTATGCAGATAAGTGGGCTAAAAATTTGTATTCTGTGTGTCTAACATATTACATCTCAGGAGACATCCAGTTGGTGATGGCTCCTACCATTTTCAGCCCATTTATTTACAAACACCAATGACTTCAATGAGTAACACTGGAGAATTAATTCATTCTCACGTTTGACTACCTCCCGGTTCGTAAATCATACTTGGTCAGGCAGGTGTCATGCCTGCTTAAATGAGCATTATTAAGGTTTGGATAGTACTGAGAAAGTGGATGGTCGGGGAGGACACAGGTGGCAGAGCAAATGGGAAGATCTGGCTGAAAATGGGTAGCATAACAGAGTTAAGAAGGTGTGGAAGGTGCATTGATCGAGCATCAGAGTCTACAGCATCCATTAAGACTCCTTAGAAAAACCATCTTCTTCATCACTGATGTGTGTTTTCTCTTCCGACACTCCACTCTCATCAATATTTTCCAGCTCATCAGCTCGTTGAATCGTCAAGTCTGCCAAGTTCACATTAGGTAGTGTATTTTGCTCTGGGTATACCCAGGGCTTGAAATCTGGGTTATGCTTCCGTTTCCATTCAGGATACTTCAGTCCAGCCTTATATATTTTCTTCATGGCCTGTAAACATTCAATAGAAATCACATGAAAAGCAGTGATATCTGTGGATACCTTGCTATTTGTTACTCTAAAATGAAAACGGCAAATAGGAAATCCTACAGCAAATGCTGAACTAGGGCACATTATTCCTATCATGCAAGCTAGAGAATACAAATGGTCTTTATCGAAATACAATGAAGTAAGTGGGTTTGTTAAGGAGAAAATACATGCACATCTCTGGGGTTACGGTCATGTTACTTAGACTAGATAATGGATTTGCAAACAACTATCCATCAGAAATGGCATCTTGCATACCTTGGGGGCCACCAATTGTGAAACTTTGTTCACCACCCACTTTGGTAACGAACCTAAAGCAAATTAAAAAAAAAAAATGTTAGGTAATCTGCAACATTGGCTCAGTGGAAATAAAGTACTGTACAGGAAGAAAAACACATTGTTGTAAACCATATTTTTTTTTAATGTTGTCTAAAACCTTTATCAACCCTATACATTAGCCAGTCATTGTAGCACAAATCCATGTTAATTGACCGTTTATCAGTTCCTACCATAAATCCATCAACCTGAAATATACATTATTAGCTCATATATCCCATTATAATATCATAGCATATAGGAGTCAGAATATTACTAGCAATAAAGTGGAGTGAAATAAAAATGAGATAAAGGTTCATTCCTTACAAGCACACACATTACTGTACATACAGTATGAGCGCTACCCTACCTAGGGGAATGTTTATCCACTACAATAGGAGGAGCAGTAAGGGTGGTCACATTGTATGTATGCGAATAGCAAATCCTTAAACAATAAAAACCCTTTGAGGAAAGTCCTTTCTAACTGGATGCTTGTTCAATTTGGACATTTTATTCAAGTACATGATATGGCTATTCTAGCAGTTCAATTTCCTCCTCTGCATTACGCACATCAACTTTAATACAGAGTAACACACTTCTACAATTTGTCACAGCCCTGACTAGACCTCGGGACTGTAGAGATGGACATAGGAGAGAAACTGGTATGAAGACTAAGAAAATCTGTATTGCTTCCATAATTCAAACCCCTAGTGCCTATTAAATATTTTGAGAATAAGTCTTCTCTATGGCACTGAAAACTTCCCTGACAAGGAGAAGAAGAATTCACAGCATATTGAATAGGCCCAGTACGAGGGAATAGAGGCATATGGATGGTTCAGATTTCAGTTTCAACATGACAAACTGTTCATAATTATCCTGCTATATTTATTGACGTACTTGCCGACTCTGTGAAGGAGGCTGTATAATTCCCCAACGTAACCCACCCCCACCCCACAAAAAAAAAAAAAAAAAAAAAGGTCACAGTCCTGTACCTTCAGATCCCATTCTTTAGACCTTGACAGATGTGAATGCATTTTGACAGGCCAAATATCAGTAATGGTTATGCTAAGAAAACAATGATTAACAGCCAGGGCTCATCAACTAGCTTTCCAAAAGGGGCCTGATCAGAAGGCCACAAGCTTACTATAATATTTAAACATTTTTGTAAGCATTTAGAACATGTTTATGTAGCCCCGAGGTAAAATTTGAATTCCTGGCCCCTCTCCGCGAGTGCCGTGAGGTAGCGGGTGCCGCCGGAGGCTGCGACGGACCCGCCGGCACTTCGTGAGGGTGGGGGCCAGTGCAGGGAGCGGTGCAGGCTGGTTGCCGGGGACGCGATCGGGCCGTCGCTAAGGCCGCGATCGCGTTGCCACCGGCTCGGCGGCTTAGGCAGAAAGCGCCGCCATTGCGCGGAGGTTCGCGCATGCGCAGTAGGGCGGAAGCGCGCGATAGGACTCCAGGGATAGGGAGAGGTCGCGCGAGAGTAGGGAAGTGTAGAGGGAGAGTGAGGCGGCCATTAGGGGTTCGCGCATGCGCAAGGGAAGCGCGCACGCGGCCCCAATGCTTTAGGCAGCCCCTGGGAACTACAATTCCCAGGAAGCTTAGGGAGACAGGCACCAGGTGCCCCAGAGGAGCCAATAGGGCTGGAGGAAGCTCAGCCCGGGAATATAGATACATTTCCCGGGCTTTGCAACAGTCAGTCAGGGCAGAGCAGAGGAAGGAGTAGGAAGGGTGCAAGGAGCGCGTGGCTCCTGCATCAGGTAAGGGTTCTCCCTAGATCCCCAGGCAGGCCCCAATTCCCGGGTAAGGGCAGGGGGTAACTGAAGAGGGACGGCCTTAGCTAGGGAGGTGACCCTTGAGTGTGGAAGGTGCTGGTTTGGCAGGGCCACAGCGGAGAGAGCTGTGGGCACTGTCAAAGAGGCACAGTGTGCTAGCAGTGTATGTGCTGCGGGATCCAGGTGGCTGTGTGTGATTGCAGCTGTCTGTGTGTGTGTCAGAGCAGGTGCTTTGGGAGTAGCTAGTTAATAGCTAGTTGTCAGTTACAGATAGGACGGGGTAGCTAGGGGAAGGGGGGGCAGGTTATTGTTCACAGGCTCTAGGAGCTTTCCCCAAACCATCCCAGGTTGCGGTTCTTCAGGGACAGGCCCTAGGTTAGGGTTGCTGTCACTCTCGTAGTAGTTAGTGATAGGAAGGCGGTTGCTGTGCCCGTGCGACGGTGGTGTTGCCGTGATTCGGTTGGAGTTTCCGGGAAGCGGTGGGACCCTCGTTGGGGTTCCCGGCGGAAGACCTGAATAAGGACCAGACGGACGTCTGACCCTTTGAGAAGTGGTTGCGGTCCCGAGCATCGGAGTGCTCGGAAGGTATCTCAAGTATTCTAAGTGCACCAACTGGGCCCTAGCTTAACATAGTGACTGCGCAGTCACCCACGACCTTTCGTAGGAGTACGAGACATTGGGTGTGGGGGTGATCACAGGACACTGGGTGGGGAGCACCAGACATTGGGCTGAGGGGATGCGGATAGAGCATCGGGTTACGTTATGTTATGCAATGTGTTATGGTATGTGATATGTGTTCTTTAGTAAAGCGTTAGTATTGTTTTATCTACGTGTGTTATGGTATTTCTTACTCAGGGCTATCTTTCCTAACGGGGGATCCTGGGTAAGTGGAGGCGCTGCACCAGGTATGGTAAGGGTTTCCCCAGGCTCCCAGCTAGCGGAGGCTCAGATCTCCTGGAGCCACAGGTGTGATATGGTACCAGTAGTTCTTTTGTGTAGGAGGGTTCACAAAAAGGGCTACATTTACATATACATTTATAATAACTAAAAATGCAAGTGAGTTTCAGTATTAAAAACTATACTTGTAATTTCAGATCAGTTGCTTAAAAATCCAAAGGAAGAGAAAGTCCAAGGTCCACATCAATATCCTTCACTGCAAGTTGAGGAGCCCTGACGTACAGGTTAAGGCCTCGGTCCCAGTGTCTACTGCTGCGCTTGCTATGGTATACGCTGCAGGAATAAATTCCGCCCCTCAATGGGGCTGGTCCCAGTAGCTGCCTCTACGATCGCTACACGCGCGCAATGTGCTACCAGATTTTCTGCCGACAAGAATTTTGAGTTTTCTTGTAGCGACGAAGCGCTGGCCACATCACAGCGGTGGTTCAGCCAATGAGGGCGAACCAGCCACGTGACATCATGGTCGCGCCCCCGCCCCCCCGTCAGATCTCCTCTTCCCCTGCAGCTGACCCACAGATCGCAGCTTTCACTCGTGCACGTGCAGCCAAGACACCAGGCGCGCGTGCAGTAGTGAGGACTGGGGCCATAGCCTTAAGACCTTAAAGCTTCAACTGTAACCCTTTGATGGTGACAGCTGCAGCTATACCATAAATCAGACTGACTTAATTGTATAGGGTAGATTAATCAAGCTCTGATGTGGGGTATCACACCACGATCCATTATGAAGTGCCCTTCACTTAAAAGGTAGTCAACGTTGGATCGGGTGGGAAACCCTGCAACGGAGCTTGATGAATCATGGTGTACTTTAAACTTAATTGCTGCCCCCCTTGAGGCTTTCCATCATATTCCATGTTTTTATACAAAACTGGAAGGTGCTTTTGCAAGCAATTAATCCCTTCTCAATTACATAAAGAATATAACTAAAATGACATAAAAAAAAAAATCATAGGTTTACAGGAATATATGTTGGAGGACCAAACGCTCATTAAGATTGTAATTTCATGTCCTTACTCAAACTTTTTGTATCGAAAAGTACAGTAGTCATACAGAAAACAAAACAAAACAAAAAACCACACTGATCTGCAACAATTGTTTGTTACCCCTTTTAGTCTTACTGTACATTTGTGCTCTCTGGCTAGTTAGATCACTGCAGAGCACTGGCATGATAGAACACCTACTGTATCAAATCATTACAGAAAAGTAAATACACACAAAAAAATACCCTGATATCTTACCTTTGGGATCCACTTGGGTTAGGTAGTAAAGTACACAGCTACTGGATCCATTGGCTTTAATCAGATATCCTGTCTGCAAGGAAACTGCCCTCACACAGTCTTTGCGAGCAGGGTGCTTCTACAAAAAGTATAGGATATCATCATGTTGCAGGGCAGTTGCAACACTCGTTAACAAAACCACTTACTGTAACTTTCCCATGGTCATTTGTTAGGCAAGTACCCAATCTTCAAATGTAATACTTAGAGCACAGTTATGACATCCATTGGGCAATACACTGGTGGTCCTTTGTGAAGTCCAGTGGACACCCTTATATTTTTGATTGGATACAATCTCCCATAGAAACATTGTTCTCATGGAGTCATCAATGGAATTGGAAGATTCAAATGCAAGTCATGACTATGCAATCTCTACAGAAGTGATCCTATAGTCTAATGGTTTCAAACCTTTTTGGGGTTAAGGAACCCTATATTTATATTCTGAAATTCTGAGGAACCCCAAACCTTCTCCAACAGCGCGTCAGAGATCTGATACATTGTAAGCAACCCCTCTAATAGCGAGTCCAAGATCAGATGCATTATTCAACTTTCTGCATTTGATACAATTCTCAAAATGACCTGAAAATTGCGAGGAACCCAAGGCTTCCTAGGATCCCCTGTTGGGGAAAAAACAAAAAACTTGCTATAGTCGGTGCTGCATACCCTCTGACTTTGCAAAGGGATAAAAAAAGGTTAATGCATTCGCACTCCATGGAGAGAGAGTTTGCAATGTTGTCAACTTAACTCCATGCCATCACGGGATTCTAGTAGAGCTCACTAAAATGCAATAGTATTGTCTACAAGAATGCTATGCGCATCTGTGACTACAGTTTGAGATTTTTACCCACTCCACATTTTCAGAGACACTTATTTCCTCCTATGGGAAGTCATTTCCCCCCACCCCACCCTCAGAGGTGAACATTTGATTGACAAAATATATTTAAAGACACAGTTTTACACTTCTTACATTTATATTTGAAGTCACTAATACATCTTTTTAATACATTCTATTTTTCTTTTTGGTTGATGTCCCAGCTACAGTCCTCAACTACCCCAAACAGGACTGGTTTTAAGGATATCCCGGCTTCAGCACAAGTGACAATCAAAATTATTGAGCCACTGATTGAGCCACCTGTGCTGAAACTGGGATATCCTTAAAACCTGACCTGTTGGGAGGTACTTAAGCAGTGGATGTAGGAAACCACTGAGTATACCCAATTGCAGTGTTTGTTTTCGGTTTAGTGAACTGAAAATGTGTTACTGCCACATCACATACAAAAATGACACTGAATGCACATGCAAATACAGCTGTAGCGAGAGTTACCGTCGCCGGAGACGCGGCTAAAAACGCTTAAGGCTGCGGCTCCGGAGCCCATGTTGCACTTCTGCGATAAGCCTGTGGTGCACATACAATGACGTAATAATGGCTGCGTTAGTGACTAGAACCCTTACAGCACTTTAAGTACCAATTATAAACTCTTGCTCACATGATCTTCACATATATTCTCATTCATTTGAACCTATTGGTTTCTTACTCATTCACATTTCAAAGTTCTAGCAGCCATAAAGGTCCTGTAGAATTTTAGATTTTAGTAGGTTGTGATAACTTACACAAGCCAACATGAAAATGCTTTATAGATTAAAGAATAGCGTGCAGTTTTCAGAGTCTATAAAGGCTTTGAAAGCGCTAAACTGCTTTCTTAATTTCCAAACATTCTTTGATATAGTAGTGTCAGATTGTTAAATAATGCGCGCACACATAAAAAGGATGCACAAGTCTTACCGGGTGCTTTACCGAATAGTTGATTATCATATAATCATTGCCCAGGGGGAGCCAAGACCGCAAGGTCACAAAATCTCTGTTCTTAAGTGGACTGGGGCACTTCCCTGAAATGGAGGGAGAGAGAGAATGTTCAAGAACATGGCCAAAGCTATATATATTAATAAAAAAAAAAACACACACAATATCTAGACTCACATGGCACTGTAAGAACACTGGATACAAAACAATGCTTGATGGTGGTTAATGGTACCGCAGAGTTATTTTTTAACCTCTAATCTAGCATCTGGATTTAGGAATAAAGAGGAGAGATAT
Organism: Ascaphus truei; assembly: GCA_036426205.1. Classification (NCBI taxonomy): domain Eukaryota; kingdom Metazoa; phylum Chordata; class Amphibia; order Anura; family Ascaphidae; genus Ascaphus; species Ascaphus truei. The sequence goes on along the minus strand of CM071571.1, from coordinate 32,319,299 downwards.
TGATTCACTTGAGGAAAAAGTGTCACTCTTCCACCACTTGGTTCTGATGGAGGAACATTTTTTTTCAATAGTAGGTCACCAGGACTTTAGCCCCTCTTCTAAAGGTGGAACCAACCCACTGCACACCGTCCTATAATAAGGACGCTCTACAAATGGTTACTCATTCCAAGACCTTTCCCATAACCATCTCCTTTGAGATAAAGCTTCATTCCACAGTAGCGATAGATAGGCTATTTTAAAGAAGTTTCAAAGAGCCAAAATTTTGAAGACATTGTTTGTAAAACAAAATTGTCCGTTCTGTCAGCCTTTTCGACTTTTAGACAAATGTTCAAAGACTAAAAAGAACAATGTAGTGCATAATTTTTCTGAGCAACCAGCTAAACATTTTCTTTTAAAAGCAGAATTACATTACTTAATTTTATTTAAACACGACTAAAATTGATACTGCACTGCATATTTATCTATATACATGCAGGTCACCAAGCACCACCATTGTACAAAAACTAATTAAAAAAAAACCCAAAAACATCCCAATATACAGCGCAACCCCATTATAGCGTGATCCGATACAACACGGATCTGCTTATAACGCGGTCTGTGCGCGGGTCACGATTTAGATATATATTTTTATTTTCATTTTTTATTAAATGCTTTATTGCTAACGGACATACATGGAGACAGACACACACAAGCACCCTCTCCCCCGATGGCTGACCCGTGGTGTTGGATCTCCAGCACCCTGCTCCGGGTAAGTCCTGCGTGGGGGTGCCGCAGCGGCCATTTCCCCCCTGCAATCCCTTTTATAACACGGTCGCATTATGTGGACTCCAAGCACCACATTATTGCGGGGTTCAGCTGTAGATAGTGTAGTGCCAGCTCTTAATCTTTACTTTGGTTTATCCAACAAAAGACTCAGCAGACTGGCACTTGATGTAAGTGCATTAAGAACAGCAAAACTGGGCAACTGCTGAAATAATAATTTTGGGCTGTAAATATTTAAATTGGAGATGCTAAGTCAGTTCAGGACAAATTTGTGAGACTTTAACTGCCAAGTCTCAAATAAATTATGCTTACATAACAGTTGCCTGTGTAGGTCGTACATTATGACAAGCCTGGCTTAAAAAAAAAAAAAAAAAAAAAACACAAGTAGGCACAAATTGCATAGCCAGTATAACCCACATCACACTGATGAGACCCAAAAGGTCAAAACTGCTGTCTGCGAGCAGGTTTACTGGCAATGCACTTTTTTAACCCAGGCTTTTCTGGAAAAGCGGTGTAATGCGGCAGGCATAAGCTTATAGGGGTCCATGTTAAAATGGATTTGAAGCAAAAAGGTTACTGTGCTGATTTGCATGCCATTTCCCAGAATCCCTAGCTGCAGTGGAAGTATTGTATGTTAAGAGATCATGGCGAAAGGTGGGGATGCAGACCAGTCTGTGACGTACAGTAAATGTGCTCACAAATTATATTTGTATTTGCTCTATGCTACAGTATATGGTCTAGGGTTGTCACCTTTTTACCCATCATAACTTATTTAATGTGTGGGGGAAAAAACAACAACATTTAGTGCAGAAGCAACTGGCAGTGAAAAGTCACACCATTGGGGTTGCAGCCTATTGGTTAACAAATAGATTCAGTATTAACCTCAACGTTGTGCTACATTTTTTTTTTTTTAACAAGGACAGTTACGGCCTGCTTGTTCCATTTGCACCACCAGTTCCTCTTTCCACAGGTTGTGCAATGGCCTGCTACCACAGAACCCAGAATACTTATTTGTTTACGATGTATGGGTATATCTATGGCATCTCACATAAGCGCATTTATTTATCCTCTTTACCCTGCATATGCTGTTTTTTACTCATAGTATCTATAAACATTTTCAGGACAACACACACACGTGTAATTAAATTTACGTCAATAAATATAAAGAGGAGGTAGATAAGATTAGACTCACAAACATGCAATTAAAAATAAATAAATCGCCTTATAGAAAATCAGGGTCTGTAATGTTACCAGCCGGTGATTCCTGGAGAATGAAAGGGTGCGTCACTGAAGATGTTATATTCGCTTCTGCTGTATTGGAACTTTAGGTGAACTCCATGTGCCTGCGTTCCATCAGTGGAACTGCACCATATACGGCATGCACACTGCCTAGTTCTCTGCAGTTGGTACCAGCTCCTCAAATGACATCACTCACATGTAAACAACTTGAGCCAAGTTCTGGTAACTACAACCGTACGTGTTCTGTTGCAACTTCAGCGACTCACCCTTTCATACTCCAAGAATCACCGGCTGGTAACAGTACTAACCCGGATTCTTTAGAAGGTGATTTTTAACCATGTTTGTGAATGCAATCTTATCTACCGCTTTTTAGATTTGTTGAAGTGCATTACACTGTGGAGTGCGTGCTTGTGTTTTTTGTAGATTACCATGGGTATTTGGTTTATCCAATAAGAAGCTGCCATTCCTCCATTTTGACTACTCTAAAATATTGGACTTGTCTATGGACTATCAGTTGCAATATATCTTGCAAGTTTGATAGGGAATCATATCCTTTTATGTTTTTGATATTCAATGTACTATATTATTGAGAACATCCATATACAGTATATATTTTCTATACACTTGTGCATGTAAATTAATTTGTTTACAATTACATGCGATAAATCGCATGTAAATACAAACTAATAATGTTAGTAGCTAATATAATGCGTGTTACACACTATATTGGCTACCAATATTAGTTGTCACACACCCCACCCTCCCCCCCAGTGATAAAGATCCTTACAGGAGTAGTATCCCACATCTGCATTGACGGTCAGTCTTCCTATGTCATAGGTCTCAATCATGTTAGAATCCCATTTCCTGCGATAGCTTGTATCATGAAGAACATCATAGAGTGTTTCAGCAGACACATCTTTGCAGATAATACGCATCTGAAAAAGACCGTGAGAGGACAATGGAGGTTAGGTTGGCAAGGAAAAATCAATACTAGTTTAGATCTTTATATTTGGAGGTCTCGACCAATAAAGGGTTCAATCCATTATGTTTTTTTTACCAGTCCAGTATTTTTCTATGCAATCAATTTGTTGTACATATAATCTTGCTTAGAGCAACAGCTCAAATCATCAAGTTCACTATGGGCACAAAACAAACCTGAAAATCCATCCTTCACATGACAACAACAAACCGATTTAACATGAGTTGGGAAGATAAACATGGAAACCATGGCATTTATACATTTTACATACAGTATGCACACAACTTAATTTCTCATGTTTGGTTATATTAACTCTAGTTTAGAAGGATGATTAAATTAAATATTAGGGCCAAAACTATTTCACCCTAAGGGTTTAAACAGGCACAGGTCTTTCCAGTTGCTTTCTACAGGGAATATCAATGTATCTACAGTATATGATGTTGGCATTTAATGTATTTCTCTTAGCAATTCTAACTGCTTGCACCCATTTAGCAAACTCTTTGTATACATTCAAAATGTCAGTTCCTTAGTAAGCAAAAATCACTATCTACTGAATTATTTTTGCCTTAAATGTAAATATAGTAAATGTTAACACTTTACTAATATGCATGTAGCTGCTAGGCGGATTTGAAATGTTATTAAAACATAAGAGGATTCCAAAACAAACACACACCGCTGACAGTGTACGCAGCGACCTGCATAGAAATGTGCCAATGCAATGAGCCCCTGCCCCATTTTGTGTACACAACAACATTCTAGTTCCTGAGGCACAGAGGTAAAGTGACTTGCCCAAGGTCATAAGGAGCTGGCAGAGAGATTTAAAACAGGATCCTCTGATTCAAAGTGGTCCCTTGTTTTTCAAAGTCAGTACCTTCATGCACCGAGCTAAGCCTTCAGCCCAGACTGAGTGACAAAAGGTTGATTGTAGGAGGGCAAGGGGGGTGAAATGGCTAAATATGTTAAAAAACAGCCATTGCAGTGAATTAGTTGAGAGTCATGCAGTAAGAGAAAGACATTTTCCAACATGTAAATATGCTTTGCATAATAAAAAGTCTCCAGGATACATAATGTGCCACATATTTGACAAACACGACTGAAGATCTTACAGTGTGGCAAAAAAGGCAGAGATATTGAAAAACAACTGACATTTTAAGCAACAACTGTACTGATCTACTCTAGATACACACACACACACACACACACACACACACACTTCCCAGAGTCCCTTGCTGCAGTGGAAGCACTGTGTGCTGGGGGATAATGGTGAAAGGCAGGGTTGCAGACCTGTCTAAGATATGCAAATGAGCATACAGTCATATTTCGATTTACTATATGCTTTACTGTGGAGGGGTTTTGTCACTTTTGTTTACCCACCATAACTTAACAGAGTGTGTAATACACACACACACACACACACACACACACACACACACACACACACATCCAAGAGAGATTCCGATCTGATGATATTTACTCAAGAACTTATATGTATCCAAATGTCAAACAACATATAAAGCAGTTTAAAGCTGCAGTTCAGGCAATATCCTGCATGTGTGTTTTTTTTAATAAATCAGTTCTGTAGTAAGAAAAAATACTTGTAGCATTTTCTGTTTTTAAAAAAACAACTTTGAAAGACCAATTTTCTTGTATTCTATTTTAACAACCATTTACTAAGGCACTGCCCCTTCATGTCCTGTCACAAGCCCTGGCACACCCCTTTGTCAGCCCTGCCCTCCCTCTTGCACATGTCAGTGCAGGAGTGATCATGAATATTCATGAGCTTCCACTGAGTGACAGAAGCACAGGAAAAACATATCCCATATCTAAAAGGTGTTGCCAAATTTCGCCTATCAAATCATGGAGAACGAATTGACTGGCAGCTATACAGTTCTTTAGGTAATTAGAGATTGCCCATATGAAACTATTGAATTAAAAAAAAATAATTAAAAAAAAAAAAAAAAGACTGAACTGCAGCTTTAAGAATAGGGTGAATAATGCCACTCATTGTAATACTGTTATGAGCGACAGTGTAATAATTTAACAGGAACTTAACTGATAAATTGTCATGCAAATTTCTGTTAAACGATGGCCTGGTGTTTAAAAAGTAACCTCTGGAGATGCCATAATCAAGTAATGATCCAAATCATATCTTATTCGGTCAAAAAAAAAAGTCCAGAGTATACTGCAGCGCACAAGACTTTAAATAAGGGCTCGTACCCATAGAGTTCCCTGAACACCAATATCCATTAAGCACCATTCCACTGTATTGTCATTACCATATGAGTCTAGGTTTCCCATAATCTTTAAAAAAAAAAAAAAAAAACACCACGTGCTAGTACACAACATAAGTTGTGGTTTATAAATTTGACCAATTAAGCAGTAGAAGGGCGAGTGACTGTCTAAATGAGACTGACCATTGGTTAAATTTCTTTTGGGGAAAATGTGCATTCCATGTGAGTAGCCAGGCTAGTTTCCTTGGCTACTGTCAGTAAGTCCTGGTAAGAGCAGGCCTGCCAGGAGTTATCATGGGTTTTCCCCACTCGCAGTCGATTCTTGAGTGACAGGGGAGGCGGTAGGACTAGGCCAGTGTCCAATTACCTGATACCCACTTCCCTGGTACTTAAGGAGCTGCACTGCTAAATTTAGTCAGTGCCTCTACCTCATTGAGACAGGCTGCCCATAACAATTGTGCAGGGCTCTGCCAATCTGTATTCCCTACCCTAGGGGAGTGGATGGGAGACTATACCCCTTACTCCACCAGAGAGTAAGGGAAGAGCAAGGACTGCTTCAGGGCCCCTTGGCCTGGAGTGGAGGTCCAGGGTACACCCTGAGGTGAAGTCCCACGAAGTGAAGTATACTGTTCCATCTGCCAGTGTACTAAATAAAATTATCCTGTTCAAAGATATCTTCCTGCCTGAGACTACAATCAGGGGGAGGGGAAATAAGTTCTTCTGCAGGGATTGTCCCCACATCCCTGGGGCCTGCAAGAGATGGAGGTGCCATCACCGTGAGAAAGAATCAGTTACTACCCCACAAGCCAGTCCTGTTCTCCTCCACACCACCGCAGGATGCTCAGATCTACTGTAAGCCAGCAGGTATGCAGCACACCACACCGTGTAATGGCAAAATCTCCCGGGGGGGGGGGGGGGAGGGAGAGAAATACCATTACATATGTAAAGGGTGTCCCGAAGTGGTATTACCTACAGAATTAAGTTTGTGGAGGTTTATGAAGACCCAGTCTGGAAATTCTCAAGATCACAATTAGTTGAAGAACACTACCGTATCACAATAAAAAGGAGGACTTGCAGGTCTTTGGTACAAACCAAGGTACAGTAATGTGCAGATTTACACTCCGCAGTTTCAGCCGGGTTTCCATGGTTCCATTCAAGAAGTCCTTCGCGGCTTCTGCTGACATGAAGATCATAAAGCCATTTTACAAGAACACGTTTAGCTACTTACTTGGGATCCAGATACATGCATTTTCTCTCTTGTTTGTGTACGGCTAAACATAGAATTGAACACCCTCCTCATTGAAAGATCCGTGGAGATGCATGGAAAGATTAAAAGGCGTTTCCCTTGATATTATATTGCTTCACGTTTCCCGTTAACTTCCAGCACAACATTCTTTTAGAACTCCGGTATTTTCATGAATTACTGCGCAGGTCTCTTGCATTCGCCAGGAGAGTCCACTTCTGGATCAACTCGATGGATTCATTTAATTCCTTACACGGACTACTAAAGGGGTTCAACTACTCAATTTGGGAATTCCCTTCTCCCTGTAGCAGAGGATGGGAGCGACTAATCCCATTATCTAACAAGTTCCTTTTCTAGTTTCAGGTCAGTAAGTCAAGTTCTGTTCTAGGGCTTTGTTTTAGTAATTAAAATAGTTTATAGATGTTTTAAGATTTAGAAAGTAAATAAGGGGGCCAGAGCATAATGAAGGGGTCATCATCTCAACTGAAGAGGTGTGATCCTAGACCAATCCTGTTCTGGTATAGCCCCCTAAGCAAACTATCCCCTGAAGTTCAGTAGAATTGTGCAAAAGTAGTCGTCTTGGCACTCAAGTTCTGGATCTTATAATTGTATTATATAATGATACTATTCATTTCTAGAGACACAGAGAAGCAAAGGATATGATTCCATAAAATGTACACAATTGTGAGGATTCACCATTCTGGCGGTTCTGTCCCCTTAACCCTCACATGTCCGTCAGGATCCAGTGGCACTCAAGGAGGGCATCTCAGCAGTGGTACTCATGCACGGCGCGCGGGCTCCATCTGTCTATGCGGTTCCCGTGTCCAGGGTGCACTCTCCTACCTGCAGCATTGACGCGCACGCTCCCCGGCGGTCTGCGGCCTCCGTCTCCCGGCCCGCCCCCTGACAGTCTGTCCCCTTTCTGCCCCGATCCCTGTCCCCCTTCTGCCCCGATCCATGTCTCCTGTGTGTGTGTCTGTGTCTGTGTGTGCGTGTGCGCATGTGTATGCATGTGTGTGTGTGTGTGCCTTTGTGCGTGTGTGTGTGTGTGTATATGCATGTGTGTGTGTGTGTGTGTGTGTGTGTGTGTGTGTGTGTATGTGTATGTGCATGTGTATATGCATGTGTATTATATAATACACACCACACACACACACACACACACACACACACACACACACACACACACACACACACACGTTCCCCAGTGACACACAAACACACAGACCACTTCAAAGTGACACACACACACTGACAGCTACCAAGTGATACACACAAACACAGTGATACCCGCATCCCAAGCGCTTGCTGTCTCTTCTGTCAGGACAGCAAAAAGCTCCTGGTAGAGCGAGCGGCAGCAAGCGAGAGCGAGCAGCAGCACCTAAGCACTTACTATGTCCCAGGCCTAACCCTGACCCGGCTTGCAAGACTATCCTACACTCTAGACGCGCAATCCCAGTTGTGGTCGGCGTTCCTTATCAATACCTGCCTCAGCCTTGCGGTCGCGCCTCGTTTGTGGTGAGCTACGCGTTACAACAATATGAACCAGTGACCAATCTCAGAAGTTGTCTTAAATAGGGACAATTGTTTCCTTAAGGTAGTGGGAATAGTCCACCTCTCATAGCCTCATTGGGACAATCCTCACACAGCATATAAAGTACTCACTATTTTTCTCCGTGATCTGTGTATAGCGTGCAGCTGTTTGTTGAGTCCAGAGATGTCCAAAAAGCAGTGATACAGCGCAACAGCCAGAGAGCAGGGTACAAATAATAAAAAATCCATTTATTAATGTAACAGAGTAAAAAAAAAAAAAAAACCAGGGCAGAGCTCTCCTACGCGTTTTGTGCGTGATCACACTTTATCAAGGTAATAGATTATGCAGAATGGAGGATGAGGAGGTGCGGTCAATATCCCAGCATTCAGAGCTGCTGCATGACTACAGAAAAGGACCATGCAATGTCCATTTATATTGCATGATAAACACCTGGAAAGCAATTTTTTTTTAAAAAGGGCATTGTAGTTTGTAAATTTCACAACCCCAGAAATTCCCATGACAAGTGTATGAAAGTTACCAAGTCCTGTTTCTCTCCCCCCACCCCTCCCGCCCACATCTACTGTATGTCACCATGCAGGGCCGGCTGGGTATTCCGCAGGGCTCAATGCTATGGGATAGGAAGGAAGGAATCCGGCGCTACAGCCTGTCACAAACTCCAGGGCACTTCCGGGTTAGAACAAAAACTTTATTGGACCTAACGAACACACAGCTACAACACAGTCTCCCCAAGACGAAGCGCTGTTTCGAGCGTGAAACGCATTGAGGGGGAGACTGTGTTGTAGCTGTGTGTTCGTGAGGTCCAATAAAGTTTTTGTTCTAACCCGGAAGTGCCCTGGAGTTTGTGACAGGCTGGAGCACCGGATTCCTTCCTTCCTATGCCATTTCTTCACAAGGCTGCACGCCCAGATATCGGAGATCAGAGGAGAGCAGGACCAGGTTTATGAGCCTACATAGGTAAGGTTTTTTCCTTCCCGGCTTTGACTTTATTCTGGTCCGTGTATACTCTCCAGCTCCACTCTATGTGACACTCACTGACACCCTAGGGTGCCTCTACTAAACTGCCTGAGCGCAGGACAGATTTTTTCACCTCAAAGCTATGGGGCCTCTTCCCTGGTCTGGTATAACAGAACCATGGCAACACATCACCATTTGACGTCACGGCGCCATGATGGGACCCTGGAGGAGATGTTGCCGGACCAGGTAAGATTCATAGAGGCCCTGCGCTGTCCATCGACAATCATTTTAATTTTTGTGGGGAAGAGCGCGGGGCCTCTGTAAGCTCGGGGCTTGGTTCCAAAGCACCGACAGCCCGGCCATCAAGCATGCCATGTATATGTACCTTTACAAATCTCACACCATAAGAACACATAAGAACACATAAGAACACACCCCGGTGAGAGGTGACCCTGCATTAGCTGGATAGTGCATATAATGCGGGTAGATGGAAGATGTTCATAATATCACAGGCTATGTTATTAGTATGGGTGAATGCTAGTACAATGGTATGTCTGAATGCTAATAAAATCATGAGTGGTAGTCAATGCCATATTGCTTGTGTGGTTTCCATAGTTACACAGTAGATGAGGTTGAAAAAAGACTTCCGTCCATCAAGTTCAACCTATGCTAAATTTAGACAACAGATACGTTATCCTATATCTATACTTATTGATCCAGAGGAAGGCAAACAAAAAACCCCATTAAGGGGAAAAATTAATTCCTTCCTGACTCCAAGAATTGGCAATCGGATTAATCCCTGGATCAACATCCTTCCCATTTATACTTATTTGGTATATCCCGGTATACCTTTCCCATCTAAAAAGATGTCCAACCTTTTTTTGAACAAATCTATTGTATCTGCCATCACAGTTTCCATGGGTAATGAATTCCACAATTTAACTGTCCTTACTGTAAATAACCCTTTCCTTTGTTACTGGTGAAATTTCCTTTCCTCCAACCTTAAGAGATGGCCCGAGTCCTTTGTACTGCCCGTGGGATGAATAGTTCTTTTGAAAGCTCCTTGTATTGTCCCTGAATATATTTGTATATAGTTATCATATCCCCTCTTAGACGCCTCTTTTCTAATGTAAATACATCTAATTTAACTAGCCTCTCCTCATAAGTTAGAATGTCCATCCCCTTTATTAATTTGGTGGCTCTTCTCTGCACTCTCTAGTTCCATAATGTATTTTCTTAGGATTGGTGCCCAAAATTGTACTCCATATTCAAGGTGTGGTCTTACTAATGCTTTGTAAAGGGGCATAATTATGTTTACTTCCCTTCCATCCATTGCCCGTTTGATGCAAGATAAGATCTTGTTTGCCTTTGCAGCTACTGCATGACATTGGGCACAATTGCTAAGCCTGCTGTCTACAAGCACTCCTAAATCCTTCTCTATCAAGGATTCCCCCAATATATCTCCATTTAATTTGTAAGTCGCCTTTTTATTCTTGTATCCCAAATGCATAACCTTACATTTATCTGTATTAAACCTCATCTGCCATTTACCTGCCCACGTTTCCAGTCTCTCCAAGTCCTTCTGAAGAGAAATTACATCCTGCTCTGATTCTATTACCTTACACAATTTAGTATCAGCAAAGATGGAGACTTTGCTCTCGATCCCAAACTCAAGGTCATTAATAAACAAGTTAAAAAGCAGGGGTCCCAGTACCGATCCCTGAGGTAATCCACTCACGACTTTAGCCCAACCTGAAAAAGTTCCATTTATGACAACCCTCTGTTGCCTGTCCTTTAACCAGTTTTCAATCCAGGTGCATATATTATTACTGAGTCCAACTTTCTTTATTTTGTACACCAACCTCTTGTGTGAAACCGTATCAAAAGCCTTTGCAAAATCTAAGTAGACCACATCAACTGCATTACCCTGGTCTAAATTCCTACTTGCCTCCTTAAAGAAACAAATAAGGTTAGTTTGGCAAGATCTATCCTTCATAAATCCATGCTGACTATTACTAATAATTTTGTTTTCCATTAGGTATTCCTCAATATTATCCCGTATTAAACCTTCAAGTAGTTTCCCTACTATTGAATTCAGGCTTACAGGTCTGTAATTTCCCGGTTGTGATCTAGCTCCCTTTTTAAATATAGGCACCACATCTGCTTTACGCCAATCTTGTGGTACTGAGCCTGTGAAAATGGAGTCCTTGAATATTAAATATAATGGTTTTGCTATAACTGAGCTTAACGCCTTGAGAACTCTTGGATGTATGCCATCGGGGCCAGGTACCTTATTTACTTAAATTTTTTCAAGTCGCTTATGAACTTCTTCCTCAGTTCACCAATTATTCATTAATATGGAGGTTGTGGCTTCCTCCTGCGGCACTACTATTGAACTTGATTCTTCCCTGGTAAACACAGAGGCAAAGAATTTGTTTAATACCTCAGCTTTTTCCTTATCTCCAATAATCTGCCTACCCATCTCACACTGAAAGGCTCCTATATTTCTTTTCTCATTTATTTGTTATTATGGTACTTAAAGAACTTTTTAGGGTTGACCTTACTTTCTATTGCAATTCTTTTTTCATTATCCTTTTTGCTAATTTGATTGCCCTTTTGCAATTTTTGTTACATTCCTTATAATTCTGATACGATGTCTCTGTCCCTTCTGACTTAAAGAATCTAAACGCTTTCCTCTTCTTGTCCATTTCCTCCCCTACCTGTTTATTTAGCCACATTGGTTTTGACTTATTTCTTTTATACTTATTACCCACTTATTACTTCCAAATTTCTTGTATTATTAATGTTTCAACTCAGCAGTTTGTCAGTAGAATGTTCAAAGCCCTATTATACAGTCTATCTTCTGTTGCTATTACCCTGAAGTACTGAACCTTTAACAACTTAGGAGCGGCTGGTTAACTAATTGCATACTGTGTGGGCAGTGGGCATTATTCACTAAACTGCCAAATCGGGGCACTATCACATGGAAACGCCTATTGACTTGAACCTACAAATGTGCAAGTATAGTCAGTTACTTTAGGTTTGCTTTATATTTGCCAAATGTATAGGTAACTGATGTGCTAAATATTTGAATGTACAGTATATTAAAATCCTATTTGATAAATATATACATTGCAGATAGCAGGACTAGCATGCCCCATGCCGGTCACAATTACTGTTGTCCAAATAAGGCAGAGACTGTAAAAGACACAGAAGTAAACCTACCTGTCTGGCATGCCTCCAACTAAGCGTAGCCATATTACATTACTACAGATCTTTTCTAAGGCCATTACATTCTGTGCACAGCAATAAGCAACATTTCCATGTCGTGTTGTAAAATGAAAAAAACAGCCCATTATAAAAAAGAAAAAAAAAAAAGAAAGAAAAATCAGACCAGTGACCCATTGGGTCATAAGCAGGTCAGATTTCCATTCCAATCATCTCTCCATGTGCCTTCAGCACAACAAGAATTGTCCGATCCTGTTCAGCAGTAATTGGAGACCGGTCCCTCATCTAGTAACTCATACTCATGCATGGTATCAGTTCAGAGATCAGGTGCATTATTCATGTAACCCACTCCCACCTCTGTCTGTATCCCTCTGTGCAGGAAGTGACAGCTTGCGCAATGAGTGGAATGTCACCGGTTCTTCTTTAGGACCACTTGAATATTTGATAAGCTATGGGCTCTGATGATATGTAATTAGAGACGTGCCCTTTATTTTGCCTGCGTCTCCTTTGTTTTGATTATTTTGCACTTTTATTAATGCAGCAGTTTAATCTCAGTGGGTGACCAGCTATGGAAACAGCTTGAATATCAGATGCCTGTAGAGTTCTTTGAGCATATATTACAGTCTTCCTGAGACCACTGCTTGCCCCATGGAAGGAAAGCCTTCATGTTTCTCTGTGTATACAGGGTAGGTCACTACAGGGAGGGAAATAAAAAGCGCAGTAAAGGGGCTAAATCCCCTTCTGAAAGCATTCCTGTATACGTGAAGAAAGGAGTAGAGTAGGCAAGCAGAACTTAAGTTTGTTGAGAGCGTACACAGAAGTTTACAAGTAAAATTAATCTTGGTCAATAGAATTTACAAATTAATGGCCTAGCATTGTGATGCTACTGGATTCCAGCTTTTAATGTGTTGCACTATTGCACTGTAAAATCAGATATTGCCAGTTCAAACAGCCAAGAGTGCATCATCATCATGTTTCACACTGATCTCCCAAACCTACCCCTCTCCAACATAATGTAGTATATAAAATTGCAAGTCTCAAGATTCTGGATATGAAACAACACTTGATATTTTTCAAATTAACTTTTAAAGTGAGTCGTTATCGATCCCTGAAGGCATTCACTTTAATCCAGTTAGAAGTTGCATTCCTATACCCTTTTCCAGAGACTTTCCCTCGCACCACCCTAAAAAAAAGTAACTGTTTAAAAAAAAAAGAACAAAAGAATACATATATTCGATATTTTTTTAATTTTAAACCAAGTTTTTATATCCTCAATTATCATAATCTGCTCAAGCTTGTTTAATTTATCAAAAACACCAGTGTTTCAACTGTAGATATTAAGATTTTGGGCCCGGACATGAAACTAAAATGCACTCTAATGACGACATACAGCAGCAGCATTTCAGAATGTTTATTGCATTGATACAGTAGCTGCATTATCCAGTTTAAAGAGCCAAGCTATGAAATATAGCAAAAACAGGAATGGGCCAAAAATGTATGCAGTGGGAACATAGAGGCAAACCATCTTTATACACCAGTAACAGGTGTTCTTTAGATACTACACACCACACTAGTAACAGGTCTGTGCTTTAGATCAGGGGCGCGCAAACTCTTGCAGTGCGCCCCCTCGTCTTACCTCCTCCGTTGGCCACCCCCATCCTTACCCCGTGCGGCGTCAAATTACCCCGCAGTTACCAGTGCAACTGTGACGTCACATGACCCCCGCAGCGTGCCATGGTCACGCGTCCTGAAGACAGCTGAATCCCGGTAAGCAGAGGTCGCGCGAGATACCCCAGCATTTAATTTAAATGCCTTGCGGAAGCGCACAGGACCTCTGCAACCGTCCAAACCCCCCCGCCCCCCCCAAAAAAATCTTGCGTCCCCACCCCCCCAGTTTGCGCACCGCTGCTTTAGATACTAGAAGCCAGGGGTGCTCAAACTTTTGGCACTGCGCCCCCCTGTCAGCACTGCCTCAGTGTTCTCGCCCACCCCCCCTATAGCGTCAAATGACGCCATGGGGTCACGTGTTCTGCTGCATCATTTGACATCGCATTGCTATTGTGACATGGCGGCAAATGACGCCGCGTCACCATACCAACGCGTCGTCTGAGTCAAGGTAAGAGCTACTTACAGCGGCCTCGCGCGGTCCCCGGCATTTAAATGTAGGTAAACTAATATTCACTTGGCGCTCCCGTGACAGTGTAAACCCAGATGCAAACGTATTAATTGCTGTGGCCAGTTAAGTAAAATCAGATAACAGTAAATGCGATAAAGAAATTTATACATATGCACACACACACTTTAAGTTATGGTGGGTGAAAAAAGCAACAAAAAACCTCTACCGTTAGCATATAGATAATAAAGAATATCACTTGTGCGATTCACATTTCATGTATATGGTAAACCTACCCAACCTAGAAATATTGCAAAGCAAGTATAAACCAACCTCGCACTGATGAGACCCATTAAGGTTGAAACATGTCTGCGAGTGGTTTGACTTGCTTTGCTAGCCCCTTGCTGTGCTTAAAAGCTGTGTGAACAGCGATGCATTTACTTATATGGGCTAAAATGTGAATGGATATTCCAGGCAAAAGGGTACAGATTGTGTGCTCATTTGGATGTCATTTCCCAGAATCCCTTGCTGCGGCGGAAGCACTGTATGCTAGGTGATAATGGTTGAAAGGCAGGGTTGCAGATCTGTCTAAGACATGTGTATGTGCTCATAAATGATATTCTTTATTGGAGAGATATAGATATTAAATAAAATAAAAAAAAACACCAGTGAAATGCTGCTCAACCTTCACTGGACCTTCCTTCGTGGTCCTCAATAGTGGATTTAGGGCGAAGTTTCAGGGAGCGCAGATAACCAATAAGTACATAAAATGAGATAAAAGAAAAGCACACAATGGTGCAATGCGGTCTGTTCCTTTCAGCTTGTATAATGAACTACATATCAGTATACACTCACATATTACTGTGAGGGCATTTATATGGTACACAGCTAAGGGTGAATCCGCCAATGGAGGTGGAGGTCCCGCGGGTGTGCAGGCTTCTGCACCAGAGCTGGTGAGGTGTAAGCCCCTTGCTTTGACTCCTTGGCTGGCACTTCCGCGTTCCACAGCTGACGTGGTCAGCGTCCACACGTGATGACATTGACCATCGGGAATCCCTTGCTGGAACACTCGCAATCAAGACTACGCGTTTCGCAGAGTTGCTTCGTCAGGGGTCCTTGATTACGTGGCGGTGGTTAGATTCCTTAAATACTGTCTGGCAGCCAATCAGGACTAAACTCAGTATATAGCATGTCCCTCAAGATAATGGCTCCTAGCAAGACCTCTTGATAAAATATCATCGAGTATATACTAAACTTGTGGACAATAAAAATACTTTATTACATCAAAAATATGGGAGGCAGAAGAAAGATGCACCCGCTCTACCTAATGTGACCAAGGCGGTCATAGAAACAGGCCGGTGCAATAGGGCAAGAAGATAAATATCAAACACAGAGAAGAACACTGTATGGAGCAAAGACACTAACATACAAATAAGGCCCGATATATAATGCACTCAAGGTCTGTGGGAGAGAGTACTCTACTGAGTGAGTAATTGCAGTACAAAGGAGAAAGTCTGGACCAAGTAGTAAGGTAAATTGATGTTTATTAAAATACTATATTGAGAATAAACTATTTAAAATATAATGGTACCCGTCTAATGTTGTGAGTATAGGAACTGAAAGTATTCCGTGCTGATGCCCCATAGGGGGTCTGTGTTTAGCAAAATACCAAATATGTGACACCTGCACAATGATAACCGTGCAGGTGAGAAGTCCAAGTAAGACTAAAAAAATCAGCACATGAAAGACCAGAAGCACAAGTACCCAATGCCAAGTGTAACGTGGCTAAAAGGGCTGCTTCTGATACGTAATTAAATCACTGGATGGCCTGTAAATCGTAGCACTCACAAAAAGCACTGGTGTGTGATAAAATAAATGACACCTAAGATGTAATGCCTCTCAAATATATAGTATAATGTAAAAGTAATGTCAATTGAGGGCAACAAAGTAGTGTGGTGAATAACAGTGTGAGGTAAATGTGAGCCCACACAATGATTAAAGGACACACAAGTGCACACTTGCAGTGTTTGCTACAATGGTAGGTGGACAAACACATAGATGGAGTAGCTAAATTCGCTAAGTAGGCAGTAGAGAACCCCGCATAAATTAACCCTGAGCGTCAGTATCTACACACAGGGACGGGAGGTGAAAATATGAGGTCCCTACACACCAATATATGCTGACCCTGCGGGGATATAACAGTGCAGAAGGATCGTGTACTCCCCTAGACTGACCCTCAATAACATACCCCTACAGCACACGGGGGGGAGAGGGGTGGGGAGAGGAAAGAAAAGAAGGAGAGAGGACCCTCAAACAACTTATCTGAGCTTGCCCTGTGGGAACACGATCCTGTATGGCAAGCGTGGCGAGTGCGCAGCTTAGGAGGCTCCGTCGGTGTTCCGATCCGGTCTGCTAGAAACTGCTGGCATCCGTAGTGAAAGTCGCGGTACGTGACGTCATGACGCCCTCTGACGTACGTTTCGCTTTTGCTTCATCCAGAGAGGGATAGATCTTCACTCCCCCCAGTGGCCAGTATTTATAGGGCTCTGCTGGGATACCACAGACATGCTAAGGAGGTTGGAGGATCTCTCAATTGATCACGACACATTATTGTTAGGTCTGGACGTGGAGGCCCTCTATACCTGTATTCCACATGATAGAGGGCTCTCTGCCACTGCATACTTTTTACGGGGACGGGGTATCGATTTGTTTGTTCACAATGATTTTGTGATAAAACTGCTGGACTATGTCCTGACACATAATTACTTCCTGTTCGACGGCCGTCAATACCACCAGATCCAAGGTACAGTGATGGGCACAACATGTGCACCTTCATATGCTAATCTGTACCTTGGCTGGTGGGAGGACTATACTCAATGGATTGACCT
Organism: Ascaphus truei; assembly: GCA_036426205.1. NCBI lineage: Eukaryota > Metazoa > Chordata > Amphibia > Anura > Ascaphidae > Ascaphus > Ascaphus truei. The sequence continues at coordinate 32,302,107 of CM071571.1, read as the reverse complement.
CTGGTGCCGCTATATAGATGATATATTCATTCTGTGGCGTGGCACCAGAGAGTCGCTCACCCAGTTCATCAGTATCCTTAATAATAATGGACTTAATTTACGGTTCACAATTGATATCCAGACTGATAGATTAAACTTTTTAGACATCACCATCATTAAAGGTAACAATAGCAACATTAACATCACATTACATCATAAAGAAACTGCCACTAACAGCCTCCTTCTGGCAGACACACATCATCCTCCCCACTTGGTTAGGAACATTCCTGTGGGACAATTTCTACGCATTCGGCAAAATTGTTCGTCTAATCTTGATTTTGAGGAGCAGGTTAAAGCAATGATGAGTCGTTTTCTCCAAAGGGGATATACTAAAGGCTGTATCAGAAAAGCCTATCTTAGAGCCAAGCGATACACACGTGCAGCTCTTTTACATGGGCCAATATGATTTTCAAAAGTCATTGGCATTTACTCCTTGAAGACTCTGATCTTAAGCCAGTGTTGAAATCCTATCCAACGCTGGTCAGTCGCAGGGCTCAGAATATAAAGGATCGGCTGGTACACAGCCATCTGGGTAGTGTAGCCAACAAAACCTGGTTGCCACAATGCCCTATGGGTACTTATAAGTGTGGTACATGCAAGGTATGCGAGTTTATAATCCCCACAAAAACATTCTCTAACTGGGATAACTCCCGCCATTATACCATCAGACATTTTCTGAATTGTAAGACATTCGGAGTCGTATATTTGGCCACGTGTGGATGCGGTAAAAAATACATGGGTAAAACCAGACGCGAATTCAGGCGACGCATCCTTGAACACATTGGTTCTATACGTAACCATCTGGAGACCCCTCTTGCACGTCATGTCAATGAGGCACATAATGGTAACACCAGCAATCTCCGCTTCTGTGGTATTGATCATGTGATCATTGGGCCCAGAAGAGGAGACTGGGATCGCATTTTACTCCAAAAGGAGAGCCGTTGGATTTATGATCTTCATACTTTAACTCCAAACGGCCGGAATGAAGGCTTCTTATTTACCCCCTTTTTGTGAAACTCCTCACAACTGGCAGTATGTTGGCAGGCATTAGCATTTTAATGTATTAGTGTTGGTTAATGTCGTCTTGTACTTGGCTAAGATGCAATATACATCAATTAGTAACCATTCTATTTTAATTACACCATTGGGTAATGGGGGCTCAGCTCCCCACTTCTTACTACCACATTGGCAGCTCTATTGACTTCACACACTCTGATAACTTTCCATTTTTTCCTAATGGGGCTTTAACTCCTCCTTTGTTCCTCCTAGCAGAGCCCTATAAATACTGGCCACTGGGGGGAGTGAAGATCTATCCCTCTCTGGATGAACCAAACGCGAAACGTACGTCAGAGGGCGTCACGACGGAGCCTCCTAAGCTGCGCACTCACCACACAGGATTGTGTTCCACAGGGCAAGCTCAGATAAGTTGTTTGAGGGTCCTCTCTCCTTTTCTTTCCTCTCCCCAACTCTCTCACCCCCGTGTGCTGTAAGGGTATGTTATTGAGGGTCAGTCTGGGGGAGTACACGATCCTGCTGCACTGATATCTCCCCGCATGGTCAGCATATATTGGTGTGTAGGGACCTCATATTTTCACCTCCCGTCCCTGTGTGTAGTTACTGACGCTCAGGGTTAGTTTATGCGTGGTTCTCTACTGCCTACTTAGCGAATTTAGCTACTCCATCTATGTGTTTGTCCACCTACCATTGTGGCAAACACTGCAAGTGTGCACTAGTGTGTCTTTAATCAGTGTGTAGGCTCACATTTACCTCACACTGTTATTCACCACACTACATTGTTGCCCTCAATTGACATTACTTTTACATTATACTATATATTTCTGAGAGGCAATACATCTTAGGTGTCATTTATTTTATCACACACCAGTGCTTTTTGTGAGTGCTACGATTTACAGGCCATCCAGTGACGTCATTATCTACCAGAAGCAGCCCTTTTAGCCACGTTACACTTGGCATTGGGTACTTGTGCTTCTGGTCTTTCATGTGCTGATGTTTTTAGTCTTACTTGGACTTCTCACTTGCATGGTTATCCTTGTGCAGGTGTCACATATTTGGTATTTTGCTAAACACAGACCCCCTACAGGGCATCAGCACGGAATATTTTCAGTTCCTTTACTCACAACATTAGACTGGTACCATTATATTTTAAATAGTTTATTCTCAATAAAGTATTTTAATAAACATCAATTTACCTTACTACTTGGTCCAGACTTTCTCCTTTGTACTGCAATTACTCACTCAGTAGGGTACTCTCTCCCACAGACCTTGAGTGCATTACATATAGGGCCTTATCTGTATGTTAGTGTCTTTGCTCCATACAGTGTTCTTCTCTGTGTTTGATTTACATCAAAAATATATTTGAAAAGTACATAAAAAAATCTGCAGAATATAAACTAGTTAGTAAGATATCAATACCAAACAATAATGCATAACTAAAAGACCTATGTAATACCAGTATACAGTACAGCAATATCTTCATGTCCTGCAGTATAGCTCTATGAGAACAAAGAAGTTGTCCCAGAAGTTGTCCAGTTAATATTTAGTACACAAAAGCAGATACACGGATAAAGAATAATGGAAATATCGGTCACAAAGAGACATGAGAGAACATCAAACAAGATGGCAAGAACATGCAGGAAAAGGAGGACATCCTAAAACCACTTTACATGTTCAGTGAAAGAATAAAAAAAAGTGTAATAAATAAAAAAAAATAATTAAAAAAACATTTAGAGGAAGGTTGCGATATCTATGTCGATATTAAGACCATCCGGAGTCAGGGTCTTTAGTTTGAAGATCCAATAGCTTTCTCTTTGGATGAGTCTGCGTCCTCTGTCCCCTCCAGTGTTGTTCCATCCATTCACTGGCTCTATATTTAAGTCCAGCTGGATTGGCTTTGTGTATTTCAGAAAAGTGTTTAGGCACACTGTCTGCATCTTTTTTTTAACATTGCCAATATGCTCTAGGATACGAACCCGTATCGGCCTGCATGTTTTACCAAGATATTTCCGGCCGCAAGGGCACTCCAGAGCATAAATGACATAACTAGTTTCACATTTGGCAAACCGCTTCATTCTGAAACATTCTCCTGTACAGCTCGATTTGAAGTCTATTTTCTCCTCTGGGGCAAATGAGCACATAATGCATTTATAGAATCTAACCGGTTTAATAAGCCACCCATCTTTGATTTTGTTTTCTTTGTGGATACTTGGTGCTATTATGCCCTTTAGGTTTGGTGTTTTCTTGAAAATCACTCTGGGTCTATCCTCCATCTCACTTCCCAACACCGGGTCTCCCCTCAGAATGTGCCAATATTTGTTTATAACACCCTTAATCTCAAATCGCCTGTTGCACCTTGTTATGAAGACCGTTTGGGTCTCCCTATCCGTTCTTAGGAAAAGAAGAGAGTGTCCCTTTCTATGCTCTGTCTTCTTAATGGCCTGTTCGATATCTCTAGGGTTGTAGTTCCGGTCTAGGAATCTTGGTTTCAGGATTTACGCTTTATTTATTTTTTTGTTAAATAAACCTAATTTTTCATACAGTTTCTCTTTATCCGCTTCAACTGACCAAAAGGGATATTTGCTGATCTATCTTGTGTGATGGCAACTTTAAGGACATAGTTATTGGCATCAACTGTTTTAAAAAAATATTCTCGTGTTAGTCTTGTTTTCCTCAATGTAGATGACCAAATCCAGGAATTAACCTCAACATGGCTCCACTTTCTGGTAAAATTTAGATTCAGTGAATTGCTTTTAAGATATGTTAAAAAATAAATCCAAGGTGCTGAATTCTCCCCTCCAAATAAAAAAAAAAAAGATATCATCTATGTACCTTTTCTAAAGGACCAGGTTCGCCCCAAACGGGTTATGGGTCCAGATATGGTCGCATTCTCAAACACCCATAAATAAATTCACACAGCTTGGTGCGAACCTGGTCCCCATTGCTGTGCCAAATTTTTGTAAAAAATATTAACCGTTGAACCAAAAATAGTTATGATCTAGAGTAAAAGAGATACTGTCCACTAAAAATGTTGCTTGCCTCTCCACCATATCAGGGTCACCACTTCGAGTTTTCCCGATAGCTTCACAGATCTGGGTATGGCTGATTGATGTATAGATGGAAGGGACATAAGATGTAACCAAAAACATACCCCTCCTCCTATTTGGTTTCATACAAAATAGCCAGGATACGCATGGTGTCCCTTAGATATGATTTGATTTCAGTCACATATTTGCGAAGGAACAGGTCGGTATAGTCGGAGAGATTCTCCGTTAAGGAGCCAATTCCGGAAATAATCAGCCTTCCCAGTGGTTCTTATGTATCTTTGGAAGAAAATTAAAAAAAAAACACAGGTAAAACAGGTTTACACCTCCAAAGATACCCGAACGCCTCCTCTGTGAGATATCCGTTCTTTTAAGTGAACATGGCGTTCCTCCATAAATGCATTGGTCGGGTCTTTCCCCAATTTCTCATAGGTGTTAAGCTCATTCAATATCCTTTTTGCTTCTTTACCATAATAGCAAGTATCCATGACCAGAACCCCGCCGCCTTTGTCGGCTTGTGATCTCTCCACCTTCTCTCAGTTGTTTAAGAGCCATCCTGTCAGCCTCATTAAGATTGTTGTTAAATGATTTATTTCTCTCCTTAGTGCTGTCCTCAAACCCCTTTAATATAAGATTATAAAATGTCTGTAAATGATTCCTTTTGCTGAAGCTGGGATAAAGAGAGGTTATTTCTTTAAGTTAATGTCAATTTTCTGAGATATCTATTAGCATCAATGAAAGTTCAAAGCTGCTAGGCCCAATAGTAGGGGCAAAATTCAATCCCTTGTTGCAAGTCTCCCATTCCGTAGAATGGGAGTCCTTCACTTAAAAAAAAAAAAATTTGTGTTGGATGTTCTCTCCATACCTTCATTTTTCCTTTCTTGGACTATGAATATACCGAGTTGATCTATTCCACGGTCTACAGTACCTTTGTGATTCTCTTCCTCTCGATCTTTTTCTCTTTATGAGAGCGACTCGGTGTAGCCCTTCTACTTATTTCTCTTGTTCTATCCCTTCTCCATACATCCCTTCTCGGTGGTGGTTTCCTATACTCCCTTGGTGTAAATGTATGATCTCTAAATGATAGTCTCCTATGGATTTTTCTTTCATACCTCACCTTGTATTTTTATTTTGTTACCCTGGTTTCTTGTGAAACCTAGTTTGCTGGGTGTAGTGAGGCTTACTCTCCTGATGTCTCAATGTATCCTTCTGTTTTTCTCTAGCTTGCTCATATAGTACATCTACCTCTGTTATTCTAATCTCTTTCTTGTTGTCACTTTTACTCAGATTCCAATTTCTATATTGGCCCTTGGCATAGTCCTGCTCATCCCTTTCAAACTTTTTCTTCTTGACCTCTAATATCTGTCTCTAATTTATCCAGATTCTCCTGTAATAATTTATCAATCTTTTTGAAGTCGGATGTATGTTCCAAGGGTTCTATGACATTTTTAATGATGTAAACCTCTTCATCTATAATACCCAAGCTTTTCCTATGGTGAGCCGTGATAAGGCGCATTAGCTCACAAGAGCAATTGTCAAGGATTCTATCCCAGGCTGTACTGAATTGCTCATTATTAAAGTCAAATGTAAGTTTTTAAACAGTCTGAGCCCTCTTGGGATTCTCCCCACAGCTAGGTATTTCTCTAGGATCATCATATCCCACCATTTTTTGTTTTTGACCAGCAATTTTTCCAGTTTGTCAAATTATCCTAGAAGGATATCCTCCTTCTCTAACATAGGTTCTTCAGTTTTAGACCGCAGAATATTTATATCCCTACTTGTCTTAAGCCTTTTAGTGAAAACACTGTGGGATTCATTTTCTTGTGCTGCCTCCACCCTCAACTCTGACACACACAAAAACCAGCCAAACAAATATAAAAAATTAAACCAACAAAAAAATGTACAAAATAATCCAAAGTGGGGGATACCGAGCAGACCACCCCGCCTGACGCCCACTGGGATGCAAACTCTGAAACCGTCCCAGTGGATTCGGCGTACGTGTACTCTGCCCGGATACGGGAGCGTACCAGTGCCCGGAACATAGCCACAATGTTTATTGGGACCTCTCTCTCTCCAGACACCGCTTCCAAGTCTTAGAAATGGCTTGTTTAGTCAATGCCAGGTTGATGAGGAGATCCCTAGGTTTATTGTCCCGGGACACTGGGCACCCGAAAAAAAAAAAAAAAAAAAAGTGAGGGGAAAAGTGCAGCCCGAACTGCAGGAGAAGTCCCCTCAAGGTTGACAAGAGGGGCTGCAGTCTGGCGCAGCTAAAATAAATATGGTACAATGGACTCCTGCTTGCCACAGAAGGGGCAGGTGACGGGGGAGTCCGTGAAGTGGGCCGAGAAGGAGAAGGGAAAAAAAAAAAGGCAAATTATTCAGAGTTTTAGGCAAAATTTGATTTGCGGATATTCGAATGCGAAGAGGTTGATGAAAATAAAAAGGTCTAATGGAATTATATTTTGAGCCTACATGCTAAAAAAGTTAAAAGAGGTTTTCATGGTGGGAAGCGTACCAAAAATCTGCAAGACTACCAAATTCCTGGAAAGCGCAACTGTGAGTAATGTATGGGAAAGCTGTATAAATGTTATCTCCAGCATAAAAAGTTTTGCACATCTCTGCTACCTACTGAGAAGGCACAGAACCGGTTTTCTTCCTGCTCGCTCTTATTTCGAATACCCTTGTGTGCATCGCAAGCAGCTTTAAAATTCCTTTGTTACGGTATAGTGTCACCTCTGCTAAGATTTTTTTCATGGATCCACTACTCTTGTTTTCAGTGTATATGTACTCACTTCATCTTAGTTTACACTGTATTGAAAACTTCCACACTTATTTATCCACTTTGCCAACTCCAAGTCTCAGCTCACCAAGTCCACAAACAAACAGTTCTAAGGAGTCTTACTTTTGTAACAATGCATCAAAATCACCTAGAAGTTCATGTTACCGCCATCGGTTCATTTGGTCCTAGAAGGGAATGTATCTTTCAAAGAGGTGCACGATAATGCCACCATGTTGTGTTTGTGCAGCTTCCCTCATTCCCACTTCATTCCTTAAAAAAAAACTAAAAAAAGGTGGGCATGGTCACTGGTGTTTTGCTTCAAAAACTTGGTACAGAAGTTGTACATGAACCCAGTTAACAAAAAGAAAAATATATGTCCCACACATTAAAAAAAAAAACCACACACACAACCTTGTGTACTGAAGTTTTAACTTGTGGGTTTGCAAACCCCAAAAATGTGCCCATCATTTTTTTTAATTGTAGCCATGGCTGGGGAAAGCAGTCCTACAGAATAAAACATGGTAACCCAAGAATGAGCCTCTTGGGCTTAAAAAAAAAAAAAAAATTGTAGTTCCAAAAGGAAACAGACATTCGCAAAGTTCGGATTGCAAACCAGCCCATATTTACTTTAAACTATTGCAATGAATGAGAAAACCATTGTCAAAAATGTTCCGTCTCCAAGTGAGAAAGCACTTTGTTGTTCCAGCACGGAGGGAACCAAATCTTGTCATCTCATTATCTTTCATGCATAATTGAGAAGAACCTGAAACGGGCCCTTTGAAGGCACAGGCTGTGTCTAACACAATGAGTCTCAGCATCTTTATATGGCAACAGGGTCCACTTTTGAGACTGCATTCTTCCCTGAATCATTAACCCTTCCAATTTGCAGTGAGTTACAGACCCTTCTGGCAGTGAATGATAAATATATATAGTCAGGGCCAATTATAAATAAAAGATGAAGAAAAAAAAAATACCCAAAATTTTTTTTAAAAAAAAATTCACAAAATTTAGTTAAATCCAGTGACTGATAGTTTTATACAGTAGTACCAAAAAAAAAAGTAGTCTACAAATACGGAAAATCTTTCCACGTGTCAGATATAAAAATAAATATAGTGGGTGCTGCTAAGCCACTACAGCTTTTAAGCTTCATGCCACCACTTTCCCCTCACGTGTGCCTTTAGGTACCATGGAGTGTACTTGAACTGCTCAAATATTATTTCATGTACTCAACGCAAATTTTTTAAATTGTGGTCCTTGCGGCTCTAAAAACGTACTGAAAGGCCTTAACTGGGACACTTATGTGAGCAATATATTGGAGATAGAGTAAAAGCTCACAAAATGTAATCTGTGATACTTTAAATGAAAATAAACTTGAATAGCTTCTACAGGCCGAGTTTCTTTAAAAAAATATTTTTAAATAACCATTTCATTTAGTGCTCTTTCCCCAATGGACTCAAAGCGCTTTACAATTACGTATAATGTGCAACACAGGAATTTTTACATACACATTCCTGCACAGATGAACTTACACTGTTTTTTGGTACCCGAGGCACAGAGATAAAAGGGATTTGCCAAAGGTAACAAGGAGCCGGCACCGGGAATTGAACCATCTCCCTTGCTTCAAAACTCTGTCATTGTTTTCAAAGTCAGGGTCTCACTGAGCCACTCCTTCAGGCTGGAATAAAGGAGTTACTAAATCCCCTCTTCTATATTTCTTTATTTAAAGTTGAATTATTTATAGTAGGTTAGATATATATTGTTTTTTTGCAGGTAAAAAGGTGCCAGAAACCCAAGAAAAGACAAACATCACTGAGTATTGCTACATATACACTGTAGAAGAGCATTTTTTTTTCTTCTGTATGTAATACTGTTTCCTCATGAACACAGACGTTACTAATGCTATATTTTACCTGTGTGGCCTAGGGTACATATATATATTTACAATATCTCGTGGTGCAACGCCTCCACCTGGGAGGGATCCCGACGGAGCGGGAGGAGCCCCTCACAGACAATAATAAACAGTGGTATAAACAGAACGGTCTTTACTGAACACATGCACATATATATCCTTATACAGATCATAAACAATACTCTCTCGTAGAAAGTATAATCCTTTCCCCCCCACCGTGTACCCCCACACCGTCTCCAAAGTACTGTTCAGGGCCCTTGGCCACTCAACCACGTAAGTGTCCCCAAGTAGTACCCCCACCTTTTAGGCGTGATCCTTGCGTTCAACAGACGACAGAAGCCCAATGCTACATCCAACATGACAGAAATACACAGTAAAATACTTATATATTCTTTTGAAAAAGGGTCATTTAGTTTAACCCTTTGGCCAAAGCATTGTAAGCTTGCAAGCCACGAGCTTGTGATCCTTGCGTTGCTGTACAGTGTTGGTGCACTTGTAGAACGATACCTGCCCTGGGCTCCTGTACCCGGGTTCCGCAGACTACGACAAGGATTCCGTCCGGTCCGACGTCGTCATCCGCCACCGCGTGGGGTGAATTCCGGCATGGATAATATCACCGTAAGTCTCTGTGTCTTGGTGGCGTTCTGATCCCAGAACCCACCTTGCAGGGCTGCACTGCGTAGCACTGGGTCCCTGACTACCAAACAGATAATGGGGCAGAGTCCCTACCTAGGGCCTGTCCCTGTAGCACAACAAGCTGTTATATGGCTCAGGACATAACTGGGGACTAGACCAGGGGACTAGACCCCTGCACTCACCACCTACCCCTAGCTCTTCCTGGTTCTGACTGCTTGCGTGGGCTCAGCGCGCGAAATGTATCAATCCCACAGAGCAGGGAGATACTGTAGCCCTATAGGCTCCCTGGCGTCATGTGGTGCGCTCCGGAGGCTCATGGGACATGTAGTCCCTTCCAAGAGCATTCCCTGGTTGGCTAGTGCTGCGCGCGCTGTCACTGCTCATGCGCGATCACCATAATGGCCGCCGCATCTCTCTGTCCTGCGAGAGGGACAACATGGCGGTGCCCTGTACAGTCGGGCTGCTGCGGAGCCTCCGGAGCGCTCCCTGCTCGGCCCCCACCCTCCAGAAATGACGCCGGGTCCGCCGCTTGGCTGCGGCGGCACCCGCGATCACCCCCGCAGTGGAGGTACGGGGGGGGGGGGGGGGGGGGGCAGGGGAACACCACTACATGTAAAATAAATAATAATGGAAGAGCCTTCTATAGAGATGAGTGCACCAGTTCAGTTATATTAAACATTATCACAACCTCAACTCCAGAACGGTAGCACCAAGAACTAGCCATACACTACATCAATAAAATCGATATATTAATATTATATATATATATATATATAATATATCATATATATATATATATAATCTAATTTACAGTTTTAAATTTTTTTTTTTTTTTTGTAAATCTTCAAGCATGTAAACGGCTCCAGAGTGCACACCAGGATCAAAATGCAAGAACCATAAAAAAAAAGAAAAAAAATCCCTATGCTAATAAATATTTGATCAAAGTTATTTCAATAAGTGTATACAGAATAGGCATTTGTCCAATATCAAAACCTTTTTAATCACAGTCCTGCCACCAGGGGCGAGGATATAGATAGATAGACACACACACACCTTTATTTTTGTTTGGGTGGGAGAGGGGGTGCAATTACAAATTCTAGTTTTGGGGACCCAAACCATTACAGATTTTGGGCTACATTTCTATGTTTAGGCTATCGGGTGTAAAAGTTGACTTATTTATGTTATGCAGAAAATGTTAGAACTGAGAAGGGGTAATAAGTCAGACTCGGATTTATTAAACAAGGTCTAGCGCTAGGGTCATGGTGTTGTTGCCTAGCAACTCCTGAAGTGGAATAGTTCTGCAAACTAGTTGGGCTTTCAGGTGCCTTTACTTCTCTGTATGGAGGTGTTACGCGTGATATCACCATACCAACTTGGCCCAGGTGATATATCACAGCTAACTAGCATTGCCTTACCTAAGGAGGGGGAGCAGGAACAGCATTGGACTGTGGGTACAGACCAACACATAAAAATTGGTGACAGTCCATCAATGGGATATACTGTACATTGAATGAACTCCATTATTGAGGAGTTACTCATGAGTTGTGTATTGAACTACATTTAAAAAATAGATTAAGTGCATGCTTGCTAATACATGAAACTCAACAGATAATACGGGGGCGCTTGAATAGCTAGAACTGAGCAGTATGATATCATGGGCAAAACTGAAACATGGTTGAATGATATTCCTGACTGGGCAGTTGATAGAGGGTCATTCCCTTTTTTTGGAGAGATTGAGCAAATAGAAGAGGTGGTGGAGTATGTTTTAAACAAGTCTAAACCAATGTGTCTAAATTAACAGGTGGGTGTGAAAAGGAAGGAAGGAAGGCAGGCAGGCAGGCAGGCATTAGGATTTTTAAAATAGAGTGCGGGGACCGCAAAATAATAATGCAATTAAAATTACATAAAAAAAGAGTATCGATGTGCTGTAATGGTCAATTGGCAAGTCTCGAATGGGATAAGTATAAGACACTAATGAAATGCACTCACACGCAGGGCCGCCAACAGCGGGGGAGAAAGGGCAGATGCGCAGGGCCCGCTCCCCCCACGCTCCCCCCCCCCACACATGCTCCCAACGTGGGATGGAGGGGGAAGGACCAGCTCCTCGTGCGGCCCGCATCTCCCCCACCCGCTCCCAACGTGGGACGGAGGGGGAAGGACCAGCTCCTCGTGCGGCCCGCATCTCCCCCACCCGCTCCCAACGTGGGACGGAGGGGGGGGGGAAGACATCTCCTCGTCGGCCCGCATCTTCCCCCACCCCTCCTCCCCAACGTGCGAGGGGGGGGGGGAGGGAAGGACCAGCTCCTCATGTCGCCCCATCTCCCCCCCGCTCCCAACTGGGCGGAGGGGGGGGGGAAGACCAGCTCCTCGTGTGGCCGCCCGCATCTCCCCCCCCTCTCCCAATGTGGGACGGGACGGGGGGGAGGACCAGCTCCTCGTGCGGCCCGCATATCCCCCACACGCTCCTAACGTGGGACGGAGGGCGGGGAAGGACCAGCTCCTTGTGTGGCCCGCATCTCCCCCACCCGCTCCCAAGTGGGGGGGGGGGAGACCAGCTCCTCGTGCGGCCCCATCTCCCCCCCCACTCCTAACTGGGACGGAGGGGGGGAAGGACCAGCTCCTCTAGGCCCGCATCTCCCCCACCCGCTCCCAACGTGGGACGAGGGAAAGTGACCAGCTTCCTTCTGCGGCCCGCATCCACCCCCCCCCGCTCCCAACGTGGGACGGAGGGGAAAGGACCAGCTCCTCCTGCGGCCCGCATCCACACCGCCCCCCCGCTCCCAACGTGGGACGGAGGGGGAAGTACCAGCTCCTCCTGCGGCTTGCTTCCCCACCCCCGCGGCCAGCTTCCCGCGCTCCCCCCGAGCCCATCTCCCGTGGCCCCTCCCGAGCCCCCGCCCCGTGCCCCCAAGCCCACCTCCTGTCCCGGGCAGCTGCCACAGGGATATCGGGGGCAGGAGAGGAAAGCGTCCGGCAGCAAGCTGCACCCACCCGGTCAAGGTAAGTCACCCCGCCCAATCACTGTCACTCACCCACCGTCTCCCACCCACCCAGTCACTGTCACCCACCGTCTCCCACCCACCCAGTCACTGTCACCCACCGTCTAGTGTCACTGTCACCCACCGTCAATCACCCACATTCAACATTAACCCACCCATTGTCATTCAACCATCATTCACCCACCCACCGTCATTCACCCAACTGTCATTCTACTGTCATTCACCCACCCAGGCAGGCAGTCACATGTCTTTTGTTGAAAATATAAAAATAAACAGGTTGCTTTGTAATGTTTTTGTCTGTATCACAATAAGAAACAGTTAAGTAAAAGTTGTGCGCTAAAAGATAGATATTTTTTCGTGGTAGGTGCGCTATGGGTTCATGGGGGGAAGAGGGGGAGGGGGCTGCTCCTTTCATTTGTCCCGGGCCCATGATTTCTTTTGGCGGCCCTGCTCACATGCGAGTTAGTGTCCAAATAAATCTCTGATGTACGGATTTCCTTCTCCTCTCGTGGTTTGTGGTGTTCTCCTCACTCTAATGCTGTTCAGCTGGGACACCCCATGGGGAGGCTTTACACAACCACTCTGTTACACCAGATAGGATGACAAATACAGCCACAGCAATATGGTCAAAGTGGGGTTTATTACAATAAAAAAAAAAGAGTAAGGGCAAAAGTGCACTCATGTGAAATAAGCGCTGTCTGGCAACCGCAGACTCTCTATCCACTGCAACTCAGAGGACCCATGCTTTCGCGTCCGCAAGCAGGACAGGATCACAGCAACACAGACTGACTACGGCAGCCATCAGGAAACAAAAAGGGCCATACCCCAAAGGGTTGCATTCATTTCTCCACCTAGTCCTTCCCTGCACTGCCCCCCTTCATACTATTCCCCTTTACTAAAAAAAACAAACAAACACCAACATCAACACCATACGCTGTGGCCTTCAGCTCCGCAAGACCAGCACACATGCTTGAAACATCATGACGCCCCCCCACTTACATTTGCCCTTATGTGGGGAATATGTTGGCCCATTTATAAGTGCAGCCGACTGCTCTCCACTGGCAGCCAGTTCTTTAATTCAGGGAATGGATGCTGCAACATCTTTGGACAATCACAAGCCCATGTCCTTCAAATCTCCTTGCACATGCTTTCTAACTGCCATGAGGTCCACAAAACACTAGTCGTACTTCCACCATTTGTCCCAACCGTACGCTTTATATGCTTCCCAAAATAGTGTCAAGGTACTTAAATGCAAAATGCCTCTGGGGAGCCTGCTCACATTGCCAAGATGATGAACGCCTCCAACCAGTTCCCAAAAGTCTTGGGGGAACCGGCTTCTTTCCCTTCTCCCCCTTACTATCCCCTTCCTTAACCGCCATCTCCAACAAACCCTTAGACAAAGCAAAGTTCATATGTCCACATAATCCTCTGCCCAAATCATGTCTTTAGTGGCCTGCAGTAAATATCACAGAGGGCTCGTCTGACAAATTACCCTCCTTGGAGTGTCCGTCTTCCCCCTCCCCCCCCAAACATGAAACTACTGAACCCTCACGCAATATGCTCCCTGCCAGCAGCAGCCTGCCAACCAAAGGACTTAAACCCAACACACCTGAACCCACAGCTGCCGTGGCCTCGGGACTAGGGGCCCATGCTGCTCCTACCCCTGTTTCCCATACCTCTAACTTTTGAGGTTGTACTTCCCAGAGGGACGACAGGACCAGAGCTAACCCACCCTCCCACTCCAGCACACCTTCCCTGCTTCATGAACATAGTAGACTAGGCACAGGCTGAGCCACTGCTGGTTCCACTGCTCTCCTGGCCTGAAAAATGACCGTGTGGCAGCCTGTACTTCCCATGGCAACAACCTGCCTGAAACCTATGCTGTGGTGCAACTCTCCCCCCACCCCCCTCTGAGTGAGGAGGAAGGGAATCTGGCCAAGGGCCTGTATAGCCAGATCCAGCATCTGACTCCTTAGTCTGACCTTAGTCTGCTGGGGACTCCTCTTGGGCCCCTGTCTTTCTGGGGCCTTCTTGGGCCCATGCCCTTCCCACCTGTAAGGGCAAGACCTGCTTCTCTCTGCCTCCTGGGGCCTCTCCCATGGGAACTAGTGGAGCGTTGCTCTGCCCTCCTCCCTCTTTGCCGACGCCACACTCCAGAAGCACACAATATCTCTGGGACTAAGCCAGTCATGGGTGGTACCACTGACTGGTCCAAAGCTCCTCCCGACTTGCACTAGTGCTTCTGGGGCTGCTCCAGTGGAGCTACTTAGCCCCAATCTCCTTTCCTCTGCTACAGAGGAGATAACAGAAACTGGGAGCGAGCCCATGAGGTCAAGGAGCCATCCTTCCCGATGTTGGGCCGCCACTCCACACGTCTTGTGAGCTCCTTCGCCCGCCGCCCCCCCACCCCAATACATTTGTCCTCTGATTAGCAGAGCTTGCCCCCTCATGTGCCAAAACACACCCTATAGTGGACCTCATTCACTGAGCATCAATAGTAGCTTTGAAAATAGTAACCCCATTTACCCAAGGCCGTGCCTATAGTGCCGTTGTTGGCGACACGGTGGGTGATGTCACCCATCGCCGTCGGCGAAAGTTATGTTTCGCCGGGTCGCGGGACTCCGGCAATTTGATTTTTTCAAGGGCCGTCACGTGATGCGACGGCACTTCAAAAATCTAATTTTGCTAGCTTCAGATTTTCGCGACGACTCCGTCGCTCCGACGCGTGCACTATAAGCGCACGCGGCGGCGGCAATGTATTTGTTTTCGGGCGACGTCGCGTCGCCGGCACTATAAGCTCACCCTTAGTTGCATGGTCAAAGTTTAATGAACGAGACTTGAATTCTACAAATGAGTACACTTTACAGGATGATCAAAAGTTGGTATATATTCATGTTCACACACATTGTTACTGTAAGAATTTAGATGTTGACAAGTCCAGGGTAACAAAATATTTATAACCAAATATTTGATGCAAACCAATGGGCCCTTGTTAAAGTTAAAAATGGCCCATTGAATAGACAAACATAAAAAATAAAAAAATTATACGAATAAATAAATCCCCACTCATTGAATTTGTATTGACTTGAAAGATGTACTGTTTAAAAGGTTTCAGAGATCAGAACATACAATGAAGCTTATGTGAGACGTGTAAATGCACTAGAGTATTTTCTGCATTTACTGTACCGAATGGGGTACTGCCACTTAACTGCTCAAACATTTTAAGATGAAATAGTGTGATTTACAAACAAACAAGAGTGTTGCCTTTGATTTGGAAGTACATTAGTCCTGAGTCCATTACACATTGTTCTAATGTTATCAACTTGGAAACTGACTAATCATAGTGATCACTAACAAAAAAAAAAACTAAGAAAATAGATGCAAACAAAAAAAAATGAATGGTTTAAAAGGCAAACAAAGCACGTGACAATCACAAGGGTGAAAAAAAAAATGAAAAGGCAATGGGCCAGACATATTGCAAGATGATTCTATTCCAATGAATATCAAAAAGGCCATAACAAAGTAAGACACGGGGATAAAATCAGAAAAAAAATTGTTGGAGCAATGTGGAATAGAGAGGCTTGGAAATGCAGTACATTGAATCAGTAGCACAACCAGGCAGGGGTGCAAGGGTGCATTTTCACCCCCCATAATTGATATTGTGCTTACATAGGCTCAGTACATTTCCCCAAAGCAATTAACTGATTGCTAGGGGAGAGAGCAGGGCCTCTGTAACAGAGCAGCCCTCCCCATCAAGGTCAGGGGACATTGCCATGGTAACACGTCACCATGTGAAAGTGACATGACGACAAGTCGATGGGGAGGGCAGTTAGACACTGCACACCCCAGAGATTTTGATTGGAATGTAATCTGTCTCCACAGTGTATTGCCATGTGCATGAGCTGGTGCATGGTGTTTATGGAGCGACCTATGAGAGGAGACAAGTAGTAAGTGGCGGATTGGATTTTAAGGGCAGTTATGGAGAGTATGTGGCAAGCAAAGGTGCCCTGCCCTGTAAGATTTCTTAGCAAGCAGCAACGTTATCTGTTCTAGTTTTATACAGATTAAGTGGCATCCTTCTCTGGACAGATTTAGTCTATACCTAGGAAACTGATTTGGACCGGTTCACCCATCTCTATCCATGACTCAGTTTTCCCAGGCCTGTGACAGGTCAAGCCATTCCTGGGACTGTGCATACCTAGAAAAATAAACTTAATGGGGGGGGGGGGGGGAGGGGGGTGTCATGGCTTAGTTGGGTGAATTTATTAAAAAAAAAAAAAGAAGACTATCCAGTGATAACCCTCGGCTTTAAAATATAACGTTCAGATATTTGTAATCTTAACACCACACACACACTTACTGCACCGACACACTTTATTCGAGCAAATACCCAGTATGTACCTGGCAGATACCTGGAATGCGCCGCTCCTCACCTCTGACAAGCCCCGTTGCGTTTGCCTTCCCAGCCTGGGTTCATGCCTGGCTGACGGGCGGCTGATCTGTTAAATGATAATGATTAGGATTTAATAGGCTGCAATGCTTCGCGTGTCTACCAGATGGCATAAATTCATGAATTGTAATGCAGTATATATATATATACTGTGCAGTATTGCAGCCAGCGGGAATAAAATGCATTAATCCCTGCCTCGAAAATAACCCAATGCACTCGGGCAGAAAACAGTCACAAACCTCAATACACCCGGGTATACCCGAATTCGTGGGACTAGCCGAGCTCGAATAAAGTGTGTCGCCAGTGTAAGATGAGCCAAGGACAGATATTCATTTGTCACTCAAATTTTAGGAGCAAGACAGTCGTAATTAGTCTTGTTACGTCCGTCATAATAGCTTCAATCTGTTGATATTACTCAATTGTGTGAAATATTGGGGAAATTAAGGTTATGAGCGTTCATATATTGAGGCAAAACATTTTAAATCCCAAGAGGTATTTTTTTCCCCTTTCGTAAAACAGTCGACATAGCAGCCGATTTACAACAGGGGTGGGCTTATACTGCATCAATGGGAAAAGAATGGTATACAGGGTTTGCCTGGAGTTGTGTGTGTGTTTTGGACCAAACACGTAAATCCTCATATTTCAACGCCTGTAACCTCTCTGGGGAAAACCCAATGGCAAATGGTAAAGTATAGGGATTTCTGTTCTAGGTTTTATCTTGTTATTTTAAGAAACGGTTTTGCATTTACTGTAATTGCATGTTCTTTTAATGATCTTTTTCTTTAATCTGAAGCATTGCATATATCTGTATCTATCTCTAAAGCAATGCTTTGGGGCTCTGAATGAACTGTTCACACTCGAGTGAGTATTTACATTTTTCGGACACATTTTGCTACAACAGATGTTTGTTGGTTAAGTGCATAGTTTTTTCTATAATAAACAGGGACCCAAGACCCTGGCAGATATACAGTATTAATTGACATTTTGCATAATTCTTGGATGGTGAAAGCGTATAGATGATTACAATTGAGTAAGGAGTTAATATTAGAGTAGCCGTGTGTATAAACGCTGATTGCAAATATAGTCCTTGTTCCCCCGTTACTATAGGGGCTAATGGTATGCCGTTACCTTTTGGCTCACAGAAGGCCTGACCCTCCGCCACTGGGAGCCTGGGGTGATAATGTGTTCGCTTCAGTGCAGCGCCTCCACCTGAAAGGGATCCCAACTTAGCCGGATAATATTTATTTTTTTAAACAGAAGCCACGCTCACACCACGTTATAAGCGGTTCTGCTTTGTAGTGGATCACGCTGTAATGGGGTTGAGCTGTATATATGTACAGGTCACGGAATACAGTACAACAATACCCTGATGTCCTTCTCCCACTTTCAGGCCCACTCAAAGTGTATGGAGTAGCGCTACCCCGTGAATTGTTGGTGCACTTGATTGAGGTACCTGCCGAGTACTCCAGTACTCAGTGCGGCCGACTTAGCGATGGGGATCCACTGATGCCACCGTCGCGAGGGCATCCACCCCTGCGTCGGGTGGTCTCCGGTAGGAGGGTCCCATCTTTAGTTGTCTCTGTGCATAGGTGGTCTGGTCCTAGACCACAGGCCGCGAATCACTTCACACTTCACACTTCACTGATGCCTATCACCAGTGGTCGACAAATCACCAAAAAATCTACTCGCCGAACAAAAAAAATATACTCGCCACCTAGTACCACACGTGTGCTGCTTGGGCCAATAGGAGCTCGCCACGATGTTAAATCCACTCGCCCGGGGCGTGCAAATGTATAGGTTTGTCGAACACTGCCTATCACTATCCGGCTACTGGGGAAATGTCCCTATCTGGGACCTTTCCCTAAAGCAGCCACAAGCTACACGTGAGTGGGTCCTATATGGGATCTAAGGGGGAGGGTGTTTTCAATGGCCTCAATGACCCTACCTTCCCCTTCTATGACCTGGTTCCAACTGCCGTGTTCCTGGAAGCGCGCTAAAATGTATCTTTCTAGTTGCCGAGGTCCTGGCAGCCCTGTGGTCTTCGCCCCAGGGGCTGCTGGGGCTTTTAGTTCTCCTGCGGGGCTTTGGGTGCAATAGCTCCCGCTACACTAGCATCTGTGCATGCGCAAGCTGGAGCAAGATGGACACCGCTACTCAGAATGTCCTCTGCGCATGTGCGAGTGCTTCTGCGCGGCCAATTCAACATGGTGGCCCCCGCTGTCGGGTGCGCCGTGAACCTCCCAGCGACCCGGTCGCCAAGCGCAACCTCCCTGCCTGGCCACACACTCCCCAGCTGCAGCAGAGGAAAGGGGAAAGCCATGGGGAGCCCACAGTGGGACCCGACTACACATATCTTATGTCTCGTGCACACTTGTGTGCTGTTCGTGACAGGTGGTATATAGGGAAGGATTGAGGGGAGATATTTTTTAATTTGAGGGACATTTGCAAAAGGTGTCCCATATGCAGGTCACGTGTTCACAGGTGTGTGTCATACGTGACAAGGTCTATTTATAAATGCAGAGAAAAATGTAAACGTTTTAAATAAATTACCATTCCTGTCCTTGCTGTACACTCAATGGTCATTATTTCGTTTGGGATAGATAAAAAACAAAAAACAAACAAACAAAAAACTATCGAAAGAATTACATACAGTACCTACAAAACTATGCTTTTTCTGTTAACACCCAAGTGTGCACCGTATCTTAGCCAACCTCTTCTAAAACCCATTATAAATAAAATGATGCAAACCATCGTGGTATAATATCTTATATACTGTAATTCCCCTTCCCGAAAATATACAAGAAAATTAGAGGTTTTCTAAAATTGACTCATTTACGGTCCAAACTGTGGTTTTGCTTTGTTTGACAAGTATTATGCATTGTAACGAACTACCAAGCATCTCTGTTACTGAAACAGGTTGTGCCAATCCTGGTTTAAAGTCTTTTTCCCACTATAACATTTCACAATGCCGTAAATTATATTAAAAAAAAGAAATTAAAAAAAAAAAATTGTCCCTATGGGCTGGAGTCATTTAGTAGTATTAATTATATGCCACCTTACTAACAACACAATTAGATCAAGACACAGCGGGACAAAAAATTAAATACAAATACTGTAGATTGTATCGCACTGGTATGGAGCCACGTGATCAAATTCTAAACTCAGCATAATCCTGGACTTTATTAATAATCTTATTACCCTTTTAAGAAATTACATAGCTAAGGGTTTTCTGCACAAGCCACCAGTTAATCACCTTCTTGTTAATTACAAAACAGCTCATTTTCTAAATCAGAAAATCTACAAGACTTGCATTCAGTAATCCTTTGGCAGGCAGCATTACAATACAGGTCTGTATATGACATATGTCTCATGGACATTTGGCCTTTTAAATGTATCCCCATTTTGAAATGGCTTGTTAGTGTGAGGAGTTATCAGCCTTTGAGGGTTAACTGTCTAGGCTCATACTGTTTAATGCCCCCTCCCCTCACATGGTACTGAGTGACAGTGGCACTTTCTGCCTGGTGATAGTGACATCACCAGTACAGTATATAGACTGGGAAGAATGTTCTGGAACTCAGGTTCCAGGAGTAACGTGTGTATATGTGTGTGTGTGTGTCTGAGAGATATATATATATATATATATATATATATATATATATATAAAAACCGACAAAATAAATTTAGATGTAATCATCTGTCGGTGGTGCTATAAGGGCATATGATATTGCAAAGGAGGAAAAAGAGCCCCAATGAAAGCACTCTAGTTTGCCTGACGGTACAAAACCACAAAATGTTTATTGAAAATTGTCACAGAACATAAATTTAAAATCAAAGCACAGACAATTAAAACAAGGCATGGATCCCCTGTATAGTGCAAACTTGAAATATCCTCTAACCAGGGGGTTACCCTAAGAGACAATACAAGAGTCTAAATAGACAGATTCAATGCTCACAAGTACCTGACAAGGTGGAAACAGTAAGGCTGATAACAGACACAACACGGTGGCTAGATAAAGTGGCTAATGCAATGAACAGTAAAATACTTCAATCTCCCTAAGACTTGGACGAATATAAAGTAATGCAATATCAATAAGGCTCACTGTAAAAGACACATAAATAGTCAAAAAAGCACACCTTAGTCTGTAACAGCAAATAAGCAATACATCACCTTAAGTCAGGTACTCAGCAATAATATATAACAAAATGAATAACGGGCGCAGATAAAAAATATTAGTAATTAATAAAATAATAGCCAATTTGCTATTTCTATATAAAGTTGCCGTTTCATACTTCACTATTGTGGCCCTTTTATCATTCTCTTTAGGATAAAAGAAAATTGGGACTTGGTTACTATTCCGAACACCTTCCGTGACACATTGTGTATTATTTTATGAATTACTGATATTTTTATCTAACCTGAGTGTGAGGTTAGGAATTCTGAGGCAGCGTTAAATTATCTATATTTAATTACTTATTTTGATATCGTTGAACATCCATTTTTTACACGTATATAGCAAAAGGTGGCACTGTGTGCTCATTTGCATGTCATTTCCCAGAATTCCTTGCTGCAGTGGAAACACTGTGTGCTGGGTGATAATGGTGAAAGGCAGGGTTGCTGACCTGTCTAAGACATGCAACTGAGCAAACAGTAATATTTCCATTTGCTATATATATATATATATATATATATATATATATATATATATATATATATACATAGATATATATGTAGCGGTCATGTAAAATGCCTACAGTCATCTCTCCTGTTGGCAGTAAGGCCTGGTAAGTGTGGGCATGCCAGCAGTAATTATGGAGGTTTCCCCTCACACCCTGGTGGGGTGCCCTGTGTATGGCTGGGACTGGTCACATGCTCTGACTCCATGGTTAGTGATGTCAGAGGTGTGTCAGCCTCAGAAGCTTACATAAGGCACAGCACTGTGTCTAAAAGTTAGTTGCTAGAAGGTTCTGCTGAGAGGAGGAAGAGTTCAGCTCTTGTCAGAGCTGAGGCAGGAGTTCAAGTTCTATCAGAGTGTCAGTTATGTTATAGTAACTCCATGGGAGGCTGTGTCCAGGGACCTGGCACAGGACAGTGATTCCTGCGGGAATAAGTGAATCCCTGATCTAGGTGATATACCTATCTAAAGGGAGCACGGACGAGATGATCGGCTGAATATACCCATTGTGGAGGGCAGCTATGCCCACCGTGACCATAAAGATGGAGCTGATCAGAGAAACCCCTGTGTGTGAGAGTCCAATGATTACACAGGAGGTTGCACCACCGAGGAGTTCCTCGTCAGGATCATCCCCATGCGGACGCAGGGACCCTGGTGAGGTGGAGGCGCTGCACTGGAACTAGGTGAGACTCAGCACACTACCTCAGCTGCCTGTCTGACGGGTCCTCCCCACACACCATCATGCGGGAGACTCAGGAGTCCTGTAGCCAACAGGTGCACCATCAGGCATATTCACACTGTAATGGGGTCCGGTTAGACCACAGGGGCCAATGTGAGATTGGGTGGGTCAGGCCGGGCCAGAAATACCGTTACATATATAATTTGCCATTATATACATATGTAAGATACGCTAAACCAGCATGGAAAAAACATTACTTAAAATACATTACAGTAAATAAATACCCCTTAGTAGCCCAAGTGATATATAGTCAAAGGAGTACAACATAAAAATATAATAGCTACACCCTTGGCCACCATAGTGACTAGTAAAGTATTTCCATGCAATGGTAATTGGCCTAACCAGCCACCCGGGGCAACTACTTCCATCACCAACCCCCCTACTCCCAACCCCTAAAAATCTATTCCTCCCCACCTCTGGACTAATGGCCAATAGCCATATAAACCAAATGTGTCTAAGGGATTTTCACACAAAATAAAGGAATTGTCACTCTCTGTAGCACCTGCCGTTATCTCTAGCCATGAGGGTTAGAGTAGCTCAAATATTATTGTAAGCGAGGCAGGCACAGTCAGCTAGTGAACGGAGAGTAGGAAACATCTGCAAAGCTGTGCAGAGGGTTAGTCTGCTGCACGCTTCATACCTCCCAAATTGCAGGAATTTCACCTAATTGGAGATACATATATTCTATCCAAAGATCTTATTTACTTTATATTATTATCTTTTACTTTTTAGAAAGCAATTCCTTTCTTAAAGGTTATAATGAATGTTCAGGCTATTATAGCCACACTAGTTATTTTAGGAACTATGAGTATTACTTTATACATCTGCTATCTAAACTTTTCATCTCCACTACCCTGCAATATATTCCAACCTCTCTTCACCACTTTATTTATATATAACATATGTGTCAGGAAAGAACAATTATTGATTTCCCACCTGTCCACTAGCTGTACTCTGCAACTCACCTATTAGGTTCACTTAATCTTACAAGGGGGGATTTATCCACTTCTCTGTCCTCACTGACACCGATATAACTTCTAAGAGCCCGTTTTTGATACTTACTATGTGAACATAGATAGAAGGTAACAAACTGTTTTATTTTCCTTTTATGCAACGTGCACTGTTGCTCGTTTTTTGGTACTTATATGAGACACATTAGTTTATTTTTAACTCACTCGCTTCATTGTAAGCAGTGTTTTTATTTATTAGCAAGTAAAAGTTACGTTTTATATTTACACCACTAAGCATTTCTGATAATTTCTCTAATATTGTATATATATCAATCAATAACTGTTCTTATTTGATCTATTTTTTTCTTTATTAAGGAGTGCTTTACTGCTATGACAGGAATTACTGTTTTATTTCTTCTTACTGTTGTTGTGCTGTATAATTGGAATTGTGCTCATTGCAAATAAAAAATTACATTAATTGATTCATACATTGATTGTCACTGTGGCTACCTAGCCCCTCTCAATGGAGACCTAGATAGCCACATTGGAAAGAAATCAATTGTAATTTATAATCTACATTTTCTTACCTATCAAAATTAAACTACAGTATCTACCCCCCTTTATAGTTTCATTAATATTTTCTATATACTGTTATATTTATGTTATTCTTGGTATAGGATATATATTATTTATTAATCAATATGAACTGTTATTTCATTCACACGTAGATTGCAAAAATTTATTTACTTTGTTTTTAATTTATTAGTCCCAACTGCGCATGACACTGATGCCTGTGTGTGCCGCGCGAGCGTCATTCAGCCAGGAACTCAGTATCCCATCATGCCGCTCGTGGCATACTTGAAGTTCATTGGCTGATGGGCGTCACATCCGGCGCCTTTGCGTGCCGCGTGAGCGCCGCCCAGCCACGAACTCAGTATCCCATCATGCCGCTCGCGACACACTCGTAGCTCATTGGCTGGATGGCGTCACGTCCGGTCCACTTCCGGTATTTTAGTGCCTCACACACGGTAATGTCCCTCTTTGAGAAAGCCCAATTACTGGGTGAAACGCGTTAGAGGTGCAGGGGTATGCTTCCCCTCTTTTTATCTATGCTATAATAAAGGATTTCGTATACAGCACAGTCCAGCTTCAGCAATTTTTCTTCCTGCATCGTGGTGCCCGCTGATCTGCCTCTCCTCACCGGAACAGGCGTTTTCTACATTGTCCACTACATCAGCAAAGGAGCACACAGAACCGGCCTTCATATGCGAGTACAATCGCTGCCCCATGAGAGCTGCCCCAGGCACATAGGTTTATTTAGTTCAGAGAGACTGGAGAGGTCTTGGGGGGGTTCTAGGACTTCCCCCTTACAACTCTGCATATCTCTGCTAGACCTTATGCCATCTAGGGGTTAAATGCCTACAGCCTCAAGCATGCATTATCACACCCTGTGATCCGGTTCAAGTGCAGTAAGATATCTATTTCTATTCAAAAAGTGGGTTAATACTAAGCTCTGTAGCACTGGCTGATT
Organism: Ascaphus truei; assembly: GCA_036426205.1. Taxonomy (NCBI): domain Eukaryota; kingdom Metazoa; phylum Chordata; class Amphibia; order Anura; family Ascaphidae; genus Ascaphus; species Ascaphus truei. The sequence continues at coordinate 32,277,344 of CM071571.1, read as the reverse complement.
GGGGGCCTCTACCCCAATATTTTTGTTCTCAGGAGATCTATACACATTGCAATATTAATTGGGAGGTTAAAATTGTGTACTTCCCAGAGCAGTCTAAGGCCTTGGCCATGTTTGGCGCTTGCTCGCTCTCGCTTGCTGCCGCTCGCTCTACCAGGAGCTTTTTGCTGTCCTTACAGAGGAGACAGCAAGCGCTTGGGAGGCGGGTATCACTGTGTGTGTGTGTGTCACTTGGTAGCTGTCAGTGTGTGTGTGTCACTGGGGAACATGTGTGTGTGTGTGTGTGTGTGTGTGTGCGTGTGTGTGTGTGTGTGCGTGCGTGCGTGCGTGAGTGTGTGTGTATATTACATAATATTTTAAAAATTAAAAAAAAAAGACATGTTGTGAGAATAAATTATTTATTAACATTGTGCAACTTTGATAAATATATTCACGCACGCACGCACACACACGCGCACACACACGCACGCACGCACGCACACACACACACAAAGGCACACACACACACACAAAGGCACACACACACACACACATGCATACACTCACACATGCATGCATACACACACATGCATACACATGCACACACACACATGCATGCATACACACACATGCATACACATGCACACACACACATATAGCCTAACACAAACATAGAACACACACACACACGACATGCACACATCGGCCACAAAACACACCACACGCACAACACAAACCAAACAACAAACAAACACAGCAGCACAACACACACGACATACAACATGCACCCACTACACACACACTCATTCACACACATGATAAACACACATCAACCACACAAACACAAGCATACACACATGCAAACCACACACACAACACCAAAACAACATGCACACACAACACACACCACATACCACACACACACACACACACACAATCACAACACACACAGACACCACACATTACCACACTCACACAACACACAGGAGAACACTTGAGACACGGGGACAGAAAAAAAGTGAGCAAAGGGACAGGGGATCGGGCCAAGAGGGCGGACAGGGATCGGGCAAATGGGGCGGGTCGGGCAGAAGGGGGGCAGGATTCGGAAGGCGGATGACTTAGTTATTATGGGGGACAGAGGATCGGGCCTAGAAGGGGGACAGGGAATCGGACAGAGGGAACAGGGGGAACACAGGCTGATAAAAGCAGAAAGGGTGGCAGGAAATGCGGACGAAAAGGGGACAAAGTACCAGTCAGGGGCGGGACTCGGGAGCGGCGTCCAGCTGTCAACTGTGTCGGACGGAGGGCAGGGCTCAGTGACTCACGACAGAGATGGTTCGCATCTAAACTCATTGGGGAACCGCTCAACGTGAACCGGCCTGTTCTCTCTGCGGCAAGCGGGGAATTTTTAAATATCACCCCTAAGAACCTTGCTAGACTTAACTTAGATCCGAACGCGCACGCAGGAACGCGCAGGTGAAGGCCCTTACACAAGCGCCTCCTACTAATGCGGCCTTGCTAGGGTCCAGGGTAGAGCGGGAGCGGACGCGTCAGCACGCTTCCGCAAGCACTCAGGGAACATGTCCGGGGCCTAAAGTATCATGGTACCTACTCAGAAGCTAGAGATTAAGACTATGATGTATTGTTTTTTAAAGCAGAAATGCTTAGGGCAGGGTAAAGTACCAACATTATAGAAGTTAAACTCAAACAACATTTCTGGGGGACAAAGCGATGAAATGAAGAAGGGGATTGCCTCATTATTGTAGCAACATATCACAAATATGTTCTATATATATTCTGGAACAGTGCGTTAGAATAATTTGTGATCTGAAAGAACCTTAAAAAGGTGTGTGTAAAAAGGTGTGTGTCATGTATTTAGCCGAATGTCCCAAGTTTCAACATGATGGGAAAAGGAGACAAACCGAGCCTAATTTACTGGACATAAAAACTCTTATATAGAACCTGCATACAGTAAGCTGGAAGTTGAGATACTATCCAGTTCGAAGACCCTTGGACGGTGTGGTTTTACAATGAAAACTACTGTGCAGTCAAGTGGTGAACTGTTAAAACATGCAGTTAAGTGGACCGCACCACCTTCCCATCAGTCTTATCACACTGAATCATGTGTTTTGTTTTGTGATAAGGACCATTCCAACTGTTTGATGCATTACACAGAGAGCAAGTTATTTTATGAAAAACTTATCAATTTAATTGGTTCACTTACAAAGAACCAATCCTCCATTAATTGCATTTCTTACTTATCGCGGTGTCCTGTAAAATAGGTGTTTGATTTCCAATAGGAGCATTGCATTTATCTTACCAAATTATTAACTTCTATACTCTTGGGCAACAAGCATCTCATTACGTTGTACTAACAATGGAAGAAAAAAAAAATTGGAAGGGTATCGACAGTAGATACAAGGTCCCAGAACGGTCTTATGAAAGAATTAGGTAACAACACCAAAATCCAAAATCATCATTGAGAAGGTAATTAAAAAAAAAATAATGCACCCTTTAATGCATGTACATCAGTACATCATGCAGTGATTGTTTTGCAGAGTTTAAGATTTATTAAGGTTGAGAGGAGGTGAAAATGGTTTCTTTAAGGGAAAAATAATTGGCCTTTATTTTGCCTCGCATGCATTTGTTACTTAAATAGATGGAACTATGCAAAACATAACGGTGGGAACATGGGTTTTCTAATTTATAATAATGCCAGTAACATTAAAAAAAATAAATAATAATACAAACAACGACACTTTCAAATAAATGTATATTCTTAACCACTCCCTCCCCCCCAGCCCATGTAATGCCAGAAGACCCATTTTTATTTTTCTGAAAAATTACTGTAATTTCCTTCTTTGGAATAATGGGTTTGCTGCCTAATGATCCTTGTGTTCATTATGGATCAAAATGAGAAATTAAAAAAAAATAGAGAGCGGAATATTATAGATTAGACTGTGCTCTTCTTGTGTCCTCATATTAAAAGATTTTTGGGATCATCTTGTTCTGGAGATGAAACGTTTTAAATATCAAGTCTCAAGGAGGTTAAAATGAAGCTCTTCTCCAGAGTCCATGCAGTTAAATGTTACCATTAACGTACGCTAGTGTTAGGAAAATCATAGATAAAAAACAAATAAAAAACATAGGACAATGCAACAGGGGGCAAGACCCGAACATGAGAAGGGTTAAACTCCTAGGTTTCTGTGTAGGCGGAAACCATGGGAGATCTCTGGTTTTAACTGCAGTTTTACTAATGTTTTTTTTGAACACACAGCTTATTTATTACTGCTGCTAGCCTGGAAATATGTGTTCCTTGCCCTTGAACACGGATAGAAATGCATTTAGCAACACCTGCAACAATTGAGATTAAGTCAGATAAGCAGTCCGTAGGTACGGATTTGTATAATAACCATCAATCCTCCTGCGTCAGCAAGGAACTCGCAACCCCAACCCAGCGCAGCCAAAGAGGTGTGAGCCCTTTGCTGTGGTTAAGCTGCCTATTTCAATCTGAAACTCATCATCCCTTTATCCCCTGTACCACAATTTTCCACTCTATCTGTCCAAACATGTCTGAATTCATTGTATAACCCTGTTCTTTTAATGTAACCATGTATTTTTTTATAACCTGTTCCCAGTACACATACTTGAAACGAGAGTACTCTCAATGTATTACTTCTCGGTAAAACTTTATAAAAAAAAAAAAAAAAAAAAACAAAACTAGATTGTAATCACAATGTACTGCTACAATGCCTATACCATTCAGTACATCAGTAGTTGAATTTAGTAACACTATTCCCCTTGCCCTAGAGAATAACTAGAAAGAACCCAATTTGTAATACGATGGGACAGTGAACTGGTCAGTTTCAATGCTTTGCTACTTAACATCTTCTTAACTATATAATGCCTAATTCCTTTGTTGTCCAAGAATGTAAAGAACAATAACCTCTAGATGAGCATACATGTCTTAATATATTTGAGATTATATTCCAGTCTGTTCGTAATGTACACATCAAGCAAATATATAAAGACTTCTCCCATGGATAGTTAAACAATGCCCTCAAGCTATTCGTATACTCCATAATTTACATACAGTCAAAACCACATAGACTCTAAACAAATACAGAAGCCACAAGCAGCTTCCCAGAGATATGTGTGATGTTTTAATAGAAACATAGACACTTCTCCACAAACACATTGCATTTGATATTGCAGGCATGCTCAATTGGAACCTTGCACTCTTTCCTATATACATGTATAGAGAGAGGGTAATTGGATCGTAAGCTCTCCGGGGCAAACTTTGTGCTCTTATCTCTTCATGCACATAGGTTTGAAAGAGCCAAGAAGGTTTCCAGCACTGTGCACTTTAATGTCCATCTATGAACTCCACTAAAATGGTACGAGTCCTGCACACATCTGCATGCACACCACTTGTAAAGCTCATTGAATCAAATGACTATTTTGTAAAGTATTGTCAGTTTTAGTATAGATAGAAATAAAGTAATTGTGGGACAGGAAAACAGAACCAATAACGAAGTGATCATTTCATTTACCCTTAAGTCAGTTTTCAAATCAAAATTCCTATATCACTGTCACAAGTGTATGTCACAATAGCAGTCAAGGTAGCTAGACATTTACTACTTGTTGGCATTAACTGAAACGATTATCAAAATAAGAGAAATCATAAGCAGGTCCAAAATGAGCACGGAAGCTCCCTGTATACATCTATTGCAATCTGCGGCACACTGCAGTGAACTACAGTTGTGTGTTGTGTGTGTGTGTGTGTGTGTGTGTGGTTTGTGTGGTGTGGTGTGTGTGTGTGTGTGTGTATGAAATCAGGGCTATCGCTCCATTTCACCACGCCGCAAGTGCGCTACATGTTGCTATACTAAACGTTGGCTACATCTGTAATACATATTTTTATTTATATTGGTATGTTTACGTCTTATGGGTTTGTGCTGCCCTTTGACTTTTTATCCCGTGGCTTTGCAATTTCAATTTTTGGGGAATCTTGGTTGTGGTTTTCTGGTTTTAATGAAAAAAAAAAAAAAAAAAGGAAATAGGAGATAAAAATAATTAAATCTTTCAATCTTTGGTTCTGAATGTCTTAGGGCTGCTGTTCCTGTTACATCTATTCTTTTTTGTCTCTTTAATTTTGCCTTGTATAACTTTCATATGTACCATGACTACTCTGTCTTGTACCAATTGCAATAATCATGTGTGTCAAATGTATATCTTTCTGAAATCGCTACAAATAATAATAATATCTAACAATGGTATGCAACAGTAACCAATAATTGCTGTAGAGCTCTTAATTAAAAACATTGCTATAAGACAGGGTAGCCAAGTCCAGTACTCCAGAGCTACTCAACAAGTCAGGTTTTCAGGATATCCCCACGCGTCAGCACAGGTGGTTCAATGTCTCGAAGACTGAACCATCTGTGCTGAAGCAGGGATATCCTGACATGTTAGTAGCACTGGAGATTGGAGTTGTCTATTATTTGGCTTTGTGTAGGTTAACTAACAAAGGTTTTTGGGGGCTATTGTTTCGGACATCCATTCCATCAAAACATCTGGCCAAGTGTGAAACCCTACTGGCCACTGAATAACCTCATAGATTAGCTACCAGTTAGTTGCCTTGTCCTTTTTCTCATTCTGCGCTCTGTATTTCCAGTTTGGGGCAATCCGACTTGTCAAACTCTGTGCAAAACATGGAGGCAAGGAGTCGCCAAAAAAAAAAGGCGGTTCCCAAAACGTGATATTACACTGCCCAAACCAGTTGATACTATCCTACTAAATTCAGAACATTTGGACGCACATGACAATTGGCAGTCATGGCCATGCACTGAATTGGAGGCAAGACTGAAAAAAGGTTTTACTGTGGGAACCCGTAATTCCAGTAAACACTTACACAGTATAACAGTCATAAAAGAAAGAACAAGGCAAGCATGTCCAAGTGGGAATGGGACACATTTTATTAGCATCTTGCCATGAACAATTACATTGGATTTGTCACCAAATGTAGAAATGATTGATCCATTGGAATATTAAAAATAGACTCACACGTTGCAATTTGAGTACAAAAAAATACTTTATACTCTAGGCCAGTGGTTTCCACCTTTTTGGGTGATTAGTGCCGCAACCTTCCCCAATAGCGTGACGGAGATCAGATGCCTTCGTACATTCTTCTGTATTGGGTACAATTTTCAAATGAACTTGAAATTGCTGGCTACTCCTTTAGGTATGCCCTAGGAACCCTGATTGGGTGGTGCAGGTGGGGAGGTGTAGGTTGGGAAGATACAAGTACTCTGAACTCCCGAATTTGTCTTCAACTCTGTTTGTCATTGGTGTTTGGTCAAGACAGTCATGCTATGAAAATTTAGTCCAGGTCTGTATTGTATAAGAACACAGGACATATTTTCAGGACGCATTTAGCATTAACAAAAAAACACGACATGGCATAAGGTGGGCAATACTGTGCCTTTTGCACATGC